>JAXCLR010000105.1:44223072-44253840 GCA_035584095.1 Annona squamosa
GGGCCCTGGTCTTTCCCCATCTCCTCTTGATGGTGGGGCCTGTTGGTTCCTTATTTCTTGCAACAACCCAGCAGTTTAGGCTGTCCATTGTTGCGTAGCTTTTTTGATAGCCGCAGCAATTCTTCTATGTTGACCTCTGCTTGAGGTCTTGGGCTTTCCTCTCGCCGTGGGTGGGTCTTAGAGGATTGCTCCTCGGATTCAGCCCTATAAGTTCTTTTACTGGCTTCGCCCCTTGTTTGCTTGACCGATTCTTCCATCGGGGCCTTTCCTTTGTTGGCTCTCGCTCTAGCTCTGGTGAGCGGCATTTTCAACTCATGAAACATTTATTAGTATAACATCAATATTTATCAATAAGTTAATCCAAGTGATAAACTCTTAATCATATGTCTTAGTCCTTAGTTACTATTCATATGTACTATTCACGTCCACTATTCACATGCACTATTCACGGGGTTAAATTCCTAATTGCATTATTTTAATTTCCAATACACATATTCATTTATATAATTCATGAATTTTCATTTATTCATAAAATAATTACAAAATTACAAATGTCGAAATGACACTTATACGATTAAAGTAACGCGTATACGGTCAGGGTTCCACACTTTTCCTCTTTTTAATTCCTTTTCCCTTTCTTACACTACCTTTTCTAGCTTTTTCTTTCTCAGTTTCCGGTTCCTTAGGACCCAAACTGAACGCCCTCGAACCCAATCTTAGTCCTTAGGTTCTCAAGGCTTCAATTTCTAAAGCCCTTGCTCTGTTAAGGCTTGAGGCATAATCTTTTAGTAGCAGGGGTGCCAAACTTTCTCACAGGTATGGCCTCAACCCTTGTTAAAATCTCTATGCCTTATTCTATGGCACATTTGCAATCCAAGGGACATATCTAACCAGAGCGCTGAATTTTGTAGCATACTCGGTGATCGTCATCCTCCCTTGATATAATTTCTTGAATTCTATCACCTTTTAACTCTGCAAATCCACCGGGAGGTATTCTTTATTAAATTCTTCCACAAATGTTTGCCAAGGCAATTCTTTAGATCGTGGCATTGTGATTAACATGGTCTCCCACCATTCATGTGCGTCCTTTGTTAACAAATGGGTGGCACACAATACTTTCTGACGGTCATTGCATGGAGATAACTTGAACAATTTCTTAATTTCCGTCAACCATTGCTTTGCTTGGACTGGGTCTGGTTTTCCAGAAAATTTTAGGGGTCGCTTTGCTAGAAAGGCATTTATGGGGGGTATTTGTGCCATACCCCCTCTAAGTATGCGAAATAGCATTTTGGACCCCGACATTTGTGTATTAGCATTTTAGAACCTGAAAAGTTTCTTTTTTTTTGCTTTTTAAACCCTTCGCCCTAACGTTGTCTACTGCGCACCGTCTGGCCATCCTATTATGCGCATCATTTTTTTTAAATGACGTAAATGACACTGGTTGAGATGCTTTTAAGATGAAAAGGGGAAAGACTGAACTTTTGGAAGAGGCATGACATTCTGAAGTGAAGGGACTTTGGGTAATGGACAATGGAAATCTTGTCCTAAGAGACAGGTCAATTCGTCTCGACTGACATGACAGAGCTTCGATCACCCAACCGATACATGGTTCCCTAAACAAAAGGTGGGTTTGAACAAAGTCACCGGACTTCGCCAACGCCTCTTTTCATGGAGGAACTCAGAAGATCCTGCTCTCGGTGCTTATTCTTTCCAAATAGAAGCAGATGACACTAGTTAGTATTACATGTTGTGGAATGATTCTTATAGATACTGGAGAACTAGAGTGTGGGACAACCAAAGGTTCTCTTTAATCCTAGCAATACCATCAAAACTCATTCAACAACCGGTTGATTGTATCACGTATGTAACAAATGAGAAAGAGAATTACTACTCCTACACTGTGAAAAATGGATCTACCATATGATTTGTCGTGGGAGTATCAGGGCAATTCCTTGATTGGATATGGTCTAATCAAACCAAGAACTGGAATGTTTTTATGTCCTACCCATCAGACCAATGTGATGTTTTTGCTGTTTATGGGGCCTTTGGGGTTTGTGATTCTGGTAGCTCTACCTTGTGTGGATGTTTGCATGGCTTTTAGCTGCAGTCCCGAAAAAATTAGGAGACGAGTGACTGGGCTGTAGGTTGTGTAGCAAAGGAAGATGTATTATTTTTGAGAATAACTTTGTGAATGGTAAAAAAGTGATGTTTTTGCGGATTCCTAACATGAAACTAGATCTTTAGTTGTTGAAGGTATTGAAAAATTCCAAGCGGCATGCTTGGATGATTTCTCTTGCTCTGCATATTCCTATAACAGGAGAAAATGCTTTGTGTGGAAGGGAGATCGATTGAACCTCCGGAAGCTAGCTGATGGTGATGTTAATCAAGGAGATCTTCATGTTTGCGTTTTAGCAGAGAGTAGAGACATTAAGAGGGGACAGAGTAGAAATGGTAAGAGGAGAGTGCTTACTTTGGTTTGGGAAGGGCTTTCGATTTGGGAAGGATTTTCTCTTTAGGGTAACGATTTTTTTTCTATTGAGGGGTATTTTTGTCATTGCACACAGTCAGACGGTGCGTAGTAGACGATGCGCAGCAGATGGCGTTAGGGCGGAGGGTTTAAAATGAAAAAAAAGAAACTTATCAGGATCTAAAATACTAATACACAAACATCAGGGTCTAAAATGCTATTTCGCATACTTAGAGGGGGTATGGCACAAATACCCCCATTTATGGCTCTTCTATCAATTTCCATTAGCTGATTTTCATCCCTTAGCGGTGCCTGTGTGGTAACAGGGTTCGCCATAGGAGCAAGTCCTCTCTCTGCATTTCCCAACTGAGCTTGTTGGGTCCTTTCCTATAATCCCTGTATAATGTCAGTAGTCTGCGTTGCCCAATCCCTAATGGCCTGCTGCATTGCTTTTTCCACTGCTGCAGCCACTCTTTCCTCCATGAGTCTATTCTGCCTTGGCTCAGTTTCCTCTTTCACATTCCGTTTAGGGCTTTCATCATTCCGCCTTTGTTGGTTCCTTTGGCTTCGTCTCACTGCCCTTCCCCTTTTAGGTCGGATAGATTCGCCAACTTCTTGTTGGCTTGGAACCTCTGTCTCTGACTCTTTTCCTTTATTTTTTCTCAATCCGGCTCTCGTTTCCACCATTGTTTAAATCTGAATATATAATAGCATACTTTTCATTTTCAATTAGCATTAAATCATTATATACACATTTCATTAATAATCATCATAGAATCATTGTATACGCATTTCAATTTCATTCAATTATCAAATCATTGCATATGCATCTCATCATCACATGGTCACAATCAATTCATTCAATCATAATATACCACATCATTCCGCTCAAGTTTATTCATCCATGCATGTCTAAAACATCAAGAGTTCAGTATATCAACATATTCATTCACATATACCATATTCATAGTTAGTATATACAAAAGTAAGTCACACTTATGTACATATTCAGCTTAGCATACCCACAACAAATTTATATACATGTCAGTTCAACATAGAAACCATAGTGTCATCCAGCCATAATTATACATACACCACATGATCATCAACCACACTTATATATACACAACTATTTAAAGAAAAACAAACAAAGTAAGTTCATCGTCCTCCTGGACCTCTCCCTCGACGTCTACGTCTACGTGGAACTGGTGAGGGTGCCTCTGTGATAGTGCTAGTGTTGGACCATGCCTAAACCTCCTCATCACTACTATCGTCCTCATCGTCCTCATCCTTGTCATCCTCTCTAAACTACACTATTTCTTCCTCTACTTCTTCTACTTCATCCTCTTCCTTTTCTTCCTCAAAAGGCTCGAGTAATTCCATAAGGTCATCATCATCATTGACCTTGGCCAATCGAACAATCTCACCTATGTCCTCCATTATATAGAGCATCACCTCATTAGGTTTAGGAGCAGCAGGTACTTCGATAACTCCCTCGCACGACGCCTTTGTATATAGAGGCCCATGTCTACTTCCCATTGATGGAGTCTCTCCCAAGATGCTCTGTAATGAAACTTGACACATCCATCGACGAACCTGTACCATGGGCCAGCATTGGGGGGTATAGGTGCCTGAGTCTTATCCCAAAAGTCCTGTAGCTCTTGTGGATCTACTCTGTCGGTTGGAACACAGGGATCTTGGGGCTCGGGGCTCCAAGGTATGTTCTTGGGAGAACTCGGGCTCTAGGTTTATAACTTGAGGACTCACCTAGACCCTGCTTATACTAGTTGGAGGAAGCATGATAATTTTCCTAGGTGTGGTCATGAGTGCGATAGGTGAAAACCCTGGAGGAACTGTTGGAAACGGTGCAGTGCAGTGCTGGGATTCCCACCACCTAAGGATATTCTCTTCTCTGTGTTGTTTCCTCCCCTCCTCCTTTCTCAACTCTTCCGCACTCATCATCCGTTTACACCTATCCGCCATCTGTACAACATAGCAATCAAATTGCATTGCAACAATAATTCATCATCCTATGGCGTGCATTTCATCATGTTATAAACATACCTAATCATCATATAGCATTTATTTCACCATGTTATAATCATACATGTGCATCATATAATCAAATCTAATTCATCACATAATCATGGGTAATCATATATAATCATGCATTTCTCATTATAATCTATCAATTTTCCTATACTTAGAAACTTTTCATGCCTATTTACCAATCCATGCTTTGATACCGAGCTCTGTGGCGCCCCAAACCCGAGCTTCACAACCTGAGCCTTACCTCAGGATTGTATTGATTGGTAAATGTAATCAGGATTGTTGTCCTGTCACACGATGGGTTTTATCGAATATTTATCCCATTAAATATGATCATGTAGATGTTCACTTAACATTTCAAACTCTCACATTTTTAACCCAGACATATCTAAGTCATTTCAATCCATTCAACACGTGTACATAGCGTGTTGTTCCGGCAACATTTCATTATTTGCCTAAATTAGATATCACTGCATATATACATCATAGTCATCAAACATAACATAAAATTTCAGTTTACATCCTTTTCACATAAGTTCCATAACATGAAAATTCTAAAGTTTTTCCATTGATTCCTTAAGCTGGCTCTTGCTCCTTTGTTATGTCTTGTGCTTCACCTGTCTTTGGATTTGGAAAACAAAATCATGAGTTGAAACTTAATAAGCAAGCTATTTTCATTTTACAGGCAAATCATTTCAGGTAACATTTTGCATTTAAAATCATGTTGGAAAGCAATTTATACCTTGTCTAAAGGTATATCTTAAAAGCATGAAATCCGGTACCCATCATGAGTACCATATGCATAATGTCATTTGAAAACATGAACATATATATACCATTTTTCCCTTAGGATGGAAGCTAGCTAGACGACCATCCATCACGTTAACTCCCATTTCAAAGAGAGCGCCGCTGGCCTTAGGCCTGTTTCAAGTGACTTGGCCACACCAAGGGGGGACAATCGGTCCGCTTACACCCTTCAAGTGGACCTAGTACCCTGTGCACATGAACTTTTGCATAATTTCATTTTTAACATGCTGGAATGATTTTTTAATCAGAAACATAGAATCACATCATTTTTCCACAGCATTTATCAAAGAAAAATTTCATAATATTGCATTTGAAGTAAAACATCATTTCAACATCATTTTGTTAAGGGATGACCATCCATAAACACATTAGAAACAATTTCCATAGTTTCATTAAACCAATTAAAACAAAAATTGCACTTATGTAAACAATTTAGAAAAACAAAAATCCTTTAGAAAATTTGCTTGCTTACCTGAATTCCTTAGCTTTCCATCATAGCTTTTTCTTTGCCTTTGCCTACATGAGAATAATATGATTTTTTATATATTTATTTTTCCCATATTTCATTTAGCTTTCCAACCCATTCCATATACATACATCATTTATTTGACTTCATAAGTCATCATACACATATATAACAAATTTTTATATATTTCATCGGCTATCACATATCATAACTTATATATTCCCATACATAGGGCATTCATTTCAATCTCTTAAAATTCATTCAATAATCATCATACATAGGTTCATTAACCTCACTTTGCTATTTATCCATTTTTTCCAAAATACACACATGGATGTTTTACCTATGCACATATCATTGCCTTAGCTTCATGAATCAAGTCTAAAATTTTGGAATTAATATCATTAAATCTTAAAAAGATATATAAACATGGAATTCATCTCATTTTCATGCATTTTTTCACAAAATCATTTTTCATAAGTCATTCATCACCTATTCACCTTTATCCATTCACATAAGCCCATTTAATAACATATACGTAATGCATTTCATAAAATTTGCTAACTCAGAAATTTAATCCATATTTCAGCGGGTTAATTACCCTTAATTACCCCTACATTTAGGATATTTTCATGAGATTTAAATCCATTCACCATAGGTTTCCAAAATAGCAAGTTTGGAACCCGTTTTTCACCCGTTTAACATGCCTTTTGACACATAACCTTATGTAGTCATATAATTCCGAAATTTCAGAAAATAAATAATTTTTCCTAATCCATATTTAGGGATTTAACACATATATAACATCCATAAATTATCATTTCTCAAAACAGCAATTTGCTTACACGTTTTGAGTCCCATTTCACATCAGTTAGACATATTTTCATAAAATCTATAGAAATCAGTTGTAGGGATTCTTTTCCCAAATATTTTGGGGCATCCATAATAACTTAAACCTAGGTTATTTTACCATACATAATATTCACAAAACATGCAAACCCATTTTCATAGCATTTTTAGCATAGAAACATAAAAAATTAGGTCAAAATCATCACTTTGCATTCCATCATTTAAGCACAAACCAATATATATTTTGCATAAATACATGATTCATAACCTAATTACATCATCAATTCAAAGCAGCAACTTGTCTTGGAGATTTAGGGTTTTCCAACTTGGATTTTCTACTTACTACACATGCAAAACTTCACTTTCATCAACTTAAACTTGAAAATTCAAACATAAAACCTAATACCTATTCCATATTCAATCAAAGCATATGAAATCATCACTTTACAAATTCTTTAAGAATCCTTTTCATTTTCCCATTTTGGAGTTTAAAAACTCAAAATAATCAATTCAAACAACACGTATACTTACTGAGTTGAGAGCTAATTCAAACCCTAATCCTTTGAGTTGCTTTTCTTCTTAAAATTCCTCCCTTTTTCCCTTGCTTTTCCCTCTTCCTTGGCTGGAAAAATGGACGTGAGCTACTGATGGTTTGCTTCGGTGACAATCTCAACACTTAGCAAATTTCCAACCCCTTCTCTCAAGTGATGTGCATGGGTTTATATGAGCTGAAATTTTTCCAGCTGTGGGCCCCACATTCCCCTGCATTTTCCACATAATAAATGGGCCCTTATCCTTGTTCATATGTTAGCAGATTCTCGGCCAAGTAAAATGGTTTTTACCATTTTCAAAAATCCACAAAATCACTTTAATCCATAGTTGTTCAAATTGTTTCCAATTCACGTCCCTTGCTGTCCATATTTTCCATCCATTTTTCATTTTTTAACCCTTATTTAAGGGTAAATTGTACACTTAATTAACCCTTAATTCATATATTAATTTGGTGTAAATAAATTTAGCAAAAACTACAGCAACTTAGCATATCAAATTACGTTTTCCATCGCTATAAGTTGTCCACGTTTCAGCTTCATGCATCTGCATTTATTATTTTTTTATTACTGTGAATCTTCATAACTACATGCACATATCATGTACCTGCATCTCAAATGCATATATGCATATTTTAAAAACTAAAAAATCAAAAATATGCATCAAAGGTAGCCCCTTGGATGTACATTGTTGCCACACCACGTATGCTAGGTAGTTTGCTTTGTAGCTCCATCATCATATGCATTTAATGGCTAGATAATTCTCATATTTTTGCATTTCAAATCAATAAACAAAATACCCTAGAAATAATTTACTCTAATTCCCTTATCTCATTTTAGCTCAAAATGGATTAATCACATCATTATTGCTAATTCGAAACCCTAATTGTAATAATTAGCAAAATCACATAAAACCTTCATAATTCAATAATTTCCAAATCAATATCATATACATGATTAATGCATCATATGGGTTCTACCTGGTTAGGGTTTCAAAATAATAAAACATAAATGTGGCATTAATTAACATGCCACCTAAGCAATCTCTACACCATTTTGTCTTGTAGTGCCCATTTTTCAAGATAACCAAAAGTGATTAAATTAATCAATTTGCTTAATTTGTTATCCTAATCTCATCCATTTAAACCAATGGGCACAAAACTTAATATCTCTCATGCCAATGTGGGTTAACTTCAACCCTCCATCTCTTGAAATTTTCCAAATTTCTCCTTGTATAAGTTCCAAGTTCCTTCATTAGGCTTAAAATAATTGGGGTTTTACAGTATGTAAAGCTAAGTAAATTTTTGATCAATCATGAACTTCAAAGAGGAAAAGTAGGTACTACCCTATTCATTAAATATAAAGGAAAAGGTCTATTGATCATTCAAATTTATGTAAATGATATTGTATTGGTGCTACTAATGAATCTCTATGCCAAAAATTTTTCAAGCTCATGCAGAATGAATTTGAAATGAGCATGATAGGTGAACTCAACTTCTTCCTTGGAATACAAATCAAGCAACTAAATAAGAAATTTTCATTGATCAGTCCAAATATATAAAGAAAATGCATGAAAAGTTTGAAAAGCAAAACGACAAAGTAGTGAATACTCCCATGAGTTCGAAAATCAAAATTGATAATAATGAAAAAAGTAAACAAGTCGATCAAAGACTGTATAGAAGCATGATAGGTTTTCTATTATACTTAATGGCATCTAGACCAGATATAATATTTAATGTTTGTATATGTTCTAAATTCCAATCAAATCCCAAAGAATTCCATATGATAGCTGCAAAGAGATTTTTTAGATATTTAATTGATATTGCCAACCTAAGTTTATGGTATCCCAAGGGCTCACCATTTGATCTAATTGGTTATTCAGATGCAAACTTTGCTGGTTACAAAGTAAATAGAAAAAACACTAGTGAAACTTATCAATTTCTTAAAAATATAATGGTTTCATAGTTCTCAAGGAAACAAGCCAGTGTTGCTCTATCTACCGCGGATATATTATTATTCGAAGTTATTGTGCCCAATTATTATGGATGAGACAACTAAAAGATTATAAGATAGATTATAAAGATATATGAATTAGATGAATTAGATGTGATAATACAAGTGTTACTAACTTAATTAAGAATCCATATTACATTATAGAATCAAACATGTAGATGTTAGACATCACTTTATTAGAGAACATATTAAAAATCATGATATTTGTTTGGAATATATTAAAATCGGAGACCAAATTATAAACATTTTTACCAAACTATTGGGAAATGAATTATTTTTTAAGATTAGAAATGATATGGGTATAATTAAAATTAAGACTAAAGCTTATTCAAAAATTACAAAATTATTATATATATGTTGTTTGTGATTGCTATAATTAATTAATGATATGTTGTTTTGCTATGATAGGTAACACATAAGATATGTTTATGCTTGGGTTGGTGGAGCCAAGTTGACTTTAGATGAGTAAAGTCAACTTCGAACCCAACTTAGGGTTCAGAGTCAACTACACGGGTGTCATTTCCTTTTCCTGTTTAGGCACCAACTCTAGCACTCGGCTCTTGATTTCTCATATCTCCCATCTGTCACAAAGATCAAAATCTCACAATACCCATTTCTAATTTCTAATTTTCAGGTCCTCAACTCTCAATCTCACCAATCCAAGTTTACTCATTTCCATATTCCAAATGGCACTAAAAGCAATCTCCAAGCCTTCCAAGCTACTTGTGTCACGTACTTCTAAATCCACCATTCGGGAAGAAGTCTCTAGACGATAAAGGACTCCATCCAAGCGGACACAGGACGAGGCAAACACCTCCATAGGCTAACGAGTTTGATTTCGGGAAGGTAATCCCTCCATATTGGTCCCTAGAGAAGAAACAAGTGAGGAAGAAGAAGTTGTGGGAAGAAGGAACGGAATTCCCCCACCTAGAGGTAAAGTTTTGAAGATGCCCATAGAATATTTTAGAAATGAAAGGCAATATAGCCAGTTTTATAAGAGTTTCTATGGAAAACTTTCCCCTCCAAAAATCATTGATTTCAAGTTCTTACTAGAATATGAGTTTGGAATAGAAGAATTGTTAGACTTTCAAGGTTAGTTTGCCCTATTGAAGGAGGATGGCAAGATATATACAAACCTAACTAGATTATTCTACCATTTGTGGAACCAAGAGAAAATGAATACATTTGTTTAAGGAATCGCGATTTACCTTGGTCAAGATGACGGAGTTTGCAAGTGAAATGCACTAGTCAGAGTGGCTAACATTCTAAGGGTTCCATGCCATGAAGATCCTATCCCAAAGGACCTAACCCTTACTAGAATGTACAATCAAACAACTAGGAGTGAAAAATATCATTAGGGTATCAAATTTCTGCATGACATGTATCTGCCACCACAGATAAGAGTCTTGCAACTCCTCATAGCTCACCATATCTCATAGCTCACCATATCTCATAGCTCACCATATCTATCCAAAAGGCAGAGGCTGAAACTAAGTCAACCTTCGAGAGGTGAAAATTCTATAGAAATTGCGAACAGGCACAAGGTTAGTTTTCCTCGACTATTTTTAGAAGCTCTGGAGTTGAAAAAGGATAATTTAAGGGGGGATTTAGCCATATGGCACATGGATTGCCAAAATCATGGAAAGTTACAATGTTGACCTAGATGGGGAACCTTATAAGGTGTTGAAGCTAATCGACGCCATCAACAGAGCTTTGTTGACAAGGATGAAAGTAGATCTTGAGGTGTTCAGAGCTACACAACTTTAGACTAGAATGGGAGGAGGTCTACCACAAGCCTAAGATAGGTAGGAACCTCAGTTAGGTGAGGCTCCATTTGAGGCGGAAGCCAATTCTCATCATGATTCCCATCAATCAAAACCACCCACATCTCATGTTCCTAGAGCCCCGGCATCTCTTACATCCCATGCATCCTTTTCATCTCAAGGATCTCGAGCTACTGACCACTTTGCACACTCTCCCTCTGACCCATCAACCTTTAATGAAATTCTAGAATATCTTCAAGCCATGGAGAGTAAAATTTCTTAGGCACTAGGGTCTATTAACCTATCTATCATGGAAGTTCATGTGAGGCAAGACAAATTGGAGCAAGAAATCCAACATACCAAATACCATCTTGCCTCTGGCAATAAGAGACCTCATCCCATCCCCATTTTTCTGGACTTTATTCCATATTAGGGAGAGTCAGTCCATGCTGAACCTATTGTCCAAGATGGCTCTACTCCTCCATCTACATCCATTGCCTCCTCCTCTGACTCCTACTCCAAGTATTCTAATTTATTTCGTCAAGTTAACCCTCCATAGTCTCCTTATTCTATTTTTCCATTTCTCTTTCACAAATCACAACTCATCTTACAACATGCTTTGCCTTCTTTTTTCAATTAACAAAAAAGGGATAGAGATTTAGGTCTTTGGGCCATCTTTGGGCCATTTTGGTCTTCTGGAAATGGGATAGTTCTTTTTGGGGTTTGGGTAGGCTGTATCTAGGAACAATGAAAATCTTTTGTTGTAAAGAATGATGTGTTGTGAATGTTTTGAATGATGTAATTCAAATGAATTGTCATGAATACTTTGCTAAATGAAATAATATGATTGAATGTTTGTATGGGATGAATATTGATTGCAAAATATGATATGTTTCGATAAGATGCATTTATTCACATATAAAGAAGGGTTTGTCTCAAATTGGTTTTGTAAATCATCAAAAAGGGGGAGATTATTATGAAATAAACAGCAAATCAAGCACGATTTATGTTTTGACAATTAACAACTTAATTTGAGAAGTTTTTAGATACCAACAAGTGTGTTAGATTGGTTCAAGATTAGAAAGTTTCAATCTCAAGGCATGAGAGGTCAAGTTGCAGAGTCGAGTTGACGCAGGCATTGACTTAAGTCAAGTTGATACCCAGGTCGACTCTAGTAATGATTTCAACGGGCAATTTTTGGACAATGTTGAGATTTTGGATGCGTGAGTAAGCAAAGTCACACGCAAAGTCGACTTCACATGCGACTTGGGTCAAGCCGCAACCTAAGTTGACTCCACCAATAACTTAGATGAACTTCAGGGCTGTGATGCTAAATCTACTAAAGTCAACCCGCAACCTTAGTCGACTCTGACATGTGACTTGAGTGAAGTCTCAGATGAAGTTGACTTAGCCATATGACTTAAATCAAGATGCACCTTAAGTTAACCCTAGCATTCGACTTGAGCACAAGATGGTTCAAACAGCAATACTTTACTATGATCCAAGATCTAAGTCACAAGTTCAATGATGAAGTTTCAAAGGGACAATGACCAAGTACATGATTAAGAAGAGCTAAGGTATTGTGGCACTCCCAGCATGATGTGTCACACCAGCTTGAGGTGTCACATCCTAAGCCTTACTCCAAGATCTTATTAATTGGTAAATGTGAATTAGGATTGTTGCCCTGATCAAGCAGCGAGTTCTTAATTGTATCTCATCTAAAATTTTTTTGTTTCATTCCTTTTCCTTCATAATTTCATTTCTTACATTTCACTTCATTCATATCATAAGCAACGATACATTTGTGAATTGTTGCACTTAGTATTTTAAAAATACCCTTTGGCTTCCCTTTCATCCTTATTCTTGTTCATAATCTTATAACCTGGCAGTTGTCATCAACTACGAATATCATTTATAAACTTCTATCTTGTTCTCTTACATCATTGGTTTTATCAACCTAGCCATTCCATGATCCTATAAATTCATTCATCATCAAATATTTGACATACATAGTTAGATACACACATCCAATCATCAATTCACATAGCCTTTAGAATTATCATCAAGTTCATATCCGTTAACATACCTTCAAAATTTCAATCATACCATCTCATACATTCTGACTAATCATTTTAGCACATATGAATACCATCTCATACATGTCATACCTTTCCTCAATTGCTCAGGTTCTCGACCTCTTGAGCTTCCAGGTACCTATCTAAGTTTTGAGAAAACAAAACATGAGTGATAACTCAGTAAACAAACATTTTATCTTTTAGGCAAGAACTTTCCTTTAAAACATTTTCATAAAAACCCTTTTTATGTGGCCATTTGTATGTCCCAAAACGTTTTCATATAAACATTTAATAACGAGAACAAGTGTATGTCCTAAAATATTTTTACATAAACCTTTTACATGAGGATAATTATATGTCCTAAAATATTTTCTCCATATGAACTTTTGTTCATGAGGACAGTCTTATGTCCTAAAATATTTTTCTACATAAACCATTTTGGAAATGGATATTTTTACATCCAAAATATTTTTCTCATAAAGCCCTTTTTGTCAATGGACATTTTTATGTCTTAACATATTTTTCGCATAAAGGAAGGCAATGGACATTTTTATGTCCTAAAAGCGTTCTTCCATATAAATCCTTTTTAGAAACGGACATTTTTATGTCCTAAAATATTTTTCAAATAAGCCCTTTTTGGCAACGAACATTTTTATGTCCTAAAATTTTTTTCCACGTAAATTCTTTTTCGTAATTTCCATTTTGGGGCTTATTTATAGCAAATAAGACATACACACATAACACTTTTTCATGAAAGCATTTGCATAGAAAACATTTCATCTCATCCTTGATAATTACATTTTTGTGTAAAACACCCTATTTTTAGGGTAACCTTTTTATGTAGGCTCGTAAAATACCATTTAGGGTAACTTTTCATATAAATGCTTTTATATCCCAGATTCTAGGTTTTTCAAAAGGAACACATATGCAAATGCATTTTTTCCTGTCCAGTAGTAACACTTATCAAGTGATCATTCTACCTTGTGGAAGAGAATCCATCATATAACAACATGCTAGCAAGGCAACTGTTCCATAATCCTTCTCCCATCTTAGGGAGGGCACCCCTGGCCTCCTATCATGCCTTAGAGACTTAGCTATATTTAGAGTGGGCCCCGATCCATCTCTGACCATCACTACAATTGACCTATCTATTGTTCTGGTGTACTATACATCATCATCATCATAGATGTTCATATGCTAGCATGATTTCATAAAATATAGATCGCAATTCGTATCCTTGTAAACTATCTTGAAAAAACGGGCGCACCCACTTTAACATATTTTAAAGTAAATTTTAGGATGACCACCCTTAAATACTTTTAGAAACATTTTAGGTAAAACATTTCGATAACGTTTAAAATGTTCTAGAAAACAATCTTTTCTAAAAATGTTGCTTTTATTAAATCTTGAAATTATCATGATAAAGAAACTTCAAGGCTTTTAAGTTTTTAAGAATAAACGATGTATTTCACTAACATTTTATTGCTTTTCATTTAGGGGCTTCTCGCCCACAAAGGTTACACAATTGCATCATTCTTGTCATTTTTACATGAAAAGGGGCTTGCATAGCCTTTTATATGCTATTTTAGCAACCTGAAATTAATTCATTTTATGAAATCAACTTATCGGGTTGACCATCCTTAGACCACTTTAAAAATACCCATGTAAACATTTTTCAAGGTATTTTTAAAATACTTTCCTATTTAAAGGAAATCAAAACTTTCCTAGTAAATCATTTCAAACAATTAGGCCATGTTCAAATCATCATTTACGTTTAAGTATCATGGCATGAAGAAAACAATCTTTTTCTATAAATCAAATCCCTTTTTTTTCTTTAATAAACATACAAGCTTTTCACAAAATCATGTGGAAATAACCTCAAAACATGTTTGTAAATTTTTTTTGTGAAATAGTCTAAACCCTTTTTTTCCTTTATAAATTCCTTTTAAAAATCGCATCATGAAGAACTTGCTTACTTGTAGGAAAATTCTTAAAACCATTAAGGTAAAACATTCCCATCTTTGCAACATTTGTGATAAAATAATTAGTTTAAAAAGTGTTGCTTGCTTCCAATGAAGCAATCCTTGAGGCATTCCATTAAAGTCATCATTTTCAAAAGTTATGCTTGCCCACTTGTAAGAAATTCATAAAAGCATCGACATAAATATTTTTAATCATTTCAACACACAGGAGGAAATCAATATTTTGAAAAGTTCGCTTGGTTACCTTAGATAGCCTTAATCCCCTTCTTGCCTTTGTCTGGATAAATGAAAATAACATTTCATTTATATGCATAGATTTCAAATGCTTGCATCCCTTAAGGTTTTCTAATCTACATGAATCCACATCAACTTACTTCAACTAGCTTAACTCACTTGTCTTTCAAGTTAGGTGTTAATCTTCCAATTCACATATCTGTGTGACATGTGACTTAATTGTGACTATTCTTTTCATTTTGACTATTCCATTCATTTTAGATACCCTTATTTAGGGTAAGTTTTCAAGCTTATTATAACCTCTAAGGTTAACTCAACATATGAAAATTTAATACTTTCAATTTATCATTTAACACCCATTCTTTACATTGTTCACATTGGTGCTCATCCAAGGCACCTATTTATGAGTTAGGTCTACTAGTTCCAATTTTAAAATTTTGAGATTATATAATTTTCTCAAAATAGCCCTATATTTCCTCATTTTACCATATTTTACTTTCATTTTTGTACCATAGTTAATCATAAATGGTCATTCTCCCTTCTTGCCATTGATACTTTCTATGTTCACTGCTTTAAACACACATATATTATATGTAATTCAAGTTCATATAAAACAGAAATTTTCCTTTCCTTTTTGGCTTAACTTAAGCACCTTTTCGCACATTAGTTAGTGTATAATCATGGAATTAAAATCCATCAATTGGATTGCCAAAAACAGTAACTTGTATCCCTCTTTCTCCACCTTAGATGTCCACATCTTTAAGGCTCTACAAAATAGATTTTTACCCTTCTTGATTCCACCCTTTAGACATCCATAATACCCCATATTTAAAGTATTTTATCCTCCTAATCATCCATTTATCATGTTGTTTAAGTTATGCATCAATTCTACCTTAAATGAGTAGAATTTTGCACCAAGTTGTCAACTCTATGTTTCACCTTCCTAAAGTCCGTCAAACATGCTTACTTTAACATGTATTAACCATGGAAATAAATCACATAATCAACATATAATAAAGGGTTAAACAGCAACTTTAATTGGGAGTTTCCAAAAATTTCAGCATGGTGTACTTAGCATAATCAACTCTAAATCACACATATGCTTCCTCGAAAGCTTGAAGTAAATCTCCTAGTTCATTTATCCTTTAATAACCCTATCAAGGGCTGGATTTATTTCTGATTTTTCACAATTATTATTTTCTTCCATGCATTTTTGCATTTTCTAAAAATCACAAAATTGCTCAAAATTCTCATCTCTTGACACCTCGAGCAAGGCACTAAGCACATTGACTTTTCATTCCTCTCAAGGAATCCTTGTTTGAAACATGCCCCATTTACTTTTCAAAAGTCAACATTTTATTTATTTGGTTGACTTCAAATCTTACTCAACGAATCCCTTGCCGACATGTGTCACTTATCCCTTTTGGTTCATTAATGGCATGTCACTTTTCATTCATGAGCAAAAGTTAAACGCTTTTGTCCTTATGTAATTAAGCAATTTCCCATGATATTTAACTTAATCAAATCCATCCATATGATAAAACAGCTTGTTTTAATTTTTTATAAAAATTTTCATCTCAAAATAATCAACCTAGATCAAGATATGAGCATTTGAAATTATCATATGGAACTTGATAAAATTAAATCATTATCATCGTAATTCAATCATGATTAACATAATTCATACCATTCATGAGGTAGAGCACATCAACTTGTGCTTACCTTTCAAATTTCACATTAATTTACCTTATGGGCGTCAAGTTATGAATTTTCTAACAATAGCCACATCAATCCCATAATTATCATCAACTTAATCATAATAATGGAATTAAAGATTATTCCAAATCATCATTTCCATACCTCATTTTGTCCTTTCTAAGCACATTAACTCATATTGGGCTAAGGTGATTAACTTAACCACCTTCTTAGTCATTTGCCCTAATTTCATTCATCCACTTTAATCATACAATTCATACTAATTACATGCTTAGATTACATGTATGAGTTACATTTGTTCTGGGTATCACAGGTATATTTGCACAAATGAAACTTTTGAAGCTATGATATGAAGAAACAAAGGACATATGCCATGAGACTAAGCTTGTGAAGTATTAAAGTTCCAATGAGCATGATAAACTATGAAGTTGCAACCCAAGCTGACTTCACCTGCAACTTGGATTAAGTTTGAGACCAAGTCGGCCTCAAAGTGGAACTTAAGACATGAAGACTGAAGTGCTCAACATCAAAGCTACAACCCAAGTCAACTCCAAGTGCGACTTGGATCAAAACGGTTGGAAAAATTCACACGTTGGAGCATTAAATGCAGGCCACCTACCTCATAACGTTCAAATTTATTCCCTCTTTATTTAAGATACATCAAATGAAGTGGAGAGGGTTAGCTAGAATATTAATTAAGCTTTTACCTTCAAACTTACAAGCATTCAAATAATTATTTAAGTGGAAGAACATTGTCATTTATTGCAAGTACTAAAGCTATCTTTCTTAAATTCACTCTACATGTTCTTTCTTGTGTTGAAACTTCTTTTACACCATCTGTAAAGTGTAGACTTTTGCTTTTATTCACTCTCTTGTGATTCCACTTGATTTGGTACTGGAGGCCAAGATTAAGTGAAGATTAGTAGTGTGTGATTGGAGTGTGAATCATTACCTACCTATGTGATAATTGTGAAGGTCTCCTAGAGATAGAATTTAGAAGAGAGAAGGGCTCTAGTTGTAATACTATTGCTATAGTGAAAGCCAGGACATAAAGGTGTACTTTTGGAGGGGTGGAGTAGGGAAGGTTGTCTCAAACCACTATAATCTTGAGTCTCTGGTACTATTGCCTTATTTACATCTCTATTCTCCATGTTTTCGTTCAAGGGGACCAAATCTACAAGGGGTTAAAATTAATACACTAAAAGAATTTCAAAAGAACCCAATTCACTCCTCCCTTCTTGATTTTTGGCACAAACTCAGGACCAACATAATGCATTGGTGGGCACATCATCAGCACTAACATTTTTCAGTAGGATTAAATTTTGATCGAATAATTATGGATCCACCTACGAAATCAACTCAACATAAAAATTATAACTTTATAAAGCTACGATTAATCGCATAGAATCATACCTCTTTTCAAAAGCAAAAGCAAGCCCCTCATACTGTTCAAAATCTCATCGTAAGTGCACGGGTCGTAGATTGTAGTATATAAATATCCATCCACAGGGAATTCAGAACTACAAACTTTGTCTTTAAACACTTTCATGTCAGATATAAATTGTAATAGAAAAGTGGTAAGAGAATATAGAAAATAAAATCGAAAAGAAGTAGAAAAATGTGAAGAGAAAATAAAATTGAAAACTAGAACGAGTAGAAAACAAGGATGTGAGTACCTAGGGTCTAGGGTTTCACATGTGACTTTTGTAATGGGTAGTCGTATCATTATTTAATATGGATATTATTTGTTAAAGGAGAACAAACCTTAATTTATTATTGCACATTCTTTCGAAACCTAGAAGGCATACCTTAATTTTCTTAACCACCTATTCTCATGGGATTAAGTTAATTAGAGTCCACTAAGTTCTGTGGTTTGTTCATGGAATTTCTCAAGGTCATTAGGCCTATTATTATGGGATTAAGTTAATTAGAGTCCATTAAGTTCTGTGGTTTATTCATGAACTTTCTCAAGGTCAATATGCCTATTCTCATGGTATTAGATTTCCAAGTTTAATATCTTGATTATTGTATATTAGATTTTCACCTCTCGGTTTCATCACCTAATATATGGAATCATGCTAAAGTACGGGTCCATGTATAAAGCAAGCATTAAAATCATAAGATATTAAATTAACAACAACATCCATTATAAATAAATTAAAACCTCACACCACGCTACATTGTATGCATGCTACATCCTAAACCCTAGATTTAAGGCTTCGCCGAGCATGTTTAAGTCCAAAATAAAAATTCAAACCCATCTTAAACAAGATAATTAAAATTAAAAAGGGAAAAAGATAGAAAAACTTATTGGTTTGAGCCCCTGATGGTGTGTCGGCCACTCCACGCAACTCGTTGATCCGCCTCTTGCACGTGCTCCTCTCCTGGCTCTCTCTCTCTCTATCTCTCTCTAATTTCACTCCAAAATTCTGCTATCTATTTTTGTGTAAAATCTCCTCTTGGAATTTCTACTGTCAATTATCTGCCTCCCATTCTCCCTTTATAATCTTGCATAAAATCCAGATTTGCGTTAAATGGCCATAACGCATTTAATCCAGATTCGTGTCGAGGCTACCCATTCCAATGCGCTAAATGTGTTGCGTTAATCTCCTATGGGACCCACTGCTTTTTGATGACATCAACTGCTATGATTAAGTGGTAAAAAAAATTGGATTGAATGGATGGTCCAGGATAGCTTGGGGGCTAGGTATGCTGATTAATCAGTTTGATGGTTGGGATTCTTTGCTTGGACTTTTCTGGTTGGACAGCCAATCTAAAAATATATATATACGGCTGGATTTTAGAGGGATGAGAATGGAATTTTGTTAAAAAAAATTTGGGATGTGTGAAACCCTAAACCGTTTAAGATCCATATGTATGCATACATCATGTGTATGATGTTTATATGTGAATTATTGAATTGTGAAGATTTTATATGATTTTGCAAATTATTGCAATTAGGGTTAAGGATTAGCAATAATGATGGGATTAAGCATTTTAAGCTAAAAGGAGACAATGAGATTAGAGCTTATTGATGTTGATTTAAATATGCAAATATATCATGAAAAATTATTTTTTATTATTTAATGTGAATTATGGGAATTTATATGGAAATTGACAAGTTTAATGGAAAAACATTGAAAAATTCATAATTCAACGCCTGTAAGGCGGATTCAGATGAAATTTAGAATGAAAATTATTAATGTTGGGCTTGTTATAATGGAATAAATGGCTTATGAAAATTCTTAATGAAATGAGAATTATGAATTATTAATCAAATTTCAATTTCAACCGTTAACTTTAAACGGCTATAATGGGAGCTAGAAAACTCGGATTGAGATGAAATTTGAAATGGTTGAATGAAATTATGAGATATTTATTTTGAATGGCTTGGATTAAGCATAAAATGTTAGGAAAAGGTAAGCATGGTTGACTAATGTGCCACATGAGTACATAGCATTTAATGCTAGAGTACCAAGCATAAATGCATGATGGGAATGGAATTTGAGGTGGCAATTGCTAGCCATTTTTAGGGACCTTGTGCAATTATTTGAAATACATAAATGTGATAATTATCCATCTATTAAGTACAAGTCATGATGTAGCTACAAAAGGTTAAACCTATGCTTAGCTAAGGTGGCAACATGGGACGTCCAAGGGGCTATGTTGCTGCATATTTTGATTTTTTTTAATTTTTAAAATATGAATATTAGTTGCTGAGATGCAAGTACATGAGAAGTGCATGCAATAATGAAGAATTTCAGCAATAAAAAAATTGAAAAGGCAGATACATACAACTGAAAATGTGGATGGCTTATGATGATGGAAAATGTGATTTTATATGCTAAGTTGCTATAATTTTTGCTAAATTTATTTATCCTAAATTAATATATAAATTAAAGGGTAATCAGAGGTATAAATTACCCACATTTTTGAATAAAAGATGGAAAAATGAATGAAAAATGGACGTGTAAAGCTGGACGTGAAAGGAGGTAGATTAACGGCTTGGACTTTTGGAGCAGATGTTGATTTTTGTAAAATGGTGAAACAAGATTTTACTTGGCTATAAATGTTCCACCACATATGGTACATAAGGGAGCATTTATGTATGTGGAAATACGCCACCAAGTAGGCCCCACAACTAGAAAAAAATCCAGCAATACATAAACCCATGGACGTTGAATTGAGAAGGGGATTTGGAAATTTTCCAAGAGCTGGTTTTTCACCCAAGCAACCAGCTTCTCACATCCCATATACCCAGCAAAAAGAGGAAGAAAATTAAGGAGAAAAGGAGGAGAAATTGAGAAGAAAAGCATCTCAAAGAATTAAGGTTTGATTTATCTCAAAACCAAGTAAGTATGTGTTTGGTTTTAAGTTGTTTAACTTGAGTTTTTAAACTTAAAACTTGGAAATGAAAAGGATGCTTAAAGGACCTGTAAAATGGTGGTTTAACATGCTTTTACATGAATATGTAATGGATATTAAGTTAAATGTTTGAATTTTCAAGTTAAGATTGATGAAAGTGAAGTTATGCATGTGTATTAAGTGGAAAATCCAAGTTGGTAAATTCTAAATCTCCAAGACAAGTTGCTGTTTTGGTTTGATTATGTGATTAAGCTATGAATCATGTATTCATGCAAAATATATGATGGTTTATGGTTAAGTGATGAATTTTTGAAGTTATGGAATGCAAAGCAATGATTTTGACCTAATTTCTTAGTTTTTAGGTTAAACATTTTATGAAAATGGGTTTGCATTTTTATGCATTATATGTAGGTTAAAATACCCTAGGTTTAAGTTATTATGGATGCCTAAAAAATTTTTGAGAAAACAAATCCTAAAACTGATTTTTATGATTTTCATGAAAGAACGTCGAACCGACGTGAAACGAGACTCAAAACGTGTGGCTAACTTGCTGTTTTGAGAAATGATAATGCATGGATGTTATATATGTGTTAAATCCCTAAATATGGATTATGAAAAATGGATTTATTTGCTGGAATTTTGGAATTTTAAGACCGCATAGTGTTATGTGTCAAAAGACATGTAAAATGGTGAAAAATGGGTTCCAAACTTGCTGTTTTCGAAACCTAGGTTGAATGGATTTAAATCCCATAAAAATACATTGAATGCAGTGGTAATTAAGGGTAATTAAACCCCTAAAATGCATTATGTTTATGTGCTAAATGAGCTTATGTGAAGCAATAAAGCTAAATGGGTGATGAATGACTTATGAAAAATGATTTTATGCAAAAATGCATGAAAATGAGATAAATTCCATGATTATACATCTTTTTTGAGTGTATGATAATTTATTTAACATTGTGAAATTTGCTTAATGAAGGCTAAGGCAATAAACATGTGATAAAGCAAGCACCGTTGTGTGTGTTGTGGAAAAAAATGGATAAATGGCAAAGTGAGTTCAATGAACCTATGAATGAGGAGTATTGAATAATTTTTTGTGATTAGAATGAATACCCTATGTATGGGGTTATAAATGCTATGTTATATGGAAGCTGAAGAAATGTGTATAAAATGTGCTGATGTGTGCAAAATGAGTTATACATGTGTATGATGACTTATGAAGTCAAATAAATGATGTATGTATATGGAATGGGTTGAAAATCTAAATGAAATATGAGAAAAGAAAATAAATAAAGAATTATACTATTCTCATGTAGGCAAAGGCAAAGAGAAAGTTGTAACAAAAAGCTAAGGAATTCAGGTAAGCAAACAAATTTTCTAAAGGATTTTTGCTTTTCTAAATTATTTCCATAAATGCAATTCTTGCTTTAACTTGTTTGACAAAACTATGGAAATTGTTTCTAATGTCTTTAAGGATGGCGATCCCTTAGCAAAATCATGTTGAAATGATATTTTACTTCAAATGCAATGTTATGAAATCTTTCTTGATAAATGCTATGGAAAAATGATGTAATTCCATGTTTCTGATTGAAAATTTATGCTAGCGTGTTAAAGATGAATTTATGCAAGAGTTCATGTGCACAGGTTCCTAGGTCCACTTGAAGGGTATATGCAGACCGATTGTGCCCCCTTAGCATGGCTAAGTCGCTTGAAATAGGCCTAAGGCAGGCGGCACCCTCTCTGAAATGGGAGTTAACGTGACGGATGGTTGTCTGGCTAGCTTCCATCCTAAGGGAGAAATGGTTCACATGTTCATGTTTTCATATGGCATATTGCATATGGAACCTGTGATGGTACAAGATTTCTTGCTTGTAAGATATACCTTTAGATAAGGTATAGATTGCTTTCCAAGTTGATTTTGAATGCAAAATGTTGCCTGAAATGATTTGCCTGTAAAATGTAAATAGCTTGAACTCACGATTTTGTTTTCCAAACCCAAAGATAGGTGAAGGACAGGACATGGCAAAGGAGCTAGCATCGGCTTAAGGAATTCATGGAAAAACTCCTATTATGAAATTTATGTCAAATGGTTGTAAAAATATATGCAGTGCTTTTATGATGAATAGATGTAAACTATTAGAATATTTTATATGGATGATTGTGATTTATACATACAGTGACATCTAATTTACACAAAAGATGAAATGTCGCTAAATAACATGTTTGTATGTAATGAATGGGGTGAAATGACTTCGAAATGTATGAGAATGAAATGAGGAGAACATAAGTTGTTATCTGAACTTTTATGTGACCATATTTAACAAGATAAATATCCAACAAAACCCACCGTGTGACAGGGCAACAATCCTGATCACGTTTACTATGCAATATGTTCCCAAGGTAAGGCTCAGGATGTGACGCTTGGGTTTGGGGCGCCACAGGACGGTTTTTGATGTGTTAAATAGACATGATATTTTAGGCATGATCTAATGGCAAAAATCAATGGCTAGAATTACACGTCCACTAATCATGTGATTTCTGGCTGTTGGATTTCATGGACTTCAAAAATGGATGGTAGGATTAGTTTACATAGCTGAAATTAACGCATGCTGGATTAAATAAGTTCTGGCCGTTGAATGTTGAACAGCTTGGGATGTTATATCAACATCCTGGATGATGTTTTGGATGGCGTATAACATCTTGGCTTTAAACATGTGGATTTCCATATTTAGATGGCTGGTGGTGGCTAATCGAATAGCTTGATGGTTTGAAATCGGCTTGGATGTGATCTGCATGGGCCCCTCGTAAATTTCTGGACAGCTTGATTTAGCTTGCATCCAATTCAGCTAGATGGCGGTTGATTTTGCAAAGGGTGGTGCTGATTATAGATGGAACTTGGATGGTCTGGATTCAAAAAATCTTGATAGCTATTGGTCACGTGATTTAGCTACATGATTGATCTACATTTACGGCCTGGATGGTATAGCTACTTGAATTGAATTGGAGATGGACGACTGCATTATTTATGATTGTTGATTAAATGGACGGTTGTCTGCATTAGATGGATGGTGCAGATCTTTGCTAAATGGTCAAAAAAAATCTGGTCGGTGGCAGCTTTGATGCATTTGAAATGGACGGTCTAGCTTTATGACTGGACGAGATCTTTGTTGGGACCACTTGAAAATTTGCAAAACTGCATAAAAAAATATTTAAACCAAATTATTTGTCCAGCAAATTAATAACTATGTGACAAAAATATTTAAATACCAATTGTTGAACACATTAATAAACTATATCAAGCACATTTGATTTTGTGGCAACAAATAAAAAAAATATAATTTTAAGTTAAAAGATCACTAAAATTATTTAAATCACTTGAAATAAATATTTACTACCCAATTGTTGTAAATTTACATTTCAGAGCAAATTTCACATCAAACTCAATTAATTACTCACCAAATTGGTACAAAATGCCCACAAAATATATTATTAATTCCTAATTATCAAATACCTATACACGTGAACCTTTGTTTGTCCTCAAGCAAATAGTAAAGGGTCAAAAAATTGTTGTGAAATTTCAAAACTTTGAACAAAAAGTAAATGTGATTGCCGAATTACTAAGAATGTTAAATAAAAAATTTTAAACATGACTCTTATTAAAAACTTTGGTAAAAAATTCCTACCTACTCAATTCCTGTTGCATACATTGTCACTTACTCTTCTTTTAATCATTAAGAGTTTGAAAACTCACACAATAAACTTCTACTTACTAGGTAACTTCCCCTTTTATCTGGTTATTCAATAATTCAAGTAATGTTAGTAATGTAAAAAATATCAGTCAAATTACCTTATATACATCTTATCAATTTTTTACATTTAAATTTCCTTTACCAACTCAATTAGCCAATTCATAGGATCATAAGGATTTAGTAGGATAACGACTAGGTTTGACACAAGAAATAAAATTTCAAAATTTTCAAAAATTGAACCATCTCCACATGACTTGAGCCTCATTTTACAATAGGAAATAATGCTAACCCCCACACTTCGTGCTTTCATTATCTTTCAAGCATGTTTTTACCCTCGGTTTAGTAGTTTTTAAAAAAAAAATCAAGTCTAGTAATAATTCTCCTAACCATATTTCAGGGTATCTAGGAAGCCATTTTCGTTATCTGCACAGTCAAGAGATCAAACCTTATTCCCATGTTACTTTTTACCTCAGAATTCAATTTCAAAGTTGCTTCGAATAAGTGGGAATTGAGGCTTAGAAAAAAAAGTTTAAGCTCAAGCTCAATGGGGGTAAACAACCGTTATACTTTCAAAGATAGGCTTATCATGAAAAAAATGCCCTAACCATGTCCATGAATTGGTTAAATTGAGTTTTGGCTTTCGAAATTCTTCAATCGGAATAAAATTTTTCATGCATATGGAAAAAACTACCTTCTTAGATGACAATTGTGTGTATTAGAAATAACTTTTGATAAATTAGAGAGGATTACTTTGATTTTGAAAGAAAATAGAATTGGTTCCCAGGTATGTCAATTTCAAACCCAAGTATTTTCAATGATCACATGTTCAAAACAAATTTAACATTTCATTAGCGTTCAGTTGTTTTCTTAAATTAAAGATTTTAAAATTCCAAGTGTGCTTTGCTCACAAGACATATAGGAGTTCAAAATGGGGTCTCAATCAATCTAATATCACAATGATGCAAGAATCACCCAAAATTTTCAAAAAATTTTGAAAATTTTTCTCAATTTTTTTTCAAAATATAATGAAAATTATAATCATGACAAAAATATAATCATCAAATTAGTAAAAGAAATATTCAAAAAAATTAATGCAATGCATTCACCCTTCACCCTACACTTGAAATTGACATTATCTTCAATGTAAATCATGCCATGAAAACAATATATCAAAATAAAGGGAGTAGTTATAAAAGATGTGAGATGCTAACTTTCCCATTTTACCTAATTGAACCTAATTTCCATCCCACAGTGCTTCCTTCCAAGTAGGCTTTGAAAAGTAATCAATAAAGCTCAAAATTCAAAAGTATCAAAAATCTAAAATAAAATAAACTAAAAGAAAAACTAAAACTAAAACTCTCCTGAAAGAAAAAGAAAAAATTCGGGTTGCCTCCCGCAAGTGCTTGGTTTAAGTCGTCAGCCCGACTATAGTTTGATCATCTTACATTAACCAACTCCAACTTTCAAATTTCCTTGATTCTTTTTCTTACCTCCAGATTTTCTCGCATTCATCATTCTCTAAATTGGCATTCATATTTGGTTGCAAACTTTCCTACCTTTGAACATTGCAATTAGTTTTAAAAGAATGACAAGAGCTTTTCTCTTTTGTTCAATTTCTATTGTTTTGGTCTCCATCTTTCAGATGTTATCATAGATTTAGCAACTTGTTGATTCATGTCTTCTGCAGCTTCTCCTTACTCATGGACATCCAAGTTAGGTTGCTTGAAGTTTCTTTGTCCATTGACTCATTGACCAAATCAACCCGTAAACAAGAGTTATTGAGAGAGGGGTTTTTTATGGTGAGGTTGAATTTCACGTTTTCATCTCCAACTGTCAGAGAAAGTTGACCATTCTTGATGTCTAGAATGGCTCCAGCAATGGCTAAGAAAGGTCATCCAAGAATGATTGAAATTCAGCAGTCCTCATCCATGTTGAGGACTACAAAGTCGACTGGGATGAATAGCTTGCCGACATTCAAAGGAATGTCTTCAAGAATGCCAACTGGGAATTTGATTGATTGATTGGCTAGTTGGAGAGACATAAAAGTTAGTTTTGGATTGCCCATGTTCAGTTTTTTACATATGGAGAGAGGGATCAGACTTACTTTGGCTCCGAGATCACATAATGTCTTTCTAATTTGGACATTCCCAAGAGCACAAGGAATAGAGAAGCTCCCAAGATCCTTTATCTTTTCAGGTAGCTTGTTTTGCAAGATGGCGCTGCACTCCTCAGTGAGTTGCAATGGTTTCGTACTTCTCAATCTTTATTTTAATGGACAACATCTCCTTTAGAAATTTTGCAAAAGTTGACATTGTAGAGATCATGTTAATAAATGGCACGCCAATTGATATGTTCTCGAGTGTTGAAATAAATTTCTCAAATTGCTTTTGGAGCTAAGCTTGTCACTGCCTTTGTGGGAAGGGAAGAGGAGGCTGGTAAGGAGGTGGCGGGATGTATGGCTTTTCTACCACTAGTTTTGGTTGTGGCTCACCTTCTTACTTCTGTTCCTGCTCGACCTCCTTTTCAGTGTCAATTTGAGGTGCCTAAGGTGGGTCGAGTTGCTTTCCACTCTACAAGGTAACTGTATGCACTTGTTCCTTAGGGTTGACTTCAGGTTGGCTAGGGAGTTTGCCTTGGTCTCTATGGGATGAGGTAGTGGCACGTTGGGCAATTTGGTTTTCAAGCAGTTTGATATGGGTTTTCATTTGGCTCATTTCTTCACATAGTTTGTCAATCAAAGGATTAAAGGATTGAGTGGGGGTGAGTGCAGGTAGTGTGGGATGAGTTTGGTATGAAGGAGGGTTTAGTGGTTTTCTTAGAAAACCAGTTGGATTATTGTTTTAAGTGTAGTTTTGGGTATTTGATTGGTTTACCAAGAGAAATTGGGGTGGTTCCTCCATCCAAGGTTGTAAGTATTCGAGTAAGGGTTACCGTAATTGCAAGTATCATACTGGTTGTTAATTGCATTGGCCTGCTCGCTTGTGGTGTCTTGGATAGAAAAACTATACTCAGACGTGTAGTGTGAAGCTCCATAGATCTCACTTGAAATTTATCAAGAAGAAGATGCATTCCGGTCATTGGGTTCTAACGAGCGGCATATATGTCTATTAAAATTGCTCACTTTTAACGCAAGTATACGTGCTGTGTCAAGTAATAAAAGTGAGTAGAGTATCGTTCCCACGAAGATTGTGTTAAACGAATTAGCACCTTAAATCTCAATTGTCTAAGTAAATTGTTAAAGTGAAGGAGAAGTATCAAAGAATTGAATTAAACTAAACTATGAAAACAGTAAATGACAAAGGTGGGGTGAATATTACCGAGATTGCCTTGAGATGATTAAGATAGGTGGGAATACGAAGTGATTGAATCATAACTATGTTATTTGGTCCTAATTAAGTTGTGTAGAGATTATTAATCTAGGTTCATTCATATTCATATATGTGCTCCAACACATACAAACCTAACCAAGTTTTAGTTACGTGCTATGTTCTCATGCATACAAGTAAAACAAGGTTGATAGCCATATAACCTAATCATGATTATATAGGGTTAATAGGTATATTCTTATCTGTATTAATGTCTAACACAACATGAGTTAGAATACTTGTGCCTTATATATGGATCTTATTCAAATCCCACTTTTCCAAGCATGAATCTGAATATTAAATCAATCTACAAGGTTGCAAAGCTTGTAAATGTATTAAGCATGATTTATAAGGGTAATCTCAAGTAACACAAGTCACAGCACAATAGTTTTATCAATTCATGCATAAGAAAACCAAATATCATAAGCTATGAGTTCAAATCCTACATATCTCCCACCATAGAAAGGTTTAGCCCATTAACGTGACTTTAATTCCCATTAAAATCAACTTACAATCATCTCCAAGAACATAGAAGAAAGAAAATAGAAAGGAAAGAGAGTGAGAAAGAGAAGAACTAAATCTTGGAAGCTTTCACCAGCAAGATTGGATCTCCTCTTTCGTTTGCGATGGAAAACATATTTGTTTCCTTCTCTATGCGGCTCTCTCCACGCATCTCCTCTCTCTAACCTCTGAAGCTCTAGGTTTTTATTTAAACATAACAGCTTGCGCAGCAAAATCCGGGCGTATGGATGCGTATTGGCACCTATGCGCCAACTCTCTAGAGCTGCGTAACTTAGAAACTCTCTAGGATGACTCTACATGTTAGCGAAGTGACGCCTAGGTGCCGCTGGTCGGCGCTTGGGCTCCAACTCTCTGGAGGCATTTTCCTGTGTGAGTGCTGGAACTTCTGGCTAGGCATGTAGGGTGGCGCCTGGGTGCCAGCCTACCTACTTCTTCACTTGGCTCTGTTCATTCTTCGACTCGCTCGCATGCTTGTAATTCTTCATCCTTCCTGTAAGAATGAATGAAACTAAATAACTAAACTAAAAATGACTAATTTATACTAAAAATGTATGAAAACCACATAATACTCCTAAAATGTAAAGCAAGTGAAAATTTAGCTAAATAGATGCAAACTAAACCTAATCTCTTCGACTAACATACAAAAATAGACTGAAATAGGTTATGAAACTCGTATTTTTACTAGTTATCACACCCCCAAACTTAAATGTTGCTAGTTCTAGAGAAACACGTGCAAACATAATGAATGAATAAACAAATAAATAAATAAGTGAATAAGGACTATGTTAACCCAACCTAATTCCAAATATGCTTCTAACAATGACATTTCTCTACTCAATAAGATCAAGAATAACCCTAACTTGAAGCATTGCATAAAAAATCATCTATTTCCCAACACAGGACATGCATTTTCATTGAGTTACATGTAAATGATGGTATTATTAGTCCACAATCATAATTCGATCCTGCTAATCTTTTGTGAAACCCTGACCGTATACATGTCATTTCGATATTTGTAATTTTATAATTATTTTATGAATAAATAAAAATTCATGAATTATATTGATGGATATGTGTATTGGAGATTGCAATAATGCAATTAGGAATTTAACCCCGTGAATAGTAAACGTGAATAGAAACCGTTGATTAAGACACGTGATTAAGAGTTAATCACTTGGATTAACTTAATCATAAAAAAATAGAGATGTAATCACTACAGGACAAAATAGCAATTCTTTTGGATATTTTAATCCAAATTTGGATTTTTGTAGAAAAATAAAAAAAATCAAAAATTGCAATCCGGGCATCAGCATTTGATGAAATTTTTTATGAATGGTTAAAAATAGATAATGGACATGATGAATGGATTAAGATGTGATAAAAATCACAAATCAAAGGTTAAGATGAAGCATCAAATACAAAGTGAAAAAGTTAATCAAATTTACATTAATTAAGCATTTAACTTTTAATTAAAATAAATAAATAAAAATTTTAAAAAATTAAAAGCAAAGCAGCTACATGTCAAGTCATGCAGGGGGGTATCTTGACCAAAATCAATGGTCAAAATTCATCCTAATCAAAGATCAATGGCTAGGATTAATTTAGTTTAATTTAATTAATTTTAAAAATCAAAAAAATAGGTAGAAAATTAGGGATACTATAGGGGGGCTGGAGCAGGCCTAGGGTGCCTGCTCTTGGCTCAAGGCATATTTGAAAATTAGAAAAAACACATTTGCAATTTTACACCTTGAGCTAGAGGGGGTAAAATGCAAATTCATGAAATTTGAAGCACTATAAA
>JAXCLR010000105.1:44278793-44310067 GCA_035584095.1 Annona squamosa
CAAATAGCTACCGAACCCATTGCCGATCAAAGCTCCAACCAGAGCACCCATTTTCACGGTAGCAAACCCCTTTAATCTGCCTTCTTTCAGCACCTAGATCAGAACTCTCCATGGATTAAAGCATCAATCTTTAGCCAGCAGCTATCTCCAGCAAAATCCTGCCACAGAATTCGCTGCGCTCACTACAACCGGATCATCCCGCAGCACCAAAAAGCCCCATCCAGTTATCTGCATAACCCAAGAAAACGATCAGCCGCACCATGCTTCTAATCTTCTCTCCAATTGTAAAATGCACGCACTGGCCACATTTGCATTGCTCAAACTAAAAGGGCAGTGTTGAGAAAAGGAAGCTACGGCAAAATGGCAAAAGGCAGCTACAGTTGAAGATGGAATCCCACATCAGAGTCTCAAGGCTCAAAGGGGTGCTTCACGTCTGTAAAAGGGCCTCCACTCATCCCAAGGCAAAAAACACCATAACCAAGCAATCCTTTTCCTTGGGTAGGACCCATTTTGTGGGACCCTTAGTAAGGAGGTTGGGCCAAGTAATAAAAATTCCATTACGTGGAAATTCGCTCTTTATATGGGTGATGTGAATTTTATTTTGCTTCTTTATAATTGGTAGCGCTTCATAGTTGTTAAATTTTAATTTATAATTTTAAGATTAGATTTACTGCTTTATTTTCTGCTTTGTAATTTTTAGATTTAATTTAATATAATTCACTTTCCTGTTTTAATAGTTAAATTTCATAGCTTTAATTGCTTTCTTAGAATAACTTTAATGCAGTTGTTAGGGAATTAAAATTTCTTTTATTTTAGTTTTTTCTCTCGTTTTCTTTCCAACTCTTCTAATCTTCTCTTTCTTTTTCTTTCTCTAATTTCTTGTATTTTCTCTTTTCTTCTCTCTCTCTCCTCTCCCTTATTCCTCTAATTTCATTCCTTTTTCTCTGACGTCTCTTTCTCTCTCTTCTCTCTCCAACGTCTCTTTCTCTCTCTTCTTCTTTTTCTCTCTAATTCTCCTTTCTTCTTCTCTCTCTCTAATTTCTTTCCTTTTTCTTTAATTTTTTTCTCTCTCTTCTCTATACCCTCTCTTTCTCTTAAAAATAATTCAAAACTACATCGCCTCTCTGTGGATTCGACCCGACTCACCGTTATTCTACACTATCACCCACATAGTGGTAGCTTTAATGTATTTCGGTTAATTTTAATTAAACCGGTGGTCACAGTGCTCTTAACGACAAGCACTTGGTGAGCATCACTTACCATATTCGCTAGCATGGGAACATATCAAGTGGGTGTTGTGTGATTAGCTTTATTTGTATTAGAAAACATATATAGAGATTTATGAACTTGGATTAGTAAATCCCTACACAACTAAGTAAATAGGAACCAATTTAATATAGTTTAGAGTCAAGAATTCCTAACTCTCCTATCTACTATAACTAACATTAAAATTCCCTATCACATTTTTGCTCATCCACTAGTCTTTAACTCATTTTCTCCATTTTTAAGAAACCATTCATTCAACTTTCTCTATCTCTCAAAGGCAATTGAAATTTAAAGACAAAATTAGTTTAGACCAATCCTTATGGGAATGATACTCTACCCACTCTATATTACTTGATTGACACATATACTCTAATTAAAATGAGCATTTTAATTAGACATATATGCAGCTCGTCAGGTATATAGGATAACTTATAAACCATCGTAATTGTTAATCTAATCAGTCATCAAGGTCTCCATAGTTGATCTTTGCCAAATTTAGAAAGCAAGACATAAAATAAATAGTAATTAACCTAGATGATGCAGATTAATGGTTGAGATCACTTGATCAAAGCCCCACTCCTCTTCTCTTTCTTTTTTCTCTATTTCCTGATGGTTGGACGCCCCAAATGTGGCCGCCCTTTACTACATTTGTTTTCCCCTTAAACTGCTTGTTGAAAATCATCCTATGCCCCCTAATTTCTCTATTTATAGTTGCTGCATTTCATACCTTACTTGCCACCCAAGAAACATGGTTTAATGAATTCCTTAATTTGCTGCAAAAGTATGAGCTGTTGATCACCCTTCTTGTTGCCCATTTATAGGTCATCCACTTTTCTCATTAACAACTACATTATCATTTGATTTTCTGCATTTTTTGATAATAAAAATCTGCCTTTTTGTCTTAAGAATGCCACATGTCCATAAGGGTGTCAAAAGTCTATGTTTACCCTTTGTTGATTGACTTTATCCTCCCAAATGCATCCTCCTGTGACACATGTCCTACTTAACATAAATTGTCAACTTTTGCTTTAGCTTTTTATTTATGACAATCACCTTTAATGACTTTTAAGTCAAAGGCTTTAGATAATTTCATCATCAATATTTAATCTCTCCTAATACCCCGTCGTTTAGGATTTTCTAACAAGGTTTGACATAATCTAATTCATTCATCACTTAGAACATCTCAACTTACTTAGTCATAAAAAATTTCATCTCAAAATGATGAACATATGCTAAGATATTAGCAAAATGAATTTAATGCATAAAATATCATATAATTTTAATCATTTAACCCCTTTCCATTCATAATTTTCATGATCAAAACCATTCATCATGTAGGGCATACCAACTTAGGCTGTGCCTTAAAATTTCATATCAATCCACATTATACATCACAAGATATTAATATATAAAGTATTAAATCAAATAATAAAATGAAGAATGACATTATAAGCATTCTCTACAACCTCTTTGTCCTTTAGTTCATTTTGTCTTTTAGTACACATAATTACCACAGTAATCAAAGTGATTAACTTAATCACCTTCCTTACTTAGTTGCCTAAATCTCATTCATCTAAATCATAGAGCATAAAATTTAATATCTCTCATTAAATTTTCATGCCAACGTGAGTTGTCCATACTTAGATCTATTGAAAACTATATAAGTGATAATAAATCCTCCATATCATGAACATTTCAAATTCCATCCTTATGCAAGCTCTAAGCTATATTTACTATGCTTTACAATAGGTGAGGTTTCGCATTAATCGAGTTTGAAATGCTGGCGCTATTTGATGAGTGCAACATAATTTTAGAAAGAAAATTACCACTAAAGCTAAAGGATCCTGGGAGCTTTACTATACCTTTCACATTTGAAAATTGTCACGTTGAAAAAGCTCTTTGTGATCTTGGTGCCAGCATTAATCTTATGCCAAAATCAATTTTTAGAAAGCTTAGCATTGGTGAAGTAAGACCAACCACAATTACTCTCCAATTGGCAGACGAAAGCTTCAAGTATCCTAAAGGCATCATTGAGAACGTGTTAGTCAAGGTCGGCAAGTTTATTTTCCCTGCAGATTTTGTGGTACTGGATTATGAGGAGGATGTGAATATACCTATTATTTTTGGGAGAGCATTTCTAGCTACTGCAGAGGTTATCATTGATGTGAAGCATGGCAAATTGACTCTAAGTGTGAGGGATGAAATAGAAAGTTTCAGCATATATGATGCTACAAAGGAAGAAGATACAAAAGTGCAATGTATGCTAATTAATTCAATTCATCAACACCAAGCTCTTGCAAGTAGTTTGAAGGGGCGTTTGTTGGAATGGGGGCAAACATGCGAAAACTCAATTTCAAGTCAGTTTTGCTAAGAATTTGTTGTTTCCTTTTGATGAAAAGATACTTCAACAAGTAGAGAATGAAAATGATGAGAAAAGTAAACTGCAGGAGGCAATTAATATACATGTTGGAATCAGGTGATCCAACCATCACGTCGGGCTGAAGATGCTAAACTTAGAACTGAATCGGAAGCAACCCATTATCTTTTTTTATTTTTGTTCCATGGCATGAATCCATGCTCTATCATATGTGTCTTGAAGCAAGAAAACCTGAGAAGATCACTCTTTTTATAGAGCTTACAAGTAATGGGGAATTGACTTTACGCTTAGCCCATTCCAAGTCATTTGGTTGGGTGATCTTCAAAATTGCAATGCAATTATGAATCTCTGCAGTTTAGAGTAGCTAGGAATTTCTATAATCCAAATTCAATTATTTCAAGGGGTATCTAATGGCTTTACGGTAATTAAAGGATGAACTAGTGAACAATTGGTCTGATGATTTGAACTGGTTCCTGACGTCAACAATCTCAAATTTAGTTATATGGAACGATCCCCAACTACTAATCTCATAATTGAAGTGAGATAAGGAATCTGAATTCAAATCTAAAAGAATTTAGATTGGAAAATTGTAAGTCAATAAGAATTTCCAAGTAATTGCAATCTCATGCATTTGAATTCGATGTTAGCATAATCAAGATGGAAATCAAATCATTCTACATTTATCACATGAAAAGATGAAGGAATGATATGCTTGTCAAGGTGTTTTGAGGCAATTCAGGGTAAATGTTTAAGGCTCTAGGTTCAAAATTTTGGAGCTTCGGTGCCATAAATCTACTTCCATGAGAAATCACACAATGGGTGACCAGAGAGTTGGCGCTTCAGCGTTAGCGTAGCCCAGGACCAGCCCAGTCGAGACGGAACCCTTAAAACCTTAACTCATCACCACTACTCCCCATTTCACTTCAAACCGGTGCCTCCTCTCTCCTTAAACCCCTAAAACCCTAACTTTCTCCCCTTCCAATCTCCATTAAATCTCCCAATTCCACCTTCTTATCTTTCCATCATCTTCTTCCTCTTCATTCTTTCTCTCTTTCCCTCCATTCCATCTTCTCCCATTTTCTTTCTCACCTCCTAAATCTCTATATTGTCTCTATTCCAAGTCTTTTCCCCCATCACTTTACTCTTCTATTTTCATCTCTTTCCTTCTTATTCCTCCCAATTTCCGGCCTTCTTTCTTCCCCCATTCTCGCTTTCCCGTCCATAGCTTTTCTAGTTTCGACAGCCAAGCGGTGTTGCGGTGCCAACAAATTCCATGACGGAGTGCTAGGCACAGGGCAACATAAAATTGTCTTGCATTTGGACATTCTCGAGGCAACTTGCTTGGTAACTTCTTTTACTTTAATCTTGAGTTGTTTTGAGCATATATATTGGTTGGGACTGCATGAGATTGCTTTAGTGTGGATTGGTTGAATTCCAAAAGGCATGATGAATGTGGGAGGTAAAGTTAAAGATGTTTGGGTAGTGATAGAAGGGATTGTTTAACTTGTACTTGGATGTTTGAATTGGGCTTCAAATTGATGGTTTTTTTATTTGTAAAAGTGGAGGCTTGGAAGTAAGTGGATTAGATTGAGGAGTTCTTAAACCTGAGGTGCTACTGTTTGACGGGACAGGAGCTATTTGGGTAAATTTTTACCTACAAAAGCTATTCAGTTGCATTCTCAGTTTGTTTACCCTATTAGTTATCCTTCAAGTCATATCTCTTTCAGTATACTGTTATCATGGCTTCCTCTTCATCTAAAAGAAAGGCAACTGTTGCGCCGACACAATATGATACTACTAAATTTGTGTCTGCCTAAGCATATTAGAGGTATACCTCTTCAATACAAAAGAGGTCACTTATTCCAAAGCACGGTGCAATCTTACCACATTAGGGGAAACACTGCTAGACTCAATCAACCATTGGGGGTGGCAAAATTTTTGTTCACAACCTCAGTTTGCCATTGTCCCTATCGTCAAGGAATTCTGTGCTAATTCCATTGAACACAATCAAGGTTGAGTTAAAGTGTGTGGCAAGATCATTGCTTTTGATGCATAGGCTATCAATGCCTTTTATGGTTTGCCCACAATTGAATACCCTGATGAGCATGAGCAACTGATGGATATGACAAATAGGGATTAGTTCAACTCACCTAACCATTTTGTTACCAATTGTCAACATGGAAAAGAATAAATAATCAATCGCTTTCTTTTAGGAGGAGTGCTTTGACTTTAGCAGGCAAGTTATTATTTTATTTCATTTCAACCTGCCTGATATAGTCAACTCATGTCAGGGAAGTTACACTATATTGAGTTATCCTCCTTCATGGAATCTTCATGGGTAAGTTAATAGATGTGGGACGTTTGTTATACAACTAGATTTGCATCAATGCAAAGGCTATTCGGCGAAGTTACTGTTTCCTTCCCTCATCACTGGCTTATGCCATAAGGCTGGAGTTAAATGGGAACCAACTAAAGAGATCCTAAACCATCAAGCTATTCTAGATGACAATTTCCTTGGCAAAAATCAACAGGTTCCTCCAGCACAAGAAGAAGGTGTGACACCATCATCTCAGCCTACCTTTGCCCTTACTAGGCAACCCTCAAAACCAACTCCATCCTCATCTCATCACCTCCCTATGGACATGAATATCAAGCTCAAAAAACTGGAAACCTTGCTAGTGGCACAAACCCATTACACTTATTAGACTACTCAAGCAACAGAATCTTATTTGAGAAGACTCGTCGATCATCAAGGCTTGGACATTAGTGTCATGCCTCCATTTCCCTCCCCACCACGAGAGTTATTAGCATTCTTTGGAGAGCATGAGCAACCCCAGCACGGCAAAGATAGTGGCAATGATGTAGAGGAGGACCCCACTGTACATCCTGACGACTAAGGGAGCTCCTTGTTCCTTTTCCTATGCATTTTACTTTTCTTTTTTGTGCATTGAAGACCATGCATCCCTTAAGTTTGGAGAGGCCTTGCTCTCTTTCATTCCCATTTGCATTAGCATAAATCTAGCTTGTATTGATCGCTACTAGTAGCCTATCTTAATGAATGCTTACAATGAAAAAGAAAACCATTAAGTGAAAAAGAATGCATGAAAATTTGAAAATTTCTTGCCTTAGATATGTATTAAATGAGCTTTAATATGTTGGAAATTTTTGGATTTACCACCAGCATGTGAATGTTTAAGTTAACCTAATAGTCGAATTTGCAGCTTTATTCATGTCATCATGTTCAATTGAAGTGATAGAGACAACTTTTTTTGTAAATTGCATGCTTAGGCCTAATTATTTGTGAATGTGAATTTTGTTGCACATAGTTGTTCCCCATTGGACCTATATATAGATATATTTTTGATTTTCAACCTTTAATTCGTTGTCTCAATAATTTGTAGTGATTAATTGATTTATTATTTGAGGTCTTGGGTTGAATTTTATGTGTATATAGTATATCAGTTAGTTTATATTACCCCTACCAAACATTTTCATAAGTAATGAAAGGGATGACTAACTTGAGCTGAGTAACCGGGACTTGGCATTTACAAATGTCAAATTCGCTTCAAAAGGTAAGGGAAAGTCACAATAATAGCACTTTTTAAGAAAAAAAATTTCCAGATACCTGAAATATGGTGAGACAAGATGTTAAAAAAACTCTTCAGATATCTTGAAATATGGTAAGGAGAGTTCAAGTAATAAGTTTGGGGGAGTATAAAGTTTAGGGGAGTATATGTGCATTCTGTTAAATGTAGGCCAATTAGAGCAGACAGATTGATGTTATGTTTTGTTAAGATAGTGACTCATTGGATCTGGTTCATCTATGCTTTTACACTCATCCTGTGAAGCCCTTTCGATTGGGAAAAGTGTAATTATGATTGAGCTACAAATTTTGACTTTTTTTACTGCATGTGCATGTACTTAATAGATAAAAATAATAATACATACCCGGCCATGATATTAGCAAATTTTATACTAATCATTTCACTTATAGCATCTTTGGCATTACGTAGGAGAGATGAGGTTACATTATTAATGATTCTGTCAGGGCTTGATCGTTTCATGTTAGTGACATGACATTTGTATAGTTTGTACGTGTTTCTTGAGGACTTGCAACATTTAAGTTCAGGGGAGTGATGACTCTATAAAGGTAGAGTTATCTATGCCTATTTACACTCATTATGAATGCTAGTCGATAAACAATACATAGATATGCATGGAAATTACATTAGTTTGCATTAGTTGCATTCTTTTGTATAGTTTCTTATAATTTGCACTTTCTCAACATAATTTACATCATTTAGGCCATTTTAGTTGCATTCATTCATGTAGTAGCACATTCATTTGTTTTAATTTTCTTTGTAGGAACAAGGAGAGTGAAATTAAATAAAATCAAGGAGGGGAGCATGTGGATATTGAAGAAAGCTAAGTTTTATCTTTGCAAAGTAAGTGAACTGGCGTCCTAGCATTAATTTTTTGAAGCCCTAGCGTCAACAACCGACATACCAAAAGCTACAGGAAAGTTCAAGGGAAGCAACCCCACTCAAGTGATTTCTTTGCACGTGTTGTGAAACCCCAACCTAAGGAGGATTTAATGTATGCATTGAACATGTACATGTGACTTATATATGATTAAATGGAATTTTTGGATGATTTTAGGATTTTATGATATGTTGCAATTACGGTTCAATTAAGAATGATGATTAAAAATTTAATTGCTGGAGCCCAATATGAGTCAAGGTGACTAAAGGGAAATAATGAGGATTAAAATAAGCTAATATAGAATGAATGTTTAGTTTAATTTTCATGATTTAATTAATGGAGATTAAAGTGGAAATTATGGAATTATGTTGGAAAATCATAGAAAATTCATAATTCAATGCTTGTAAGGCGGATTTAAGTGAAATTTGAGATGGAAGTTGATGATGTTGGGCTTGGTATTATGAAATTATTGGATTATGAAAATCCTTGATAAAATTAATTTAATGATATATTGATCATATCTCAATTCCAACCGTTAATTTCAAACGGCTATAACTTGAGCTAGGGAAATCGGATTGAGATGAAATTTGAAACGGTTGAATGAAATTATGAGATGAAAATTTTGGATGGTTTAGATTAAGCTAATTATTTTGGAAAAATATCTGAATTGAAAAAGGTGCACATAGTTGACTTTTACACCTCAAGAGTACCAAGTATTTAAGGCAAAAGGTGCATGGATTAAATGCAATTTTTAATGAACCAAATAGGTGTCAAATGCAGGTGCAATGCATGGTATTTTATGCATTAATATGTGTGGAAATTCTTTGGATATTTTGCTGGAATTAATGAGCTATGGAAAGAGCTCAAAGTGAGCATAGGTGACGTGTCCATACATGGACATTCAAGTGATGTTATTGCTAGATTTTTTTTTAATTTTTTATATTATAAATAATGCACACATATAGCTGACATGTTGGGCTACATAAATGAGCATTCGATTTTGTGGAAAAAATTCAAGAAAAATTGTGAATTGCAGCTGCCATGAAAAGGTGAAAAAGTGGACAGCTTGTTGCATGCAATTGACGTGCAATGCTAAGTGTGATTTCTATAATTTTTGGTAATTTTTTTAATACCAAATTAATGAATAAATTAAGAGGTAATTAGGTGTATAAATTATCCACATTTTGAAATTTTAAAAATGGAGAAAATTGCTGGAAATTGGGCAGCAAGGGACATGATTTAGAGAGGTAGCTGGACGGTTGGATTTAATTGATGTTGTGGAAAATGGCCCAAGAGGTGGGTCCCACAGATGGAAAATTCAGCTTTATAAGGGGATGCTCGGTCAAGTGGAGATGAGGTTTTGTGAAAATTTTCAATGTCCAGCCCTAGCCCAACCAAGAAGGAAGAAAAAAAAGGAAAAAGAAGGGAAAAAGGAGGGATTACCTATTTAATCAAGTAAGTATATGATTATTTTGATTTTATACCTCAATTCTGGAAGTTATATGATGTTATAAATCAAAATATGAATGAAGTATTAAACGAAGGAGTTTCACCATAAATATTTGTTTACAATATCATTATATGATGATTAATGGATGACATAAATTTTAGATTGAAATATTAAGCACGTTGCAAATTAAAAATCCTAGAAGATTAACCTAAACAAGGTAAAAGGGGTGACAGGATCAGCTATAGAAAATGACTTTTAATAATTTTTATACAAGAAACTTTAGGCTAAAAATTTTGCAAGATATATAATACATATTGAGTATCACAGGAAAAAAATAAAATTAGATTTCAATGGGCATAAATATGCCTCATAATTTACGTGATTAGGGCTGACTCGAAACTCACAACACTGTCTAGCACAGTGAAAAGGCCAAAATAAATATGTAATGTTAATATTTCATGATAAAATATTTATTTTAGTTAATTAATGTAGTTATTAAGATAAGATAGAAATTTCATATCAAAAATACTTGATTTGATATTAATTCAAGTTTTCGATATTTCAGTACCCCTGATTTCAGCATATGGGGATAGTTGGAGAAAAAAATCAAAAAGAAATATGAAACCTATGTAGAAATGACCCAAATTGATATATATGTTAATAACCTATATTTGGGTTAGGAAAACTTGGATTAATTGCTGAAAATTAGGAATTATAAAACTGTTTAGGGTTATGTGTCAAAAGACACGTTAAATAGGTGAAAAATGGGTTCCAAAGTTGCTATTTTGAAAATCTATGATTAGTGGATTTAAATTCCATAAAAATATCCTAGGTACAGTGGTAATTAAGGATAATTATTATGCTAAAATTTGGATTAAATTTCTGACTTGGGAAATTTTATGAAATTCCTCATATATGTATTGTTAAATGACTATATGTGAAAGGATAGACATGCATAAGTGGTAAATGACCTATATAATTTGGTTTTGTGTAAAAATGCATGAAAATATGATAAATTCTGTGAATATATTTCTGTTTAGAATTAGATGATGTTAATCTCAAACTTTGGGATTAATTAATGAAGCTTAAGGCGACCTAATGTGCTTAAAATGAGCAACGACATGTGAACATTAGAAAATGAGTGAAAAATAGTAAATGGAAGGTGATGAACATTTAAATAATGATTATTAAATAATTACTAAGTGATTGAATGATTACCCTATTTATGGGATTTAATGTAATGTGTAATAGCCCATGTAGTGCACAAGTATATGCTATACAGGCATAACGACTTGAGAAGTCGATGGAATTATGTACGTTAATGAAAACGGATTGGAAAACTAGTTGAATGCAAGTAAAGGAAATATATGAATGTTATACCATTCTTATATGTATAGGCAAAGGCAAAGAGATAATCGAAACAGAAAGTTAAGCAAGCAAGGTAAGCAAGTAGCTTTCTAAATGATTTTGATTTTCATTACAAGGTATTTAAGGATGGCCATTCCTTGTTTGTATGTATTAAAATATTTATTTCTATTGAAATAAGTGATTGCTTATGGTTTCACAATTATGCTTGAAATGTGATGAAACATGAATTTATACGATGTTTCATTGAAATGGTGTTGAAAGAGGGATAGTGCAAAGAATTCTCTACATGAGAATAACAAGTTCCTTGTGTAAGAGGGTATATAATGCCGGGGTGACTAAAAGTCATGCATGGAATGGAAATCAAGTAGGCTAGTCGAGGTAGTAAGTGAATAAGGAGTTCCCCTTGACGTCACCATGTCGAAAAGGACCAGTGAGGTAGGCTAGTTGAGGTAATAAGTGGACAATGAGTCCCCCTTAACGTTGCTAAGTCGGAAGGTTTGGCGCCAAGGATGGAAAGGAACATGTTATGAAAGAGCGTTCCCCAAGCCAGTATACCGTCACATGAAGGATAACGTCATCAATGGAAATGATGAATTTGCACATCCAATGTTTATGAAATGTTTATGAAATGTGTACAAATGATTTATGAAAATGTTTTTTCTCAACAGGTAGTTGATCACTTGATAAGTGTCTCTACTAAAAGAAGAAAATGCCTTAAATAAATATGTCTTCAAAATGAATTGCCTGTAAAATATAAGCTTGCTTATTGAGTTTCGACTCACGTTTTCGTTTTCCCAACCCATAGACAGGTGAAAGAAGAGACCTAACAATGGAGTAGAAGTTATCCATTGAAGAAATGGAAAGACATTATAAGTTTCATGTTTATGAAAAACTTATGTCGTATGATTATAAATATTTTGATGATTTATGTTGACATCTATGATGATACATGCAGTGACATCTGATTTATAAGATGTTTTGAAATATATTATGAAAATCATGTCTAGTTATGACATTATTGGATGGAAATGAACTATTTATGCATGAGATGAGAAATGGAAGGAAATAAATTCCTAAGGAACCTTACTTAATTGGATAAATATCTGTTAAAACCTGCTGTGTGACAGGGCAACAATCCTGATCACGTTTACCAGTCGAACGATCTTGAGGTAAGGTTGTGACGCTCAAGCTGGGGTGCCACACATGTCGACACTCCATGACTGAAGAGGTATAAATATTCAATTAGGGTTTGAAAGCAAGGGGGTGAAGGGCTCGTGGGAGCAGCCAAGGAAGATAAAAAGAAGAAAAACTCAAGCCAAGGGAGATTAAGAAGAAGAGTTCCAACTTGGGTGGTGGAACCCAGCAAGTTTTATCTCCCCTTTCTCTTTCTCTACATATTTTTCTTGTTCTCCTTTGCTGAGATGTATCTAAACATGGTTGTCATGCGATTTGATCAGATGTTTTTGAGCTAAAACTCCAAGTGGTGGGACATTGAGATGACTTGACTCTTAAACTATGTTAATCAAGTTCTTTTTGGGTTGATGTGAATATTTAGTTGTTGTGAACTTGCGTTGTATGAATTTACCTCTATATATGGTGTTTAATGCGTTTTACAAATTTTACTACCTTGTAAAATGATTCAATATCTAGATTCATGCTTGGAAAGCTTGTTTTGGATAAAACTTGCATATAAAGCACAGGATTTCAACTTAGGTATTGTTCAATGATAATATAGATAGAGATATACCGTTTAACCCTATGTAATCTTGAATAGGTTATTAGCTAATTGATCCTGTCATACTCGTCTGCATGGGAACATAGCAAAAGGTTGTGGTGAAATTAGGTTTATACATGTTGAAAGATGTGTATATATATATATATATATATATATGAACCTAGGTTAGTAATTCTTTGCATAAGTAATTGAAATAGAACCAACTTAATATGGTTTAGAGTCAAAGATTCCTGATTTTCCATCTACCATAATTAACTTTGAGAAACCCTAATCATTTCTATTCAATCAATCATCTAAACTTTCTACTCACTAAAGACAATTGAATTTTAAGATGCAATTAATTTAACCTAGTCTTCATGGGAACGATACTCAACTCACATTTTATTACTTGTGCAACACGCATACTTGTGTTTAAATGAGAAAATTAATTTAACATATAAACAACTCGTTACGGGCCCTAACACGAAGCAAGCATTCATTTCATAAGATATTAAATTAATACATAATATCTTTTATAAATAAATCAAATTCACAATTTTCACTACATTATACCTGTGTTGTATCCTAAATCCTAAATTAAGGGTTTAACCTAGCATGTTTATGATCAAATCTAAACATAAAATAAACTTATATCTCAAATCATCACAAACAAGATAATATAATCAAAATAAAAGCTTATTGATTGGAAGCTCCAATGATGCAGGATCGCTTCAAGCAACTCACCGCATCACTTCTCACCTTATGCTCTTCACTTTCTTTTGCTCTCGAACCTCAACCCAAGCTCCAAGGATGTTCTAGGACACCTTAAAATGTCCCCAAGAGATGCTTATATAGAGATCTCATAGCCCCTTGCGCATATAGTTCAATTTGTGCATTGACTTGCATAGCCAAGGGTCCACATGTGTTAAACTGTGTAGCACCTAGATCCACACAATTCAAACTGTGTGGCACTCTAGAGTACGTAATTCCATGTGCGGTTTTGCACAGTTGCATCTTGTTTCCTCCCAAACGGCTTGATAACGATGCGTTTGAGCTCAATTTGTACACTTTTTACTTCATTTTAATTCTGTAGAATCATTAAATTGAGTGGGTCGTAGTTATCGTACTTCAACTCTCTAAGGATTAAACGAGTTTTGCTCTAATTTCACCTAATTTTGCACATAAAGTATTTTTTTATAAACAAAGCTAAATCAATGAAAATATGGTTTCAATCATCTTAAATACCCAAATTCTTATCCAATTATTATCCAAAATAAATAGTATGAAAGTGACTTAACAACTATATCATACAATAGTAGTAATAATACATATTAATTTCATATCTATCCCATATTTTGAAACCGCATTGTGAAATGCTTTAAAAATGTAAGTACATGCAACCTAATTAAATTATTTGAAAATATCTATAATGTTAACCCCAAATTATTTAAATTATATTTTTAACCTATTTAATTTAACATGTGATTTCATTTTTTAGATAAAATTATCCATTTTGTTCGTCATATTAAATATATATATATATATATATCATACGTTGATTTACCAAGTTTACATATTATATAAATTTTCCTAAGTTATATTAATAGGCTAATAAATATTTTAAAGTTAATTTTTTAGCCTATTTAATTCCTATTAGCATGTGTAATTTCACTCATAAATTATCATGATATTTTCAAAAAAAATAATTCATTTTGCAGACAAATTAATGATTTTATAAAAATATAATTTTTATAAAATTTTGCATAAAACTTATGTTTAGTTAGCTCTTTTATGTTTAAAGATGCGAATTTGATATAAAATTATATAAAAATTTTGAGAATTATCACACCCCCAGCTTAAATATTTTCCAGTCCCTTAGCAATGTAAATAATATATTTTAAAATCTTAGTTATCACTAATTTTAGTATTAATAAAAATCTTTATACTTTAGTAATTATAATAGTGAGCTTTAGAAGTAAATTTCATTAGTTTATACAAGTAAAAATTTATCTTTCACGAAACTATCAACTCAACTGATTAGAATTGTTTGTTATTAAATCACAGTATTTAATTCACTAAAGAAGTACATCTAAGTACATCATTATTATATATTCTTTCATATATATGGCACAATCCAATCTTGTTTTGCAAGTGTTTTAAGCAAACCCCCTTCATTTTTTCATATAAATAGAACAAATTGACTCTTGACAGTGATTTATGTTTTTTATGTAATCTTATATGTGAAAATGACCATAATTCATTGATCAGATAGAGGTATAACATAAGAATAGGCAGAAATCAATATCTTAGAAATAAAGGGTACTAAAATAAAGAACAGTAACTAATAAGATAAAAAATGACGAATGTTCAATTCTCTCTACAAGTAAACAGGTCGTAAACTATAGTGTTTAAAATGTTTATTCAATAGGGAATTAGGGACTTAAAATGTTGTTCTTAAATATTTATATCAACACCAAGAGAATAAAATAGAGTAAAAGAAAGAATATCAAAGAAAGAAAGAGAATCTTGGAAATGTAGAACGAAGATTAAAAATCAAGAGATGAGAGGGTCTAAGGTTTCACATACAATGGATACATAAAGTGCTTATTTAATTTAGAAATCTTCTTAACCACCCGTACTCATGAGATTAAGTCAATTAAAATCTATTAAGTTTTTTTGAAATTTCATGAAATTTCTCAACGTCATCATGCCTACTCTCATTGTCTTAGATTTCTAGGTTTAATATCTTGGGCACCTTATATTAGATTTTCACCTCTCGATTTCATCATGTAATATATGGAATCATGTCATAATGTTGGCCTATACACAAAGCAAGCATTAGGAACACAATATATCAAATTAATAACTAATATCCTTCATAAATAAGTCAAAACCACAATATCTGTTATATTATATGCATGTAACATCCTAGATCCTATATTAACAATTTGCCTAGCATGTTTAAGATCTAATCCAAACTTAAAACAATATTGTATCTCAAATCCATCTCATATAAGAAAAATTAAATCAGTGGGAAAAAAAGAAAAGAAAAACTTATTAATTGGAAGTTTTAATGGTGTTTTGAACAATTCAAGGAACTTGCAACTTGCTTCTTGCTTCGTGCTTTTCATCCTCTCACACTCCCGGACCTTAACCCTAACTCTAAGAACATTTTAAGATGAATTAGGATGTTCCTAAGAGCTATTTTTATAAAGATCTCCAAGATCCTTGTACACAGTTCAAATCATGCATGGAATTGCGTAACTAGGGGTCCACACGGTTCAAACTATATGGCCCATTAGAGTGTGCAATTCTGCACAAAATTTCAAGCAATTGCCTGTCATTGCTTCCAAAATATCATGGTATCTTCTTTAACGCATTTTAGCTCAATTTGTATACTATTTTGCTTCAAGCTTGAGTCTTAAATTTGCATTTTAACTCCGCTTTCATCAAGGCTTGTAAATTTGACCATGTTTTGCACCGAAATTGCACTTACTTTTACTTCTTTGCACAAATTACATCAATTAATAAGTATTCACACAAAACTAAGCTTAATAAATAAATATTCAAATCAAATCCTTTCAATTACTTAAATTCTCATCCGATTATAGTCCAAAATTAAAATTATGAAAATAAATTAATAACAAATCATGAATTGAATTTAGGTTCACATTCTATAAATAGCATGGAAGGGGTTGTTTATAATGATAGACAAATGAAAAACTTTCACGTAACTTTTATTCATCTACTTGATTTGCTATTTGATGTGACATAGATAATGAATAAATGGGAGTTAATATCATTACAATTGCCATTACAAAAATAATTAGTACTTCTAGCATTAAAAGAATTTTGGATTAGTAATTATTTCAAAAAAGATTACCAATTCTACGACAAAACCACCCATTTCTAGCAATGCAAGAAAAGGCGTCAAGAAGCTACTAAACATGATAAATATTTTTGGCATTGCGATGACTATTCTTCCCATTTCGTCAAGATAATCAAAACGTATTGTATCCTAGGACTTTCTTGCTAAGAAAAAATGCAGCACGAATAAATCAATGAGAAATTATTTGTAAAATAGCTCCATTGAAACCTATATCAATTATGGAACCAATTCTTATAATTGTATAACGTGTATTTATGTACGAATGAACATGTAAGCACTACATAAATGAATTATTTTCAGATTATCTAAGCTAAGTAATGTTCATACAAATTTTATGATAGTTATATTATTATTTTATAAATCTCTTTTTTCTCCCCTCACCATATTTTAGGGTATCCAAAAATTGTTTTTGCTTCACCTCACCATATTTCAAGGTATCTGGAAAAAAAATTAAAATAATTTTTTAATTATTATTTTTCTTTCTCTCATCATATTTTAGGATATTTGGGATATATTTTTTACTTATTTTTAACTAACGACTATCAATTTTAATGATAATGAAGTTTTACTTGATTGGATGAGAGAAAGAAATTTTATTATTATAGAGCACACTCACCTCATCAGTGTGCAAGTGAATTTTAGGTGCACCATGAAAATATTTTTACAAATATAACTAATTATAATTTGTTTCTTCACTTACTACTAAGCATAAAAAGTGCACTTTAATCTTATCTTTGTGCTCTTTTGTGTTTTTTAAATATATTCTTACCATTTTTAACGTTTTCTCTTTATATTTTTTCAATAATATTTGTAAATTATTTTATTTTTTATTCTCTCTTTTTTCTTTTCATATTTTTCAAGTTCTTTAAACAATTTAAGTTAAACAAACTAAGGCCCTCACCAATGTAAATGCTACTCTTTGTAGTACACAAAAAAATATAAATTTATGAAAATAATACAGCATAGAAAGAGACAACCTGGAGTATGGTGGTCGGATTGAAGCTTTATAAAATTGCTACAACTTTAACCCACAAAGAAAATAAAAAATACAAATACAAACAAAATAAAATGAAAAACAAGATTACTTACCAATCAGCTCTAAGCGCTGAGTTTTACATCTTTAGCTAGACGTATTAAATTTATATTAGCCAACTCCTATTCTATCAAATATTTTAATATCACGCAAATTACTTAATTCTTTCATATAATCATGCTCAACAATTTTAGAGATTAGTATATTATCAATGATTTCAAAAATGTAGCATTCTTCATTTTGATCCAAATTATTCAAATTTATTGAACTATCATTGATTGAAAGCATGATTTTGTTATAGGTTACACAAGGTTCTTTTTGGATATAAAACTCTTTGAGAAATTGAGCATAATTTAGACTATATTTCCTAAAAAAGCCATTATTATAAAATGTTGAAATTATTATCAAATTCTGATGCTGTAGATTTTCTTGTAGTGCTAGGTTTGATTGAGTTTGATACCGGAGAGACAATTAGCTCATTGGATTCCTCTTCACAAAATTTATCCGCAGTATATTCTTTATTATTTTTCTTAATGAACTTTCTATCTTTGCCATTTCCCTAAAAATTGTCATGATCGTTGTCATCTTCCCCCCAACTTAATTTCGATCATTCTTCCTCATTCTCTATAATCTTTTCTTGAATTTGAAAAGAAGAATTCACACTACAAGGAGGAATATTAATCTTCTATAACTTTATTGTTTCCTAATACTGAAGTTAATATCTTATTTGAAAAGAGATCTATGGATTGGCACCCATTTGAATCATCAATTCTCTCTTTCTTTTTTCAACTATTTCAAATTCAATCTCAACATGCTCTTCAACCTCTCCTTCTAATCAATATCAATAGATTTTTCTTCATTTTTAGTGTTGAAGTTTTCATTATTTTCCCACCACTTCACATTCTTATACTGTGGGAACTTCTTATAGGTTATCTAAATTTTTTCATACTAGAATGTCACCACTTTGCAAAAATACAATTGTTATGTTATTGATAATTCCATTAAAATAGAGTTATTGACGCTTATTTACACTCATTTGGAATGCTAATTTAAGAGAAACATATAAATTTGCATAAGTTTTACATTAGTTTTCATCATTTGTGTAAATTGTACATCTAGTATGGTTTTTGTATATTTTAGGTTGCATCTAGTTAAAATTCATCTAGTATGGTCATGGCCATGAAGCAAATGTGTGAAATTTTTCACACGTGTGAAGCTCCAAATGCAATTGGGTACAAATACATCTCTTAGGGTTTTAAGAACATAATTTTTGGGGGTTGTGACTGTTGAGAAAGGGGGAGAAAAACTAAGAGCTTTAAAGCAAGGAGAGAAAAGCAAGTGGAGGACAAGCTGATTCTTGCAAATCTATTGAGTTTCATCTCCTCTTCTCACCTCTCGCTTAATTTTTGTCATTCTCCTTGCTTGAGATGATTGTAAACTTGATGTTGAAGGGATTTGATAGCATGTTGATGGACTGAATCTTCCTATGGTGGGACATATGTAGGGTTTGAACTTATAGATCATGTTATTTGGTTTCTTTGTGCTTGAATGAGAAAATGATTGCGTTGTAGCTTATGTTGTTCTTAAGATTACCCTTATATATCATGCTTCATGCATTTGCAAGCTTCACAAACTTGTAGATTGATTAAATATTCAGATTCATGCTTAGAAAAGTGAATTTTGAATGAGATACATATATAAGACAGGTTTTGCAGCTCTTGTTTGTGTTAGATATTAATATGGATAGGAATATACTTATTAACTTTGTGTAATCTTGATTAAATTATATGGTTATCAACCTTATTTTACTTAGGTGCATGGGAACATAGTAAATAACTAAAACTTGGTTAGGTTTTATGTGTTGGAAGACATATATGAATATAAATGAACTTAGATTAGTAATTTCTATACAACTAACTTAAATGAGACCAAAATAAAATAGCTATGAGTCAATGAATTCATAATTGTACTTATCTTAATCATCTCAAAGTAATCTCAGCAGTATACACTCCACTTTGGTTATTTAATACTTTATTTAGTTTAGTTAGAATTTAGTCCTTTAAATAGAAATTCTATTCAATTTACCAATTCACTTTAGATAATTGAATTTTAAGGTGCTAGTCGGTTTAACGATCCTCGTAGGAACAATAGTTTACTTACTTTTTATACTTGATTAGCACATATACTTGCATTAAAATGAGAATTTTAATTAAACATATACGCAGCTTGTTAGTTATCCTCATCCTCAAGATGTTATTTTTCTGTGTTAATGATTCTTTAAAATTAAAAATCTAGATGATCTTACAGAGATTATTGATAATTTGGTTAATACAATGGAAAATTTGAAGAAATATCTTATGGTGGACATGATTGCAAATATGTATTTCATAATGTTAGATTGATATTGGAACTTTGAATATTGACTTTCTAGTTTAGAAAAAGATTGGCTATTATTAAGGATCAACTATAAAATTTTCATTTTGAGGAGATGGTAGGTTATTAGGTTGGGGTGATGAAAAAATTTTCTTTTTCATGCCCTACTAGCCCATATATATTTTCATACACTTCTGATTAGTATTAACAATCCAAAAATGGGATTTGTATAGGTGGTCATTAGATTTGTGAATATGGAGGATAAAATTGCATTTGTTGATTTGTCCAATAAGAATTAGAGGAATTTGTTTAACCTAAATTATAGGTATTTGGAAATGAATTGTAATCAAGTGTGAAAAAAGCCTGAAATGTTTGAATTTTTTCTTTGTTAAAGGGTAAAAATTGAGCCACATTAGAGTGTTCTATTTGCAAAGGAAGAGATTTGTTTAAGAATGAACCAAATGAGATTTAGTAGTAAGTAAATGATTAGGTTTTTAGTTCACTTGATCCAACTTACCTAACTGATGATTAATAAAGTTCATGTTCGCTCTTAAAATTTAATAATTTTTTAATTTATAATTAATTTTTTATTTATTTTTTAAAAAATTTAATTAGTAATTCATATATTGAGAATCACCAAGATGCAATTAAATTCTATAACGCTTCCTTTAGTGAGCCATGTAAGAGGTGAGACTATGGAAGGCTCTCCTTGCTTTCATAAGGTCCTAATTAAATAACCACATATTCACTTAGGCGTTTGTCTTTAAACATCTAGCTTAGACACCAACCTTTTGTGAAATAGAAATTTAATTAGATAAAGGTTTAACTCAATAAATGATCACTATTTAAAATTTAAAAGGATTGAAATTTGTAACCTAAAGCATTCTAATGTAGTAAATAATAAAAGAAGATAAACAAGTAGAGCAGTAAAGAGCATGCTATGTAAGCAAGTAGAGAATAAAAGCAACTAATAAAAAAATAAAACAATCCAAACCTTTATACGCCTTCTTGGAAATGTCATCAAAAATTGATACAAAACCAAGTGTTTGTTGTTAAAAGCACTATGAACATTAATTTAATTAAATTTACCAAAACACATTAAAGCTAATACTATGTACAAGATACCGTAAAATAATTATGAATTAAGTCGAATCCACAAAGAGATGATGAAGTTTTAAATTATTTGAGAATAATATACTTTATGAGAAATGGGAAAGAAGAGAGATAGAGCTAAAAGGAAGAAAGGGATTAGAGAAGCTAGATAAAAAGAGGAGAGAGAATATAGGGAGACAAAGAAGGGAGGGTAGAAGGACAAGAGAGAATGATAAAGGAAAGTAAAGGAAAGAGAATCTAATTAATAATAATGTAAATTAAATCTAAACTAATTGAACAATTAAATGATTGAAGTACTAAAATTTAATCTACAAAAGTTGTAAAGAAAAATACATAAATTTAATCTAAAAATGATAAAGCAATAAATCTAATCAAAAATTAAAACCATAGAATTTAAAACTATAAAACATCGAAAATAAACCACCAAGCAAAGATAAACAAAAATTACATCACCTAAAGTGAAGAGCAAATCTCCACCAAAGGCCACTTATTGCTTGTCCCACTAAAGGTAGGTGTGCCCCATCAAGTGAGAAGTAAAGGTGTCTTGGGAATATTCCCACTTCAAGGTGGGGGCCCCCTATTTATAGATGTGGGCAAGATGGAGGTAGAGAGATGCCCAGGCAAAGTGGGATTTCCATCCTTTGCTCTTAGGTTTTCACCCTCCAAACTCATTGTTTGCTTTGCTCTATTCCTGCATTTGAATGACTTTGACCTTTGCAAATGCCACTGCCTCTTCAATGATCTCAAGTTGCTAGATGTGGTTAGAATTAGTGGTTGGTTATTGGAATTAGATTTGGGCTATGAGCTAATTATGATGATAGCAATTTGTTGCTACAATTTAGGAATTGTAATTTTTTCTTTTTGGCTGATTGTAGAAATTTTTCTATCGAAAATACAGGGGTCTGATCGTGATGGGCCATTAATGTTATTATCTATGACTTGATGATTATGGTAATGATGGCCAACTATAAGCTTTGCTAATTGTTGCTTTGGCCGGAAGTTAATAGAGGTGGGTATTCTGCAAAAGGGAGAGCCGACGGAAATAAAAGGTTTAATTGTGATAGCCTCCTGGAAGCTACTTTCATGGAGGTTGCCGTTGTTAGATTTTTCCCTTACCGATACTGTTGTTTTAGGAAAATTTTGCTACTTCTAGATCATGGCTATCCAATAAATAAGGAGCCGCACGTTGCCAGTGGCTTGGCTATTTTTAGAGAATGGTTGCTTGGTTTGAGGGGTTTAGGTAATGAATATGCTGTTTTGATTGGACAATTGATGCTAGCAAGCTTGGGAATTTTTCTATTCCTGGTGATATGCTGCTATTGGTTAAACTGTTCCGTTAATTTGGTAGAGTTTGTTGATTGTGTTCGCCAAATTTGGAGTGCTACCCAATATGCTACCATGAGATTCTACTGTGTGGGTAGGAGTGCAGCTCGGGTTGAGTTGTACCGGATTTGGGTGAACCTAAACCCTAAGCCTATCGATTTAATTTAACCCAAATTTTAACACTAGTATTAGAATCCAAGTTCTGGTCTAGTTCCAACCGAGTTAGCATTGGTTTCAGGTTGAAATTTGGGTCACTCTCAAATCAATAAAAGTTAAAATTACCGATAGAGATAACAAATTTTTTAAACATTATTGTATTCACACATAAGTAATTTACACATGGATATAGTTATATGACCTATGATATCTTTAGTTTTGATGAAAGTTGGCCTTTTAATTAAAAATTAATTCTAAATATAATAAATGTAATGGATTTATACATAATAATTAAGGTAAGAAAAATAAATAAGATTATATGAAATCACGATCCAAAGTTTAATGAAGTAAAACTTATTTATCTCGTAGTTAATTAATATATATGTAATAATTTTAAATTGTTGATATATTCATAATTATTTGCAAATGAAATTAATGTAGATATAATATATTCAACTTTTATAGATAAATGTATATAACATTTAGGTTTTAGAATAAATGTTTTACATTTTAATTAAATTATGATTTTATGGAATAAGTTTTATCACAATTATAATTAAAATACTTAATGCACAAAGAAATATAATATTTTAATAAAATAGGGAGAATATCGAGTTCGGACTGGGTCGGATTTTGGTACTAAGTTGATGCAAACCCGGTATTGGTTTCATTTTTATTGGGTCGGGTTGAAACTGGGTCTAATTTGAAAATTTTTCAAAAAATAAAGCCCAAACCTAGTTTTGAAACTGGGTCAAGTCAAGTGAGTTGGAACTGGCACGGTACCAAGTTACACCCCTATATGTGGGTTTTAATTTTTCTTCTTCTTTTGCAAGCAGTGTTACTAGTGATTTTGCAAGGAAATGTGCCATATTTTATTTCCATGGCCGCTGGTGTTGATTGCTTGAGTTTATGAGAGACGATAGAGTATGGACTTCTCCTATAGTGCGTGATCGGACAATCCGAGCCATCTATCATATTAATCATTTTAAGAAGCTGAAGAATGGGCATAAATTATTCTATAATTATTCAATTACATCATAAAATAGTAATAATAATACATACTAATTTCTTATCCACCACATATGTTGAAACCACATTATGAAATGCTTCAAAATTTTAAATACATGCAACCCAATAGGCTAATACATATTTCAAAGTTAATTTTTTTAACATATTAAATTCCTCCTAGCATATGTAATTTCACTCATAAATTATCATTATATTTTCAAAACAAATAACCCATTTTGCAGCAACATTAAAGATTTTATGAAAAATATAATTTTCTGAAATTTTGCATGAAATTTATATTTAGTTAGCTCTTTTTATTTAAAGTTGTGAGTTTAATATAAAATTATATAAAAATTTTGAGAATTGTTAACATCAAATGACAAATTTATACTTATTGGAGATTGTTTGATTACATTATGTTTTTTGGTTTCATTATATCATATAGAGATCGACAGTTTATTTTCAATTTCTGGCAAAAATTACAAAAGACTTTAAGAACAAAGTTACAATTGAGCATTGCATATCACCCACAAATAGATAGTCAATCTTAAAGAACTATCCAAATTCTAGATGATCTATTCAGAGTTTGTACCCTAAGTTTCCTTAGTTCTTGATATGGGCGCTTCACTTTGGTCAAGTTTGCCTTTAATAATAGTTATTAAGTTAATATCAATATGGCTCCATTTGAAGCTTTGTGTGTCAAATGACTATTTATTGTAAAGAAATTAGTGCACGTCAATATTAGCTTCAGCCCTAATTTAGCAAGCTCTTGATGTGGTACGAGTTATTAGGCAATGGTTGAAAGCGTCACAAGATCATCAAAAGAAGTATGCTGATAGCAAATGAAGAATTCTACAATTTGCAGTCGACAAGTTGATCTTCTTAAAGGTTTTCCCCACTAAGGGGGTGAGTTACTTCGAGGTGAAACGACAATTATCTCTTTAATATATTGTACTTTTCAAAAGACTAAAAAATATTAATAATGTTGTTTGTCGACTAGAGTTACCTCTTTTGTTAACAACTATCCACAATGTCTTCCCCATCTATCAATTGAAGAAGTATGCGGCATACCTAACTTATATTCTATCAGCTAACCAATATAAGTTGAGGAAGATCATGTGAACTAAACCCACGCAAATTGCTAATCAAATTTTCAATTTTAATGATTAACAACAAATTTGATATGTTTTAAGTTTACTAATCTAATTTGGGGTATATCCATGTGAGAATGAAATTTAAAAAGAAAGTGTAGACAATTGAAGTCACGTTTCATGTCAACTTTAGAAGCAACTTAGGTAAAATTGTAGCCCAAATTACTTGTTATGGTTCCTTGTCTATATGAATGAATGTCTTATGTTGAAATGAACAAACATCTTATGTTGATATGAATGAATGTCTCATGTTGATATGAATGAACAATTGATATACATTTGATAAATCTTGGATAAGGAATTGTTAAGACTACTATGCTAAGTACTTGAATGATGTGCTTAGGCCAAATGAACATGTTGAACTTGATTAAAAAGATTGAAAATATTGTTTGAAATAGATTGCATTTTAAAATTCGATGAAAAGGTATATTTGTCAAATTAGTTTTATAATCATCAAAAAGTGAGAGATTGTGAATTCAACCAGTGTAAATTACTAATCAAATTTTGACTTTTGATCATTAATAACTAATTTAAGGTTAATGCATAAAAGAATGAAATTTAAAACCAAAGTGCAGATAGTCGAAGTCGCATTCTGATTCAACTTTAGAAGCGACTTTGGTAAAGTTGTAACCCAAGTCAACTCCAAAACCGACTTCAAATGGATTTTCAAAGGCAAAGATTTTGGAAACAAGATGCACAGATGAAGTTGCATATCAAGTCGACCTTGCTTGCAACTTGAGTCAAGTTGGAGTTGAAATTGACCTCAATCTACGACTTAAAAGATTTGAAGAGAGCTAAAACATTCTATTCAAAAAATGTAATTTGAGGTCACAACCCAAGTCAACTCCGAATGCAACTTAGGTGAAGTCGACGTTGAAGTCAATCCTGACCAGTGACTCATTGGAAGAAATTAACACTTAAAATTTTTGTCTCAAAAATAATGATTGAAGTCGCAGCTCAAGTCAATTTCGCCTGTGACTTGAGTGAAGTTTGGCTCAAAGTCAACTTGAAGGAGAGACTTAGAAGAGGAAAAGGAAAGCCAAGGAGTAGAAAATTTTAAGACATGTCGAAATCAAAGATAAAGTTAACTTCATTTGCGACTTGAATAAAGTCTCACCCAAAATAAATTTCTCATGCAACTTGAAGACCAAAGATTTGAAGGAGTTTTAAGAAAGAAGAAATGGAAAGATGCAGTCAATACCTAAGTTGATCTTGCATGCGACTTGAGTAAAGTCACAGTCTAAGTCAACCTCACCTACAACTTCAGTCATAATAATCTAAAAAAATTTTAATATTGGCACATTAAATACATGCCGCCTACCCTTAAATGTTCAAAATTCCTTCATAGCTATAATACCATATCAAATGGAGTTAATGGACTTAGTTAGAACATTGATTATGCATTCACCTTCCTATTCTCAAGATTCAAAGCTCCACTTAAGTGTTCTCAAGTAAAGCTCTTAAGGTTACAGAAAAGGCTTCAAAGTTCCACCACTCTCTTTATCTTTCTCAGAGCTTATTGCGCTAAAGATTTTACACACTATAAAGTGTAGTTTATTTTATTTGATATCTTTTGTTATAATTTGACACTTGACTTAATGATAGATATCATGGCGAAGGTTTGGAAGCAAGCAGTGTTTCTTAGAATACTCCCTTATAACTATAATCTAGAAAAGAGTAAAGACTTTAATTTGAATTTGATAAATGATAGTAGAACTAAAGACACAAGAGGTGTGTACTTGAAAGAGTGGATTAAAAGAGTTGCCTTGATCATTATAAAATTTTGTGCATCCTCTTCTGCATTTACTTTTCATTCCTTTGTTCTCTCACTTTGGTTCTATACATTTCATTCAAGGGAAATTATTTTCAAAGGGGATAAGCTTAAATAGAAAAGATTTTAAATTATCCAATTCAACTCTCGCCTCTTGGGTAAAGTCAATCATTTAGGACCAACAAGTGGTAACAGAACAGACTTAAAGCTATTTCTGAAGAGATCATATATTAGATGGTTTACCAATCAACTTCCATCCTACATTTGCCTACTAAAATTTAAGAATAAAACAAATTATTCTGGTCACAAATATGAACTTGGATTACTATCCAAGACGATATTACTATGTCTAAGTGGATAAAAGAAGAAATAAAAATTATAAAAAATAACGCTATGGCCATGAACTTACTGTTTTATGTACTCACAGCAACTAAGTATGATAGAATATTTTCTTGCCAAATCATGGAAGAAATTGAGTATACTCTAACATCTATATATGAGGGCACTTCTCAAATCCAAGAAACTAGAAGCAATATTCATATTGGAGAATTAGAAAGTTTCAACATGCTTGAAACCGAAAATATATCAAAAATATTTGCAAGATATTTAAAATTAACAAATACTCTTAAGGGTCTTGGAAAGGTCATTTTTGAATTTGAACAAGTAATGAAGATTGTGCGTGCTCTACCCAAATCATAGAAGAGGCTAAAGATCTCAACACTCTAAAGCTAGAAAACTTGATTAGTTCATTAATGTCTCATGAGCTAATCAAGAAGAAAAAGAAAGAGCACAACAAAGGGAAGAAGACTTTAGCACTCAAAGCCAGTCAACAAAGCTCAGGTGCGTCATCTTAAATCTCACAAAACGATGATGAAGAACTAGCATTTCTTATAAGAAAATTTAGAAGAATTGTAAGGAAAGAAAAGAATGTTGGTTCCTCCAAAACTTACAATGACAAGAGCAAGAAGGAGAGAAGAAAAGAAAGAATCAAATGCTTTAATTGTGGAGAACTAGATCACATACAAGTCTATATCCCACTCCAAAAGACCACCAGCCAAAAGATAAACAGAAAAAAGGAAAGAAACAATTAAAGGAGATACCCGAAGTAGAAAACAAGAGAAATATATGTAAATGGAAAGTCGTTTTTTCAAGTAGCTCACCAAGTGAAATATAATGTGAAATGATTTAAATCCATCTTCTTCTAGGCTATTACAAGCCCACCCTCTTTTGTCTGGTTCATCCTTTAGCTACAAATCAACTTAATTCAACTCTGACTTTGTGCCCAATCATCTCAACTATAGGCCCCAGCTTTTTGTCCTCGAGCCATAAACTCGACTCAACTATGGGTCGCTACTCACTCAACTCAACTCTAGGCATTTGCCCCACATATACTAGATATGTCCGCTTTCATGCCATTTGTAATAAACAGACCTAAAAACTTATCTTGGGCATTACAACAATAACATTCAAACAAGTATTAGATTCACAAATTGTAAAAGACAGGCTCATTGATCTTCCTATGCTTCAATCCTTGAGGATGATTGTGAAAGATAAAGATGGTAGCTACTTCTTAAAGAATCCTAATCGCTGGACTATTTTGAAAATGAGGGTTGATGACATTCCTACCCCTTCTATGCATCCTAACTAAGATCAACCAAATGAACCTACTAAATGCTAGATATTCTAATCCCACCTTTTTTCCTTAATTTTCCATGAAGTTCTCAATTACTCAATCTAGTATTAACATTCTCATACAAGAGATGCAGGGTGTGAGAACTGAGTTGAGAGACTTCCATGGCTATGTGGGACGTTATCTTGATGTTGTCGAAGGGCGATTGGATGCCATTGAGGAGGCTATTAATGGCATTCGCAATAGGAGATGACATGGGTGATGAATGATTGCCTGAATGATTTTTCGTGTTTTCAATTTATTTTGGACATTTTGATTTATTTTTGGACATGTTGGGCTTCTAAATTATTTTGTTAATGTGATGCTTATCTCTATTTTGAATATACTTAACTTGATCCTGCTTAACTTGAATGTTTGATTGATATCTGCAAGGCACTGATGACTTGTCCTAGACATTTAGGACAGCGTCGATTCTAAGTGTGAGGGTATCAATATAAGGGATTTTGATCCTAATACAAAGAGGATGGTTTTGTTTGAATTTGCATTGGCATAAGGACATGATATTTTTGACCTCTTACTGAATCTTCTATGACTCTTTAAGCAAATACTATGAATCAGGATTTAGTGTTAAAATTTATAAAGCAATGACATTATTGAGAGTATTTGGTAACACATGCGGGCTAAAATTTTGAGAATTTCTAAAAATTTCAGGAACACAAAATAAGAATAATACTTAGTAAGGCATGTTAAATTGGTTGCTTATGCATATATTTGTTAAATTAATCTATTTTTTATTCTAGACTACTTGATAAAATTTGTATGCATGAAAATAAATTTTTCTTCCCATCTATCCCAAAACAACTCTCTCGAATTTATTGAGACAAAATTGTCGTACACACATGAGAAAAGAAATGATAGAAGCAATTATTTTCTTAGCCAATCAACTTTAGCCTACCTATTTTTGAAACATCAACATTTTTGAACCACATTGAAGCCTTTAAGCTTGCTTTCTTCATGAAACTTTGATTTTAACACAAAACCCATTTACCCAAAAATCCAATTGTGAACCCATTTGAAAATTTATCTCAAATTATGATAAATCCAGGTCCACTTAGCTTTGGTGCACTAGATGCAAAAATTTATTTTTTATTTTTAATTTTTTATACAAATATTAATCTGTGTATTTAATACATGCATTGAGTTTTACCATTTTTGGAGATTTATAGATATTTTTGAATTTTTTAAAATAATGACATTTTAGGACTTTTCAAATTACTAAAATGCCATTATTTTTTTAAAAATCCCAAAAATCTACAAATCTCTAAAAATGATAAAACATGATGCACAGATTAAATACACTTAGATTAACGGTTATATGAAAATTTAAAAATATTTAAATACACCTAATGCATTGAGGCTAAGTACGCCCAAGTGCATTTAGGCTAACCTAGTCATCTCAAGAAGAAAAGAATACTTTGAAGTTCATATATTGCATAAAAATTAAATTCTAGATCTAAAATTTTCTATGACTAATAATTAAGCTAATTTCTATAAAGAAAAATGATTTAGGTATTCTTTATTTCAGACAATGAGTTATATTTTTGTGTCATTACTTAGTGTTCTCTACTTTAAGTTTTAACTTTATTTCTTTCTTTGCCTTTATACCATTTCTAAAATGAATCATTTTTAATGTCTTTTAGACTAAAAAGTTTAATGAGAATTAAGGTGCTTTAAAAAGTTGAGCATTATTTAATATTTTTGTGTTTTTCCCAGATATCATGAAATATAGTAAGGAAAATTAAGATAGACTTGATAAAGTTTTAAAAAATACAAGGTAATATCATACTTTGAAAGAAAGAAGAAAATAATAATAAGTTGAGGGTTGTGTATAAGACAAGTTTGCAATTCACATGTGACATGCACATGAAGCTTATGTGGGTTTAAAGATTGTCCAAATCAGAATTTTATTCTTTTTTACATGAATCTAAGAAGTTTGAGCATAACATTTTAACCTAAAAGGACCTCCTGCTTCAATAAATAAGTTAGTTATGTAGATAGACGAAGTTTGAAAGCCAAGTGGAATAAGGTGCATCTGGAAGGTTTGATAAGCAAAATCTTTGCTTGAGTATTTCAAATCTTCAAAATTAATAGAATTATCTCATTGTTGTTATAGCACTATACCCTTCTCTTTTTGAGCCAATTTCCCAAAGCCTCATTACAATCTATAAAAGATCTCTTGATTGTTCAATTGTGGATACTACATTAGTGGAGATGGAAATAAGATATATGCATATAGGTAAGGAGAATCAAAAGCTTTTCAGGAGAATCAAAAGCTTTTCATTTCATAAATTTTTGATTTCTGAATTCTTTGGAGTGAACAGTAGAAGTATATGCAAAATAAATTAAGTAAGATAGAATTTTGTAGTTAATTAATAAATACAAGCTAAGATTTTTGTTTAATAACTTATTAAGCAAAAACAAACTTGATTCTTATATTCCTAATACTTGATATGCTGAAGTGACTTTTAACTCAAACAAAACTTTGCTTTCGCTTTGCTTGAGATTTTTCAAATCCTAAATTTTTTTTTTTTGATAGATTCAAATCCTAAATTTGATTTATGACTTGTGGTGATAATTTATATTTACTTGCGGACAAGTAAAGTTTTAAGTATAGAATATTTATTATGTCAATTATATATCATACTTTTTAAGTGTTTTCATAAGCAAAATGTTGATTGAATCATGACTTTGAAAGATCAAACGCTAAAATTGGCTTAGTTAAGTGCAAATACTTACTTTAGGTTGCTTTCGTGTAATTAGCTGAATTGAACATAAAACAAGTGTAAAGAATTGTAGATTTGAAAATCGAGAAGGATAATACATTCAAGAAGAGGAATTCTAAGAAAAAAGAGAGTAAAATAGTGTACAACATAAGCTAAAATATGTAAGAGAAGTTCTAACTGTTGGCCCCGAGTTAATGGCAAAATCCAAGAGGGGAGGGGTGAATTGGGTTCTTAAAAATTTCTTTGGTAACTTAAAAACTTAACCCCTTGAATGAAGAAACAAAATGGAAAGCAATATAATGTAGAGAGTAGAAGTAAAATCAAGCAGACAAGATTTTATAGTGGTTCGGGCAACCTCCCTACTCCACTCTTCCAAGCTCACACTCC
>JAXCLR010000105.1:44312164-44354469 GCA_035584095.1 Annona squamosa
GTAAGAGGTATATAATGCCTGAAAAATCAAGAGTCATGCATGTAGGAACCATGTAGGCGTCAAGAGGAAGAGAGGTTTCTCTTGATGAGGCCAAGTCGGAGACAGCCAGCGTATTAGACCATGTTATATGAGATGTTCCCTGAGCTAGCGTACCTGCACACGAAGGTTTATGTCAGGAGTGGAAAGGAAGCATTTGCACATCCAATGTTTATGAAAAGGTTTCTATTTCATTGATAGTTGATCACTTGCTAAGTGTTTCCTATCAAATGGAGAGAAATGCATTTACAAATGGTTTACATAAAAGGTTTTTATGAATGATTTTATGAAAGGTTTCCAAAAATGGTTTATGAAAAGGTTTCTATTCCATTGGTAGTTGATCACTTGATAGGTGTCTTCTATCGAATGAAGAGGACTGCATTTAAAATGAAAAATGCTTGCTTATTGAGTTTCGACTCATGTTTTGTCTTCCCAACCTCAGACAGGTGTAGGAAAAGTCAGGAGAGGAAGGGCATGGGTTGCTAAAGGAAAAAAAGAATCTACAAATGTTAGTAGATTTTTTATATGAACAGATTCCCTAATGGGATATGATGAGAAAGGACATAAATTGTATGAAATTATGAAGTGATGAATAATATGAAAAGTTGATGATTTATGATGATATGGATGAGTCCATTATAAATGATGATGAGTATATGTTTATATGATCAAAAAAAAGAAAAGAAAGAAAAAAATTGGACGAGATTCAATTAAGAACCCGCCGCGTGATCAGGGCAATAATCCTGATTCACACTTACCAATCGATAAGATCCCAGAGTAAGGTTAACTGTGACGCCTTGGTTCGGAGCGCCACAAATATTGTGTATGTTAAATTTAGAATAAACCTTGTTAACTTTGCTAATGTTGTAGCGTATAGTGTGGTGTTTGTTCCTTTTTGTTATGGATGATATATTATTCAAGATAGATGGTTGTAAAGAGTTGTTCATGGCCCTTAGTTGACAGGAGGAGAGGGTTGTTGCTGGCTCTTGGTCGACATGAGGAGAGGATTGTTGTGATCTTTCTATTTATGTATGGCTTTATGCATATATTCTTGAGTGTGGGTGTTAAACCCTTGTGCCTTGTATGGTTATTCAAAAATCATCTTTCTATAACTCTATCATGGCATGTGCATCCAAAGTCTTACTCACTTTCATATTATACTAATTGTTATTTACTTACTAAGTCTATTTAAACTCACAAGATTTGTTATTTTTGTTTTTAGATCATAGGCTAGGTGAGGAGCTTAAAATGGCATATGGGGAGGATACAATGTTGAAGACTATTAGATTAACATTTGTGTTCCTAGTTATTTTAGATTTTATATTTCTTTTTTATACCAATGCCTATGGACGCTTACTCAATTAAATCTAACTATGAAAAAATACATTATACTTGGATTTTTTGGACTAGATTACAATCCATATTAACACATGTAAATGATTTTTTTGACTGTTTGTTGTGAATGATGAATTGTTATGATTTACTCATTATATGAATGCCTCTATGGTGAGAGAATACAAATGCATAAATGCAGAATGGAATATGATATTATAAGATGAGATTGAGATATTTATAAATAATAGTCTTGTATTTCATACCACCCCTTATATATTATGGAGAGATGCTGCCAAATATTTCTTAACCTATATGATACTCGTTGACTAGCCATTATAAATGTCTAGGCAATAGACCGTCAAGAAAAGTGGTATTAGAGCATGAGAATGTTTTTAATTATTGAGTTATTAAAAGAAATGGATTAGGTGGGTGGCTAGCACAATAGGTTAAGTTGAGATAGAAGAGTGCAGAATGCCAATCTAGACTATTTAGATGAAGACCTTAGAATATCTTCCTGTTAAGAAGTTTGTATATATTTGTCATGTTTATGTTGCTTAACCCTTAATTATGTCATGTACGTTGTACAGAAGATGGCACCAAGGATAAGGCTTCGCAAGGACAAAGGCATTATAAAAGTGGGTGGACAAAGTAAAGCAATCCCACCTCTTGGTATGCCACTTGCTATTGGAGGCCAACAACAAGAGCCAATTGCACAAGAGAGGTCCCCACAACAAGGAGATAAGGAGAACACATATGATGATGAGTATTGGGAGAACCCTGGTGGGGGTTATCCTGGGATGGACAGGCAGGGTGGAGTAGGGACAAGTGGTGGTGGAGTTCCTATAGGACCAGAGATGAATATTGAGACACAAGCAAGTTTGGAGGCTATGATGGGAATGATTAGAGGTATGATGCAAATTTTTCAAGATTTTATGCAAGCTCAAATGAAGAGGATGGTGGCAAACTTGGACACTCATAGAGGACAATAAGGGATTCCAAATGACATAAATCGTGAAGGTCCAAGGATGAGAGCAAAGAGATAAGAGCAAGAAAGAAGAAGGCCTCGGGAGGAGAAGTTGGATATAAAAGCATTTCAGGAGATGAAGCCTCTTATATTTCAAGGGGAAAGAGATTACTAAGTTGTGGACTGATGGTTGGCCAAAATGGAAAAGATTTTTAGCTACGTGCATGCACAGAAGAACAAAAAGTCAAGTATGCTCTTTATGTGATGGAGGGGGATGCAGAACAATGGTGGGATGCTAAGAAGGCAGTATTGTCAGATGAGAGTAGAAGATCGAGATGGACTAAATTCTTAGAAAGATTTCTTGCCCATCATGTGCCTAATAGTGAGAAGACACGTCGAGCATCAGAATTTATGCACTTAGTGCAAGGAAAGATGACCGTGGAAGAATATGATGCTAAATTTCAGTCTCTTTCTAGGTTTGTGCCATGGATACGAACTAACCCATAAGAAAGGGCGTATAAATTTTAAGAGGGACTGAAATCTTCTTTTTAAAGGGGCTTGGCACCTTTCATGTTGCATGATTATGGGAAAATGCTTGAGCTAGCTCTCATGATAGAACGAGAAGAAGAAGAGCAAGAAAGGATTAAGGAAAGGAGGAAATGGCTAAGAGGAGAGGTACAATGACACAAGAGACAAAGGACAAGTGTTAAGGGTGGAACTTTTACATTTCAGTTGGCTTGCTTCCAATGTGGCCAATTAGGTCATAAAAAGGTAGGATGCCCACAGGTAGTAGGACAAGCAGGAGCGCAACCAAGGGTACAAGCACAAGCCCAAGTTAGAGAACAAACAGCCACAATAGCTACAGGTTCAAAGACAGAGGACAGGAAGACAGATTATTTGCTTTTATTGTTGTCAACTAGGGCACATTAGGAGGAATTGCCCTATGTTGCCAGGAGAAGCAGGGGCACGTCAAGTACAACAACAACCACCAGTTTGTAATGTTCCTCCAGGTAGGGTCCAGGCAGACCATATCCCTAATAGGTTCGTCCCCAGATTGACAGAAGACCACAGGTGATGGCAATGGTGCAAGCTACAAATGTACAAGAGACACAAGCGGCAAAGAATGATGTTATAGGTAATCTCCTTGTCATCGAATGCATGCCCTTTGTCTCATTTAATCCTGGTGCATTACAGTCATTTGTGTCAGTAGCTTTCATGAAGAAAGTCAAGTTGATTAAACATCCCATGCATGAGGTAATGAGGGTGTCTACCCCATTGAGAGCAATTAGTGTACCAACTAAAAATTTGTACATGTGTCCCTGTGGTGATTGAGGGCAAACGATTCCTAATAGACTTAATAGTTTTGGAAATGGAGGGATTGAATGTTATCTTAGGAATGTATTGGTTGGCTAAATATGATGCCAGTGTAGGTTGTCGATCAAAGCAAGTTATCCTTAGAGCTCCCAATGATATAGAGATCATATTTAGAGGGGTGACAACGGAAGGGCTACCTAAATTGGTGTCAACCTTCGAAGTAATGAGTTTGATTAAGGGTGTCTTGCTTATTTGGCTTCAGTAATAGACATGAATAAAGAGGACAAACAATTAAACCCTCTAACACGTGAGTTCCCTAATGTATTTCCTATAGAATGGCCAGATTCGCCACCTGAATGAGATGCGGAATTTGGAATAGATCTACAGCCTGGAGTTGAGCCAATTTTGAAAGCCCCTTAGCATATGGCACCAGTAGAGATGGTTGAATTGAAGAACTAATTACAAGATCTATTAAATAAGAAATTTATTCAGCCTAGTGTGTCTCCATGGGGGCCCCAGTAATGTTTATAAAGAAGAAAGATGGGAGTTTAAGATTATGCATTGATTATCGTGAGCTCAATAAGGAACTATAAGAATAAGTATCTATTGCCTCGCATTGATGATTTGTTAGACCATTTGCAATGAGCAAGTAAGTTTTCAAAGATTAACTTACGGTCTGGATATCATCAAATGAGAGTTAAAGAAATAGATGTACAGAAAATAGCATTTAGGACTCGATATGGGCATTATGAGTTCCTAGTCATGTCTTTTGGCTTGACGAATGCCCCCGCAGCATTCATGGACTTAATGAATATGGTGTTCTGGCCATATTTGGATTAGTTTGTAGTCATATTTATAGATGATATTTTGGTAGATTCAAAGAATAGTGAAGAGCATGAAGTATACTTGAGGTCAACGCAGATGATGATGAGTATTAGGATAACCCTGGTGGGGGTTATCCTAGGATGGACAGGCAGGGTGGAGTAGGGACAAGTGGTGGTGTTCCTATAGGACCAGAGATGAATATTGGGATGCTAGCAGGTTTGGAGGTTATGATGGGAATGATTAGAGGTATGATTCAAAATTTTCAAAATTTTATACAAGCTCAAATGAATAGGATGGTGGCAAATTTGGACACTCATAGAGGACAATAAGGGATTCCAAATGACACAAATCGTGAAGGTCCAACGATGAGAGTATGGAGACAAGAGCAAGAAAGAAGAAGGCCTCGGGAGAAGAAGTTGGACATAAAAGCATTCCAGGAGATGAAGCCTCCTATAATTCAAGAGGAAAGAGATTACCAAGTTGTGGACTGATGGTTGGCTAAAATGGAAAAGATTTTTAGCTACATAGAATGCACAGAAGAACAAAAAGTCAAGTATGCTCTTTTTGTGATTGAGGGAGATGCAAAACAGTGGTGGGATGCTAAGAAGGTAGTATTGTCAAATGAGAGTAGAAGATCGAGATGGACTGAATTCCTAGAAAGATTTCTTGCCCACCATGGGTCTGATAGTAAGAAGACACATCGAGCATCAGAATTTATGCACTTGGTACAAGGAAAGATGACCGTGGACGGATATGATGCTAAATTTCAGTCTCTTTCTAGGTTTGTGGCATGGATACGAACTAACCCATAAGAAAGGACACATAAATTTCAAGAGAGACTGAATTTTTCTATTCAAAGGGGCTTGGCGTCTTTCATGTTGCTTGATTATGTGGAAATGCTTGACTAAGCTAGCATGATAAAATGAGTAGAAGAGGAGCAAGAAAGGATTAAGAAAAAGAGGAAAAGGCCAAGATGAGAGAAACAAGGACATAAGAGATAGAGGACAAGTGTTGAGGGGTGTAACTTCTACATTTCAATCACCTTGTTTCCAATATGGTCGATTGTTTCATAGAAAAGTTGCATGCCCACAATTAGTAGGACAAGGGGGAGAGCAGCCAAGGGTACAAGCACAAGCCCAAGTTAGAGAACAAACAGCCACAGGAGTCACAGGTTCAAAGACAGAGGACAGGAGGACAAATTATTTGCTTTTATTATCATCAACTAGGGCACATTAGGAGGGATTGCCCTTTGTTGTTGGGAAAAGCAGGGGCACCTCAAGTACAACAACAACAAGCACCGGTCCATAATGCTCCTCCTGGTATGGTCCAGGCAGGGACAGGACCATATCCCCAGCATGTTCGTCCCCAGATTGACAGAAGACCACAGGTGATGACAATGGTGCAAGCTGCAAATGTACAAGAGACATAGGAGGCAAAGAACAATATTACAGGTTGCATGACCTTTGTCTTGTTTAATCCTGCTACATCACAATCGTTTGTGTTAATAGCTTTCATAAAGAAAGCCAAGTTGATTAAATATCCCATGCATGAGGGAATGAGGGTGTCTACCTCATTGAGAGCAATTAGTGTACCAACTAAAATTTGTACATGTGTCCTTATGGTGATGAGGGCAGACGATTCCTAACAGACTTAATAGTTTTGGAGATGGAGGGATTGGATGTTATCTTAGGAATGTATTGGTTAGCTAAATATGATGCTAGTGTAGGTTATCAATCAAAGAAAGTTATCCTTAAAGCACCCAATGATACAGAGATCATATTTAGAGTGCCAATGAGAGGGTACATAAATTGGAGTCAACTTTCGAAGCAATGAGTTTGATTCGGAAAGGGTGTCTTGCTTATTTGGCTTCAGTAATATATATGAATAAAGTGGACAAACAATTGAATGAGATCCTTGTAACACGTGAGTTACCTAATGTATTTCCTATAAAATGGCCAGATTTGCCACCTGAATGAGAAGTGGAATTTGTAATAGATCTGTAGCTCAGAGTTGAGCCAATTTCGAAAGCCCCTTACCATATGGCACCAATAAGGATGGCTGAATTGAAGACCTAATTACAAGATCTATTAAATAAGGAATTTATTCGACCTAGTGTGTATCCATGGGGGCCCCAGTAATGTTTATAAAGAAGAAAGATGGGAGTTTAAGATTATGCGTTGATTATAATGAGCTCAATAAGGTGACTATTAAGAATAAGTACCCATTATCTCACATCGATGATTTGTTAGACCAACTGCAAGGGGCAAGTAAGTTTTCAAAGATTAATTTACGGTCTGGGTATCATCAAATGAGAGTTAAAGAAATAGATGTACAAAAAACAGCATTTAGGACTCGGTATGGGCATTATGAGTTCCTAATCATGCCTTTTGGCTTGATGAACGCCCCGCCAACATTCATGGACTTAATGAATAAGGCGTTCCGACCATATTTGGATCAATTTGTAGTCGTATTTATAGATGATACTTTTGTAGATTCAAAGAGCAATGAAGAGCATGAAGTATACTTGAGGTCGATTATACAAAAGCTAAGGGAAGAAAAGCTTTATGCTAAGCTTAAGAAGTGTAATTTTTGGATGAATAGTGTGGGATTCTTGGGTCATGTTGTTTTTGAAGATGGGATATCTATGAACCGCATAAGGTAGAGGTCATGGTAAATTGACTTAGGCGATCCAATGTTACTAAGGTGAGGAGCTTTTTGGGCTTAGCAGGGTACTATAGGTGATTTATGGAAGGATTTTCTACCATTGTCACCCAACTGAGGAAACTCACTAGTAAAGGGGTAAAGTTCGAATTGACAGACAAGTGTGATGAAGCATTTCAAAAGTTGAAGAGACAGTTAGTAGAAGCACTCATGTTACCTATACGTTCAGGACATGGTGGATTTGTGATATATAGTGATGCATCCAAGAAGGGACTTGGATGTGTTCTTATGCAACATGGCAGGATGATAGCCTATGTATCTAGATAATTAAGACCACATGAGGTGAATTACCTGAGAATTACTTGACTCATGACTTAGAGTTGGCTGCAATGATCTTTGCACTGAAGATATAGATGCACAACTTATATAGTGAGTGGTGTGAGGTATATACTAATCATAAAAGTTCGAAGTACATCTTTACCCAGAAAGAGTTAAATATGAGGCAGTGAAGGTGGCTAGGGGTATTAAAAGATTATAACCTGAATATTCATTACCATCCGAGTAAAGCCAATGTAATGGCAAATGCATTGAGCAGGAAATCTAGGAGTAGCGTAGCCACTTTGGTTATCAGTTAAGTGGCATTGTTTGAAGACATGAGGCAAATGGATTTGCGTGTGTGTGTTGATGGGGTAGTAGCATAAATTAGCCAATTAAAGATCCAGCCCACTCTTATAGATGAGATTAGACAAGCACAAGAGGAAAACCAAGATGAATCCTTTCGAAAGGTACGAGAGAGGGTATTGGAATGAGAATTACTAGATTTTATAATCAGGGACAATGTTGTTATGAGATTTAGAGGTCATACGACTGTTCCAAGGAGAGCTTCAATTTTACAAAAGATACTTGAAGAAGCACATTACTCACCTTACATGATTCACCTTAGGAGTACAAAGATGTATTAAGACCTAAAGATGCACTATTGGTGGGATGGCATGAAGGGTGGTGTGGCTAAATATGTGGCAAAGTGTTTACCATGTCAACAGGTTAAAGCGGAACATCAAAGGCCTAAAGGGGTGTTGCGGCCCATTAAGATTCCAGAGCAGAAGTGGAAAGATATCCATGGACTTCATTGTCAGATTACCACATACAATAGTAGGATATGATTGTAGTAAGATACGATAGCAGTTGGGTCATTGTGGATAAGTTGACCAAGGTAGCACATTTTATTGCCGTCAAAACCACCTTTACGGCTAAAAAACGAGCATGGATATATTATAAGGAGATAGTGAGACTCCGTAGGGTACCAAAGTCTATGATCTCAGATCAGGAATTAGTATTCACATCAAGATTCTGGAAGGCTTTACATAGAGCAATAAGCACTACATTGGATTTTAGTTTTGCCTTCCATCCCCAATCTGATGCCAAACAAAGCGAGTGAATCAAAAATTAGAAGAAATGTTAAGGGCTTGTGTCTTAGAATGGGTTATCTCTAGGAGTGACCATCTAGCCTTGGCAGAATTTGCATACAACAACACTTATCATTCCAGCATCCAAATGGCTCCTTTTGAGGAATTGTATGGACGAAAATATAGATCACCACTTTGTTGGGATGATGTGAGAGAGAATACTGTAGTTAACCCTCAGATGATTGTAGACATAGTGGAGAAGGTGTCATGAATTCAAGAACACATCCGTATTGCCCAATCTCGACAAAAGAGTTACGTAGATATCAGAAGGCGAGAGTTAGAGTTTCAGGTGGGAGATAAGGTATTTTTAAAGGTATCCCCGATGAAGGGTGTGGTTCAATTTGGTACCAAAGGCAAATTGAGTCCAAGGTACATCAGTCCTTATGAAATCTTAGAACGAATTAGAAGGGTGGCTTATCATATTGTCCTGCCGCCTTCCTTGGTTGGGGTGCATAATGTGTTCCATGTCTCATCTTTAAGGAAATATGAGTCAAATCCATCGCATGAACTAAGGCCTGAGGATATATAAGTAGAGAAGAACTTGCAATATGTAGCAAGGTCAGTCTGAGTTCTAGACAGTAAGTAAAAAAAATTGAGAAATAAGACTATCAAGCTTCTCAAAATTCAACGGAGCAACCATATAGAAGATGAGGCTACTTGGAAGTAAAAGGGAACAATGAGGGAGAAGTATCCTTATCTATGGCAATTATTACAAATTTCAAGAACGAAACTTTTCTAACAAGGGTAGATTGTGAGGACCAGGTATTTTATTTTTATTATTATTATTATTATTATTATTCATTCATTCATTCATTCCTAACTATGAGATAATTACAAATATACTTCTAGGAATAAATAATGTTTTGACATGTTGGGTTATATGAGACAAGATCATGAGCCAGTTAAACACAAGTATGAGTTGTGGCATTGGCATGTTTATATAGTGGCACCACCTATTTATGATATGATTATTGGGTATTTGATTTAGAGCTGTATAATTGTTGTGTTGTTTGGAGCACTATGACTATCTTTCACCTCGCAAAGTAAGTACGGAGTATCTACTTAATAAGTCTATTTAGACTCACAAGATTTGTTATTTTATTTTTAGATCACAGGCTAGGTGAAAGGCCTCAAAATGGCGTAAGGGGAGGACACAATGTTGAAGACCATTAGATTAGCATTTGTGTTCCTAGTTATTTTAGACTCTGTGTTTCTTTTTAATACCAATGCCTATGAACACTTACTCAATCAAATCCAACTATGACAAAATACATTGTGCTTGGGTATTTTGGACTATATTACAATCCATATTGACACATATGTAAATGATCTTTTAGATTGCTTGTTATGAATGATGAATTACGATGATTTACTCATTATATGAATGTCTCTATTGTGTGAGAATACAAATGCATAAATGTGTAATGGAATATGATATTACAAGATAAAATTGAGATATTTATAAATAATAAATCTTGTATTTCATACCACCACTTATATATTATAGGAAATGTTGCCAAATTTTCTTAAGTTATAAGATACCCATTGACTAGCTATTATGGATGTTTAGGCAATGGGGCATCATATGAAATAGATGAACTTTGTAACTCTTACAGTGAATAATAGAGTTCTTTCTTGGTAAAGCACTTAATGGACACTTGATTGCTTGTGAGAGGAAAGGTAAAGGTAAAGGCTCAATGAACTCTAGTTAATCCTCATAACTCTCCTTATCATGCTTTAAATAGAGGATAAGTTATTTTGAATATTAGAGAGACGGTAGCGTGCATTAAATGCACCAATGTTTGAATTTTCCAACCGTTACAATCCAAGTCGCATTTGGAGTCAATTTTAAATATGACTTCACCTAAGTCGCAAAATGGAGTCGACTTGGGTTGCAATTTTAGTCTTCACATTTTCTTCTCGAGAGATATTTTCCCTCTCTTTACCTCTAAGTTCTAACTTAACGTCGACTTGGTCTAGGACTTGACACAAGTCACAAGTGAAGTCAACTTAAGTTTCAACTTCACTCTGCAACATCTTCTTTGGAACTTCAAAGCTTCATAAACTTCGTGCTTTGACCTTTGTGCTCTAATATCTTCACATTTCAACTCTTTTCGACTCATTATTTTTCAATCTTGGGATATATCCTTCTGTACATTGAGTCATATGCTTTAATCTTGACTTGTTTGCATCTTGACCTTCAATTTGTGATATTTATCTTTAATCTCTCAAAGTATGTGTTGCTTAAGTTTCATTGGTTGATCTTTGAACTTAGGTCTACAAGTTTTGAGTTCTTTTGTGTTCAAGTCGTGCACTGGGGTCAACTTGACTTACAACTTGATCCAAGTCACATGCGAAATCAACTAGGGTGTGCGACTTCAGTATGTGTTGCATGTTTGGGACTTCAAAAATCTTCATTTTTGCACTTATGTGGTCAAAGTCATATGGTTGAGTCAACTTAATCTGGGACTTCACCCAAGACGCACATCAAAGTTAACTTAATTTCTTCAAATTCTTCACCGGAGGCCTGAAGCCTTCCAATTTGTATGCTAAGTAGACTTGTGTTGCAACTTAATCCAAGTCGCATACAAAGTCAACTTCGATTACGACTTTACCTACTCATGCATCCACAATTTCAGCACTGACGGAAAAATGGCTATTGAAGTCGACTTGAGTATCGACTTAACCTAAGTTGAGTCGATCCCTGAGCTAACTTGACTCTGCAACTTGATCTGTCAGCTTGCTTTCGAAAATTTATAACTAAAATCATTGAAACACACAAGTTAGTCCCTTTAAATTCTTAAATTTGGATTGTTAATCATCAAAATATAGATTATTCTTAATTTGCAAATTGAGTTAAGAACATTTTAAAAGTGAGAATTGGATAACATTTTTTTAGAATTTAGGAATGTAGAGCATGTGAAACTATACTTTGATAATTTGATTTTGTATGTTTATCAAAGATTGTTTGACTAATTTGATATCTAATTATTGTAATTGCTTTTTTGGTCTTTAGGTCCATATTTTGACATCATTTCATATCTTAAGGCAAAAGTGCCAAAAGATAAAAATCCAATATAAGACATTCGGGATATTAAATTAGGAGTCTTCACTATGAAAATAGGCATGACGTCTTTGAAAACTTTATAAGCTACCATGGAACTTAGCAGACTCTAATTAACATACTCTCATGAAAATATTTGGTTATGAAGGTTAGGGTATGTTTTGCATACTTGAAGGAGGATTTAAGATTAACTAAGTGTTTATTCTCCTTTACAAATTATCTGAATTGAACAAGCAAGTTAAATATTCATTACAGAAAAATCAGGGTTTAATCCTTGATCTCTCATATCCTTAATTTTAAACTTTGTTCATTGTCTTTAGATTAGTAAAAACTTTCTTAATTTTCTTTATTTTATTAACAGGTTTCAATTCATTTCGAAGTAGCAACATCTTCGAAGTGTTTGGTTTCATAATTTCTCATGAGATCGATTTTTATAAACTATAACTCGTGCACTTGCAAATAACCCAACAATTATGAATAATTAAAACATGATATAGTTCAATTTTTTAACATGAAAATATTTGTAAATTATTTATTTATTCGAAATATGCTTTTAATTATTTCCATTATATAACAATCATGTTCCTCTACAAGACAATTTTTCACATAATTATTTTGAAAATCCTCAACCTTACAATCATGACTCATGGAAACATATTATAGATATTACTCTTTTAAATAAAATCAAAAATGGAGTCTTACATATGTTAAACTAGGCCCGTGTTGACACAATTGTCAGCCTTTGTGCCAACTAGTCTTAAGATTAAATTCTAGTATAAGATTTCCTCCTATTTGAGGAGCTTTAGTCACCTCTCTAATGATATAAGTTGGTTAATGAAAACTAATGAGGATGCTTGGCCTTGATTTATACAAAATCAAATGAAACAAGATATTATAAGACAAATTCCAGATGGAAAAATTTTAAAAAAAGTACATATTTACTGTGTGTATGGAAACAACAAAAAGAAAAACTTTCTACCTAAAAATAGTTTACCACCACTTCCGCCTTATTTTTAAATAATTTCTTCACATTTTTCTATCCACCTACTATATTTTTTATTATTTTTTTAAATTTTCCTATACAACTATGCTTTGTATTTTTAATTTATTCACTTCACTCTTCATCAATACCTCTGTCACATCATATCACTCTCTTCTAGTTTCAAAAATTTTCTCGCCAATTTAAGTCTTTCAATGCTCTTTTGGTAACTTTACGTATCTAAAGGAACTTTAGCATTTATGTCAACAAAAGAAATTAATGGGAGCACTTTCTAAAAATGAAAGGCACTTTTTAAACATCAAAGCCACAAATCCAAATGAAGCTTAGCCTTAGGCCTTGTTCTTCTGAGGCTTTATGGTTTTTGTACTTTTAACTGTAGCCCTCAAGCGGGGATTTTTTTTTTTTTTTTTCTAAAGGGTCCCGGTTCGAAACCCGGGCCAAACAAGCGGGATTTTATTACTCTTGACATACAACTTTATTTCTCAACGTGATGGAGACGTTGCATACTTAGCGTGGAAAATATGAATAGACATCAACGCAACCTCAAGAGCAAAGGATGATCGACAACATAGTAACATTTGTGAATTTTTTTTTTTTTTTAATTCAGAGTATGTATTTCAATTGTACAGCAATCACGATACCTTTGCACCAAAAAGTAGCCACATAATTATTTTCAAAAAATTCTTAATCCTCTGATCATGACTCACGGCAACATATACATATAATTCTTTCAAATAAAATCAAAAGATGAGGTTTTTTCTTTTTGATTAAAAAAAAAAAGATGAGGTTTTAAATGCATTAAATTAAATAAATAGTTGATGTAGACCTTTCAACGCCCTTTCAACGCCCTTAATGGCCAGTTCTTCTTGGCTTTGCCATTGGAGCACTCTACAGAGCATTTTACTGGTGTTCTAGTTTTCGCAATCACTATGAGAAACTCATCTTTGATTTGGAGGAAACTAGGCCACAAAGCTAAATAAATGATAACAAATGCAACGAGAAAAGCGAATTTCACATCTATTTCTATGAACATAAAAACAAAATCCAAAGGTCGGTCCCAGCCACGCTAACCCCAGGAGATGATGGACAATTAAAATTCCAGCATAAACATCCATTTCTATGAACATAAAAACATTTGCGAATTACTTATTATTTAAAATATATTTTTTAGTTATTCTAGTCGTACATTTTCTTGTGTACAAATTTTCCATGTAATTATTTTGAAAATCCTTCGTCTCGCAATCATCACTCCTTAAATAAACTCAAAAAATGGAGTTTAAAAATACATTAAATAAAATTAGAGTCCACCTTTCAATGACCCATCTGATATTTTTTTTTTTTATTACAGCGGAGAACATCCACTGAAATGTGTTATCACTACCGCTGTTCGCTGATACACGTTAATTTTATTTATTGAAAGCACCTTTAGCTTTTTTGGTCAACACAAAATTTTACTAGCAGCTCTTTTTATTTTTAAACATCAAAGCCGCAAATGCAAATGAAACCTCAGATTCAAGCACCTTACAGAGCATTTTACTGGTGTTTTCCTCCCTCAACTAATGATTTTAACAATGGATCCCCTCTTTTAAGTCTAACCCGATAGATGTAACCTGATTATATACAATTATATAAACAAAGCCCCATTGGCAAGTGCACAGAAGCAGAATTTTATTGCTTTTACCATATACTCTTGATTTATCAACATGGGATGCTCCAACTAGATGCCATCCCCGCAGCCCAGGAGCAACGGATGATCGACAATTATAATTGTAACATAATCCATTACCATTTATGTGCAAAATATTCCTGAATGAGTCAAGTCATTCAAAATATGTATTTTAATTATTTAAGCCGTCAGGCAATTAGGATCCTTTTCTGTGCAAACTTTCCACCAAATTATTTTGAAAACGATTAATTTCAAAGATACCCACAACATTTTCCCTTAATTACAAATATGCCCACTAAATTTGAAAACTTTCATATATACCCACTAAGCATTTCGTTAATTTCAAATATACTCGATATGACAATTAAGAATGTTTAATAATTTTAAAATCCCAAACATCCAATTGATCTAGCATTCATTGTCATTAGTACCATATCCAAACCATTTAAACTCATTCTACCTCGCTTCTTTTCAAGTTGGATTTTCTTCACATTGTTCAACTTCTGCTATAGATAAACAACTCCTATTATTAAATAATAAAAGGCATTTTGGACATTTTCTATAATGAATAACAATGATTTTTAATTTCGATTGCCAGAACCGGTATGGATTAAATCTAACCAATTTTTACTAAGTATACATGAAAGCTTAATGAGTATTTATAAGGGCAAACGCAATTGGTATAGTTGAAATTAACCCTTTTGAAAATCGTTAACCTTTAACCTTATAGCCACGACTCATGGCAACATACCATACATATTACTCTTTCAAATAAAATCAACAAATGGGAGTTTTAAATACACTCCATTAAATAAGATATTCAATCTAGTCCTTCCAATGCAGTTTTTGGTGAGTTTCATGAATCTAAAGCACTAGTAGCATTTTCGGTCAATATAAAAAATATTACTAGAATTTTTAAATAAGAGCTGACCCCACATGCATCTCGCCTTAGGACCCCTTTTTTATTTTTTTATTTTTTTATAAACACGTAGAGCTAAATATATTTAACCTACAAATTAAGTTTAACCATTTTTGGATGCTTTTAAGTATTTTTTATTTTTAAATGCAGTATTATTTTTCTTAATTTCTGAGTCAAAAAATTTTAAAAATACCACCGTGTTTAAAAATCAAAAAGAAAAAACTCAAAAACGTCCAAAATTGATAAAACTTATTTTGTAAGTTAAATACACCTAGCCCCACATATTTATTGAAAAAAAAAAAACTATTTTTGGGGGAGTCCCATGTGGCCGGAGGGGATATCCGCATGAGATCACCCCTCTTTTTAAATAGGAATGGCATGCTAGCTTTCAAGCATCAAAGCCACATACCCAAATAAATTTCTATCCTCGCACTTTATATAAAAGCTCCACCATCAAATAAGCTTTTATCAATCGCTTAAATGCTACCGCCAGGCCAAAGATAGCCTTAGGCCTTTAACCACAAAGTTGCGCTCCAAGCAATAAGCATCAATTTGTAGGTTATCCTTATGGCCTTATTTAAACTTTTACAGCAAAAAATTTGGGTGAAATGGATAAACCATGCCAAACATCCTTAAAAGTGGGTACATCAGTCCTTTCTGCTTACGATAAGTCAGGCCCAACAGACCCTAAATTACAATAAAAACAGCAAAAACATAATTTGTCCCGCTGAGGCTTCGTTTGGCCGCATCCTAACGTGCTCTTTAACCATTGCAATAGAAATCCTACTTGTTTAGAACAGTGCTTACGCGCGAATTTTAAAAGAGGCCTTCAAAAACAGTTTATGAACGCAAATATTATCTGCTTCCCAACGAGTACTCCAGCCCAAACACCCACTTCCTCACTACTCCAAAAGAAGCCTTGGCCTAGGCTTCTTTTGGCCACACAGGGCCATTCAGAGCTTTGGATGAGATGAGGATGGGAAGAGAATAGGATGAGAACTTAGGGTAGAAGTGTGTTGGGAATGAGAAAAAGTGTACTGAGGTTGGAAAAAGGTGTATTGAAAATGGAAAAAATTAGGCTGTTATGCCCCCACAGCTGCTTTTTAAAAACCTCCTTTGTAGTGCTGCTGTGCAGAATTCAATGCATCAAATAGCATATAAGAGCACTAATAGCAGAAGCAATTTGAAATTGCTTTCCTCCTGACATCTACTCCACAAGCCAAACTACCTACCCAAATGAAGCCTAAGTCCACAAAAAAGTACTGGAAGCCATTAGAACAGACTGCGTTGTGAGGTCTGAACAGATCATACTGGGTTAATATTAAATACTGCACACAGTCTCCCATGCTCATCCCGGACCAGTATATAATGAAGGTGGTGTCACTAATCTTGTGTTGCCATAATCATGAAAGGAAAGAAAAAATGACTGCCTGCGTCAATGAAGTCCATTTCCAGACATTGAAATCTCAAAAGAAACTTTCACACTGGATCTCAAAAAAGTCAAAGAAAGAAGACCTAAAACCAAAACCAATAAATTTATTTCCAGTAACATTTTATAGAAAACACAAGAAAAGTCAATTCTCCCTAATGCATTTGGTAATAAGGAAAGAAAATGGAGAAAAAATGAGTATGGATTTCAGGATTAATTTTTTAAAAAATAAAAATAATAAAATGACAGGGGTAATGATTAAGAGTAACGTGAATGAGGACAAAACAGATAGGGTAGTCGTATAGTAAGATATGGAGAGAATGATTAAAAAAATGGACAATAATGATAAGTAAGATGGTCAAGAATCCAAGATCGAGAATCACATCAACAGGGCAGAGAATCGGCTGCCAAGCATACCAGGGTAAACAAGTCATTGACTACATATGAAAATTACATGTATGAATGAATGAATGGCCACACTGACTAGTGCTTTAACCACATGTTTCACTAAAGGATACCAACCAAATGATGTTGTCCTTATGATTCACAAGCCAGGACCTAGAAGAGAAATGTCAAACCAGAAATATATTTTAATAAGAAGAACATGACAAAAACCTTGTTCACCCTCCTTTTGTAGCAGAGACAACGAGCAACAACACCACAAAACCTAATAACAAAAGAACTTCCAAAAGTTCAAAATATTCCAGTCATAGAAGTTACTACTAGGAATATCTAACTGAATAGACAAGTCCAACTGAAACCAGATAGTACAAGTCAGAATGTATGATTACCCCACAATACCTATCTATAAGCATAACCAGCAAAGCTGAGGTCAAAAGTCTAACATTATACTACTAAAAGGGATTTAGTTCTAAATATCACAGTAGTCTACCTCAAACCAACCCAGGAGAACAAACCTGTAAGAGATTTGACAAGTCAGACCTAATGACATATCACCAATTCCCTAAAACAAGAAGAGGAACACAAGTCATATAGACCAAAAACCCAAATTTTCAATAGAAAACTGGCAAGACTCAGGATCGTGAGGTGCCAGAGAAACTCGATGACAGCTGCAACAAGACGACACACGACTGACTCTCTCAGAGACCCATATATTTGCAACGCCGACGAAGACTCTGGACCTTGCAACCCTTGGAAAGGGTTGTAACACTCACTGGAACAGTAGACAATATGACATATCAATGGATGCACAGGAACAGGAAAATATATTCATCTTTTTGAAGCATGTAAGAAATAACCCTTGCAAGTTTGTGTATGTAAAAGAAATCTTGCAACTGGACATGTTGTTGCATATATTTAGCAACTCTGCCACACGTACAACGGCAGAACGACAACAAAAACATTTGAGGTAGCGAACAGAAAAAATGAGATGTCCCATGACAAACCTTATCATCCTCAACAGATTTCTGCCCTGGAGATGTGTCTAAATCAGAGGGCTTCTCTGCACCACAATTCAGTCTGTTACACTTGGTTCTGAATGGATAGTTTATATTGTTACATTTTTCACATTTCCAGCTACCCTCTGGCGTTTTTGACTCTGCAAGTCACCAGAAAACATCAAGATCATAAATTTGCATCCATTTTTATGGTAACTTTTATCAACCAATCAACAATAAAATAGGTACTCACTTGACTAAAACATCAAGGCACAAATTGGTAACAAAAGTGGGTGGGAAGCTCTCTCCCCCACACGTTTAAAAAAATAATTTGACATCTCTACTACCAAACTACTCTATTTTTTTTCCATTTTTACTCGTATATTCTGATTATTTTCTTACACAACTACCCTATTTTTTCTCACTTTACCCCTATCACATCACATCACTCGCACACTATTCAAAAATATTCACTTTCCCACTTCTCACCTGCCTCCCCACCCACATTACCAAATGTTGCCCAAGATTAAAAAACTGTATCTAATATTTGTGGCATGTGTCAAGGGAATTTGCAAACATACCACCATATTTTACCTACAATTGCAAACATACCTATACATTTTAAAATTCAGCAAATACATCAATAGCATTAAGGGGTAGTGGTGTTCTTAATATTGATATTATCATCAATACTGTCAATGACAATATCTTTTCAAATAGTCACCGATGTCATAAATTGTTGGAAACGTATCTTTTGTTAGTTTTCCTCAATTATTGATAATTTTATGGTTAATATACTTCAGTTTATCATGAAAACTTGTTGATATCATCATATACTCTTGAGTAACAATATCAATCTGGCAAAAACAGCACCTCATTTGGATGTTTGGCATCCAGAGCATCCAAGGTGAATTTTCTCTTCAAAACCATAATTCCCACACAAAGAATGGAGATTCAAGACTCTCATTTGTTATTTTTTCAAGCTCAAATTAAAGGTTTTCTAATTGGACAGTTAGGTGCCGTCCAAATTAAAAGGAACAAAAAAATTTAAATTAAATTTCTCCTTCTTGCTTTGAAAACCACTTGTTGACAATGTGTGATGTGTTATCACACACTTTTTTACTCAACTTTAAGCAGCACTGAACAACAGAGTGAAGAAATGTTGCTGATTTTGTGAAAGAACACATGATTTGGGGAAAAATACCCACATCATTTGAATTCAACTCGATATTACTTTGTGATTCGACTCGACTTTACTTATGACTGATATGATATAAACTGTAGATAACTTCTACTTTTGAAAATTCAACACACCACCATCAGCATTAGCAGCCAGATGGCAACCTTACATTGGCTTTCCTGCAACGGATTCTATGTTGACCATTTTCTCCAGCATTTGAAGGGTTGAAGCTAGTCAGCATCATTGCCTTATCCATGCTAGAGTTTGAATGCATGAAAATGCAAACGAAGCTTAAATGGCATTTTCTAGCACCTACGATCAGAGGTATATTGTATGACGAAGCTTGGGAAGGGTCAAGATCAAATGGATTGAAGGGAAGATGAAGAACTGGGTTTTTTCTAAATATAAGAGAACAAGAAATATGATTCTTAATCTTGACATTTTGCTCTCTGCTGTTGAGGATGAGTCAAAGCAACAAGGCGTTGGACAGGCAGCATCACTGATTGTATAAAAAGAAATCAAAAAATATATAAAAATATAGGTTTGGGCTGGATGCATTCCTTGACCACATAGTATCAGCGTATTTATGGACCCTGGTCATATGCATTTAGTTGTTACTTAAGTAACAACTGGTTGCTTTTTATATTTAAAATATTTTAAAAAAAAAATCTAAACCATTTATGCTGTTCTCGTATATGCATATTTTTTTAATTCTGGACCATTTATAATTTTCCTCCTATATGCACATAATTATGATGCCAAAATTCACTTTGATTGGGAAATTATATGTATAAATATTTAATATCAAGTGGACATGAAATTGTTAAGATTTGAAAAATAAACATATAATAATATGAGAATTATCAAAATATTTGAATTTTGGCATCATAAGAATATACAAATGGAAGATATAAATGGTGCAGATTTAAAGTATATAGATAGAGCTGAATACGAGCCCCACTTTGATGACAAATCGAAATCTAACCCACCCAATGTACTTAGCATCATTTATTTAACTAGGAAACCAAGTTTCATCCAAATCAGAATTATTCATGGATTCCATTTGAAAAGTATGTAAAATCAATGTAATAAAATTGTTTGATTTATATATCAATTTGAAAACAATGCACTCAAAGTCTAAACCACCTAACGCGTCATTTTTATGTCGATAAATGATTCTATAAAAGTATTATTACATTCTCCCAAACATGTAAATGCAGATAAGTGTCTTCTTAATTTACACATGATAACACATTTTTTAAGCAGGTATCGCACACCAAGAATCTGATTAAAATGATTTTTTGTACCAATGGTAGAACCAATGATGAAAAACTAAATGACCGATTGGATTATGATATCATCATCAATGTGGGCCTCATCAGGGCGCAGTCGGTGGCACCTTAGCATATCCCATATATACATTAGGGTGCACCATGATCAAATGGACCCACTTGGATGATGACATGAAAATCCACTTCACCCATTGCATTTATAGTAATTCTTTTAACCAACAAGTTTCACCCAAATCAAACATGCATGAGCCCCATCTTATAATGGTGTAAAAATTAACATAATAAAATTGTTTGACTTATATCTCAACTTTAAAGTTGTTAATTCTACATCTAAATCATCTCAAACATCATTCCTACTTGGATAAATGATTATATATAAAGTATTAAAACATTCTAATGCATCTATGAATGGATCATAGATGCATTTAAGTGAATTAAAAAAAAAATAAATAAATAATTGGGACTCACTTTGTTCGTGTTCCACGCTAAATCCCTATATATACTATATCAAGAGTGATTCAATGCGAAGGGGTTGCAAAGTAGGTAGATGCAACCTTGTCTTGTATTTAAAATTTTTTTTCCAAATCTAAAACTATTTGTTATTTTTTAATCATGTGTATTTAAGATGATTTTTTTTTATCAAAGCTATGAGTGGACTGCATTTTCTTTGAAATATTTATTCAATTGTAAATTATGAAAAAGCTTAAATTCATTCATAGATGTATTAGGATTTAACAATTATTTATGAAGATGTTTTAGACAATTTAGATGTTGAAAATACAACTTTGAACTTAATGTATAAACCAAATTGTTTTATTACATTGATTTTGCACATTTTTTGGATGGGGTAATGCACATTTTTTATTGGACGAAACTCAGTTCCCTAGTCAAATATATGATTCTAAATGCATGAAGTGGGATGGATTTTGATTTCATCATCAAAGCAAGTCTCATCCAAGGGATTATGTGAAAAACTTCAATGAAAGTCGGTTACATAAAAGCAAAAGTAATATATATAGGGAAATACTTCTATGATCCCAGTTGCATCATGTACCTACTTGGGTTTTGCATTTTTTGATATTTTTATTTCAATCCAAGCCATGCATTTTTATTAAGTATATATACATATACAGAGAAGGAGAGAGCAGAGTGGACATTGCATTGGATCTTCTTGTATTGCAAAAGCAAGAAGCCAATTGAACCTTGTGAATGGATGCAATAGCTTGAGAAGTAGACCTGATCAAACCAAACACTTTCTTTGAAATATTGAATGAAAACAGGAAAAGGGTTTTCAAATGGCCACTTGGATAGGGTAATGCATTTTAATTAGTTCTTAGCACTTTATGGATAGCATTCACAGACTTCAACCCTCCATTAATCCATTTTAGATTATTGATTAATTTTCAAATGAAGAACCCCAAAAAAAAAACAAAAGGCCTAGTGCATTAAGCTCCCATTATGCACAGGGTCTGGCGAAGGTCAGACCCCTCTTGAGTCTATAGTACACAACATAACTTGCGAAGCAAGAGGTGGTTTCCAAGACTACCCGTGACCCCCAGGTCACACAGCAACAACTGACCTTTTCAAATGAAGAATGGCTTTGAAAAATGGAGAAGATGAGTACAAACTACCACCACTCTTTTCAGGGTCAACATTGAAATTTTAGATGTCTGTTTAATGTGACCATAACAGAGTCCAAACATATTTTAGGTGTATCTAGGAAATGCCTAGAACTTTATAAGAATCCTTCTAATTTTGTAAAAAAAAAAATATAGGGGAAGCACTGCAATGAAACTGGTTTCGTTGAATCTTTTCACCAAAACCTTTTCATTTGGACCCATCTTGATGATTAAATCAAAACCAAATCTGATCACTTGTCCAACATCATCTGCTTTACCATGGTACCAAGAGTCATTCCAATTGAAGTTTTGCATGAGCCATATCTGCATTAAAACATACGCATGATGCACAAAATATGAAAATCACTTACATTCACCGAAATATTGGAATGTTATAAATGTTTATAGAATCATTCATCCACATACTAAGAATATTTTACAAGGCATTGATGTTCAAGTAAATGCTTTGAGATTGATATATCAATTGAACAATTTTACTGCATTAATTTTACACTTTAAGGGCATGTTTGTTTAACCAAAAAATTTTGACTCTCCACGACTACCCTACATTTTTATTATTTTTTTACATCTTACTATACAATTATTCTACATTTCAATCATTTCTACACAAGTACCCATAAAACTAACCTATCCATTTTAACTTTATTTTCTTTACTCCTCATCATTATCCCCATCATATCACATCATTTTATGCCGATTTGAAAACTTCTACACCAACAATTTTTCATTTGAAAATTTTGTCACTTCCCAAACACATCCTAAATAAATAGGACCCAAGCAAAATCTTTGATACTGATAAAATCGAGTTTCTTAGTTAAACAAATGATTGAAACCAAATGGAAAGGTTCCCATTATTCGATGAATCTGGTTTCATTGAAGTGCTTCCCTATAAGTAAATCTTAAGTTACAAGCATAACATGTTGTATCTGCAAATACAACTAAATTCTATCAACTGATTAAATACTGATTGCAGAAAAGGCACTCACTTGAACCTTTCGCATTCTCAGACTTTGAGACCTGTGCCAAATATAGAAATCACTGTCATAAGTAACAAGCATAATTTCATATATACCTAATTAAGAATTACTGGGACTATATTCATGGCATGCATAGTTTAAGTATATATTGCATAAATGGATCAAAGTAATCACCACGGTAAAACCATTATATCAACAAAATGACATTTAACATACTGATATGGATACAACTACATCACAAGGCAATTTTTCTGATAAAAAACAATTCCTCAAATGTTACTCATTCCCTTCTATTTTCATTAATCAAAGTTGAATTTGTTAATAGAAAGCATTTTTCCTCAATCAAATTATAACCAACATGTCAAATCCAGTGGGCTGCACAATTCATCCACATTTCCATCCAATCCCTGGCCGAATAAACTAGGGAAATTATAATCAACAAGAACTATACTCATGTTTTCCCAGTTAAATTCCATGGTTACCAATGCCTTCCCTTTCATAATTATGTCTCCATTTTTTTTTTAAAATAGGTAACCCATTTAATATGACTTAACATCTTAACTAACTAAAAACCCTATTTTCTCATTGTTTCCTATATTTCCAGTCATTATCTGCACAATTCATCCACATTTCCACCCAATCCCTAGCAGAATAAACTAGGGAAACAGTAAACAACAAGAACTATTCTTATGTTCTGTAAGTTAAATTCCATGATCACCAATGCCTTCCCTTTCATAGTTATGTCTCCATGTAACCCATTTAGTATGACTTCACATCTTAACTACCTAAAAACCCTACATTTCTCATTATTTCCTATATATCCAATCATTATTACCCATCTTTTCACATAGGGAGTCCACATATTTAGCTTCATTCCATTTATCACTAATCATTATCCCCATCGAGTGGCAACATTCTGTCACTTGTTCTTTAATTTCTCCATATACCTTTTTATTTCGCCTTTTTCACTATTATCAAACAGATCTTAGGCCAGGCCAACATTGCTATCATTTGACAGCCTAATCAGCAGGACTTCCGAAGGTGAGCTTTAAGACTACTCCATTATGTCATTTCAAGGTCAACGAACCACCTGCTTAGTGGATTCTGGGACCATCTTGTGACCATGTCAAAATTTGGCATGAAATAGACAAATTTTGCAACAAAAAAAGTTCAGTGAAACATTAATACTACCTACTTTGTCAGCATGCCCACCCATTGGATTGTAGTTCAATCTTGCCATAATTTCTTGAACCAGAAATAGATATGAATCTAGAGTTTAAGAAGATCTGACATGAAGAATACCATAAACAACTTACCTTTGATTGCTTGAAAGCCAAAAAATAATGATAGAAATTTTTTTAAAAAAAACGTCACGACATTCAACATGCTAGCACCAAATGTCAAGGCTACAAAGAGAGACCATTTTGGCCATTACATTACAGGAAATCAATTTGGTTTTTATGCCAAAAAGATCAACCACTGAAGCTATTTTCTTACTTAGACAACTATTTGAAAAGTATAGGGAGAAGAAAAAGAACTTATGCATGATTTTTATTGATTTAAAAAAGCATATGATCGAGTACCAAGAAAGTTATATGGCAAATGATAAAAAAAAATGAAGGAATTAGTAACAGATATTATTAAAGAAGTGTACGAGGGGATAGTTACAAATGTGAGGACCATTAGTGGAGAGACTAATATTTTCCCAGTTAAAATAGGTTTACATCAAAGCTCAGCCTTGAGTCCTTACTTTTTTACCTTAGTAATAGATGAAATAACTAGACATCTCTAAAAAGAAGTACCTTGGTAAATGTTATTTGCAAATGACATTGTTCTAATAGATGAAACTAAAGAAGGACAATTTAAAATTGAATAGGTGGGTAGATGCTTTAGAATCAAATGATTTTAGAATTAGTCGCACAAAAACTAAATACATGAAATGCAATTTTAATAATAGTGAGAACCCGGATGAGGAACCAGTTAAGATTTAAGATCAAGCAGTAACAAAAACTAATCATTTCAGGTACCTAGGATCAATAGTTCAAAAGAACGGGGAAATTAAGAAAGATATAATACATAGAATTCAAGCAAGATGGAAGAAATAGCAAAGTGCGTCAGGAATTTTATATGACCATCAAGTTCCAACTAAATTAAAAGAAAAATTTTATAAAACTACAATTAGACTTATTATGCTTTATGGGGGCAGAATGTTTAGCAGTTAAAAAATAACATATACAAAAAATGAGCGTAGCGAAAATGAGAATGTTAACGTGGATGAGTGATAAAACAAGAAAAGATAAAATTAGGAATGAAATAATTCAAGAAAACATAAAAGTGAGACAAATTTGTGATAAAATGATAGAAAATAGATTAAGATGGTTTGGTCGTGTTAAAATGAGACCTGAAATAGCACCGGTTAAGAGGACAGAGTCTATCCAAGTAGAAGGTGATAGGAGAATGAGAGGACCACCAAAAAAAATATATATATGGATGGAAGTAATTAAACATGATTTAAAAATATTATAAATTACAAAAAATTTAGTCTTCAATCGCCAAGAATGGCATAACAGAATCCATATAGCCCACCCCACCTAGGTAGGAAATGGCTTATGATGATGATGATGATGATTACAGGAAATAACAGCCAGTAATCTGATCTCTGCAATGCTCCCAGCTGATTCATTCATCTTCATCAACCATAATTAAAATCTCTGCACTCACACCCACCTTTAAAACATCATTAGATTTTTATTTTTGGGAGTTCTGATTGTCATCATGATGGATTTATCAGTGGCACCTCACCATCAGACAATCACATTAGTCACATAAATAAATCGACTGATCAATGATGTATGGAAGATCTTAGACAAACTGTCACCACTAGGTATTTCATTCTGCATGTTAAATACTCCCTAGTCTGCCATCCAATTTAAAGGTCAGTTTTTTAGGTGATCCTAATCTATGGTCTGAAGAACAAAAGTCAAATACATCTAGTGTGTAATGGAAGACTAGTTGGTAAGTTAAAACATCCATAATAAATGGTCTGCCATTGCTTGCCAAGCCTTTGAAAATTAATTTAAAACGGTAGTACCATCAATGGAACTGGAAGTCAAATTTTACTACCGAACTATCCTAAATTGGATCTACATAGTGGGCCCTTTCTTTCTGAAATATTTTATCCTAAAACTTTAGCCTAGTGATTCAACCATAAAACTTTGGCCTAGTGATTTAACCATTATTATCATACTAGAAATATATGTTTACTAGAAAAGAAGGTTCTATCAAATAATTTCATGATTGACCTCAGGAAGCACCATTGTTTTCTAAATCTATGAGTTGGAGGTTTCTTCAGTTGACAAGGTCATGATTTACGCTTCTTTTAATAAATACAAAACAAGTGAATTGAAAAACTAATAATCGAAATTTGAAATAAGCATTCAATTTAGTGTCTCCTGAAATTCACAATTATGTTTGCCAAATTCATGGGTCTAGATCCCATTCAAACAGGGTGGTAATCATCCAAGAAACCTGAATGCACATCAACCTAATCTGACGATGCTTTTGTCGGTTGGAAAAATACTACGTGCTGGAGCGCATAGATAGAGAGAGAAAGAGAGTTGTTTACGGCCATGGAGCACAAGCGAGGATCATCTTACGGAAAATTAAATAAATTTGATGCAATCGATAATTTATAAGAATAAAATAATAAGACTACTTAATTATTAAATTATTAAAAATAATCCTAAAACATAGTTATCAAAATAAAGATAACCTCAAATTCCATTAATCTAACGTTCAATATTTAAGTTCAATGGATCAATATGACTTGAAAGAGTTTAAACACACACAAAAAAAAAAAAAGAACAAGCAACTATGCTAAAAATTTAAAAGAATAATAATATAAATGAAAATAAGAGATTGGAGGAGATGGAAGACATCAACCTCAGTTAAGTTGAAAAATAAATTGAAATTGGAAAAATCAAAATTTGATTTGAATGCTTGAAATTTCATATTTTTGAGGAGGTTCAATCAAGTGCACTAGGCACACCTCAAGGCACAAGAAACTTGCTTAAGTGTACCTTGGTCCTTAAGCCTGGGCCTGCACCTAGGCATGCCTATAAACACAATGGTCATTCCAATTGAAGTGAACAAAAAATTAGTCTCTGTAAATAGTTAATCCTTTTATTAAAATCAACAAAAAAAAAAATTAGAGCATGCATAGTTAATCTTATAATAAAGTCAATAAAAATAGCCCTAAATAATTATTTCTTTAATCCCAATTTCATCTTAAATCAAGGGATTCTTCAAATTAACTAGGTCAAAAAGCACCACTCAAAATATAAAGATTACTTGTCTAACGCAACCTGGCTTTGCTTTTCTATGTTTAAAAACCTTTTTTAGAAAATCTAACCATTTATTACCTTTATTAAATAGGTATATATTGATGATGTCAAAAATCGCTTTGGTTGGGAACTTATATGCTTCAAAATTTTAACACCTTTTGAGAGTGTATGTAGGACTATTAAAAGTTGAAAATAAATATACAGTATGAAACAGTGTTTCGATATATGAGATTTTTTGCATCATAAACAAATACAGATTAGTGTATAAATGGTTTAGATCTTTTTTTAAAAAAATTAAGTTTAAAAACAAAAGGGGCGCATGGACACATGTGTTCCATTACATCAAAAACCAAACATCAAAACCTCAAGATAAGTTCATGTACCACCAAAGTTTAATAAACAGTTCTTCCTTTGGTTTTACTTTTATTTACTTCTATTAATAGTTTCCTAAGAAAAGTAAATATGAGGCCCCTGTTAAATCAACTTGAGTTTCTTAGCATTAATATAAAGGTGTATTTGGGAATTGATGAAACTTTTGAGGAAAAGTTTTTTTTATGCGAAAAGTATTTGGAACAAGAGAAAATGATGTGATATGTTAGAGATAACGATCAATAGTAAAGAAAATTAAGTTAAAATAGATAAGTTAGTTGTATGGATAATTGTGTAAAAATAATTTTAAAAATAGAGTATTTCTATAGGAAGATGCAAAAAAATAATTTAAAATAGGATAGTGGTGAAGAGTAAAAAGTTTTATATTAAAAAGTTTTGTTCAAAAAGTCTTAATGGTTTACAAATGGGTCCTAAGACAAAATAAACCAGTTGAAATATCAAAACCTCATATAAAGCAAAAACTATTGCAAACAACAATAAAATTAAACAGGAATTGATTGAAACTACCCTAGAATGCACAATGAATAGGACTACCAACAGACATTTTTATCTAACAAAAACAATAATGGAAACATTTGTAGCATAGCACGAACCTGACTCCCTGGCTTTGGTGTATTACACTTTCTCATATTACAAACAGTTCTAAAAGAGAAATTAACATTTCCACAATTAGGACAGGTCCAATCACTGTCATGACCTGCACCAATACCAGGAATATACAGAGATGAGAAGGAAGGTTAGTATGCATTAGCAGTGAAGGCTAAAGTGAGAGGAGAGTTAAAGCAGCTAATGCCACACATACCAGAAGCCTTTTTCTGAGGATTCTCGTTTGGAAATGCTCCAGGTCTTGCACCCTAAACCAGAAAGAGTTTCATAGATATGAAGAAAAGGACACAAGCCAGGTAACCATAAGAATCAGACTATACCACAAAACAGTATTACAAGTGTAGACAAAGATCTTGATATGATAATAATTCATGAGACGCTCATAGGTATGAATGAGTAGTAGTAGACGCAGGATTCTTTTTTACCACAGAGAATGCAAAAACATTTACATGAAAGACAAAAAAGAATTATTCAGCAGATAATTTTCGGGGAGGGGGGGGGGGGGGGGGTGAATGATATAAACTATAGCACAAAACCTATGACAGCAGTTACTGCAGATTAAAAACAGAAAACCAACAATTTTTTCTATCGCTGTTCAAATCAATTTCTTCAATTATTATTCTTCCTCATATTCTTCTATTTTTTTCTTTTATTCTTATTTTGTCATCCAACATGATGAAATTGATGCCTTATTAGAGTTTTCTTTAAGGGTGTGCTTGGCAAATAGTAAGTCAAGCTCAAACTTTTCAATCTAAAATTTTTCACTCTCCACAATTACCCTATTTTTTAATCATTTGTACACATATTCCTATACAACTATACCGCTTTTCAATCATCTTTACACAACTACCCACATAATTAACATACCTATTTTAATTTTATTTTCCTTACTCCTCATCATTACTCCTATCATATTACATCATTTTCTTTCAATTTAACAACTTTTATACCAAAAACTTTTCATCCGAAAGTTTTGTAACTTCCCAAACACACTAAATTTGAAATTTCTGTCATTTTTAGGGATGTTTTAGATAAGTTCTAATAGACGGTTTAATTCATTTTCCAAAGAAAAATCATGCTATGTCTAGACATGATTTTAGAAGGGTTGATTCTTGAAATTCCATCATCAGATATCTATTTTAGAGCTTGAAGATCAAAAAAAAAAAATTCATGATTTTGTTGCAAATAAGGATTATCTAATGGCAAACTTGAGATTCTTGAAAATCTAAGTATGGTAGAAGACTCAAGTGTTGAAGCATTAAAGAAAGGGTGGATAAGTTCATTCATGAAGATGAAAATTCTTTCAAGACAAAACAAAACAATTTCAAGTGGTCGTCATACAAGGAAGAATTTCAAAATTCGTTAGACAAGATTTATGAAGCGTTCCTTGTTGAAAATTTTAATGCCCATGAAGCATGTGAAGATAATTGGAGACGAATTAAATGATATCTCCTTCTAAGCCAAGGAGAACAATGTAAATCACAATCATGATAAGACTGATATCTTGCTCGAGTTTTCTTTGAGGGTTTGATATACTTAAGTTCGATGGACACTTTAAGTTTGTTTTAGGTTTATTTCTATTTTAGTTTTTCTGTTACAAGAGGATTTACATATTGTTTGTTGCTAACATTTAGGTTTCAGCAATTTCCTTATCAATAGGTTTGCTTAATTCAAGTGCTAGAAAGTTTATGCATGATTTATTGAATTGAGATTCTTGGGATTTGTTTCCTTCTCCTAATTCATCTATAGTTTTCATTCCCTTTTCTTCTCTTCTTAGAGAATTTTCCCTTCTTCCAAAGTCTTGCCTTTTTTAATTGATTTAGGGCACCTATTATATATCACTTTCACTTTTTAAAAAACCATTAGTCTTGGTCACTTCTAAATCCCACTCCTACATTTGTAACAAATTTCTTGTTCAAGACATTGAATCCTAAATATCAAAGGAAGTGTTATGAAGCAATCAAATAAGTCTTAATTTCTTATGTTGTGTACAGACTTTCAACCAATGTCAATCAAAGTGTCATAAAACACTTCAACGAGCTTCAATCTATTATTTTTTTTAAAATGGTTATTCAATAAATGGTTTGCGTCGAATTTTAAAAATTAAAATACATGAAAATGGAAAAGGTTTCACCATCATATCATTTTTCCTTTCATTCTACAGGAGTGAACCTTTTCTATTAAAATTTGGCAAAAGGCTCTTTAATGCATATTACAAACATTTACTTGATATTCCAGTAGTTGAAGTAGGTAGCATAAATATGGTCAGTTGCAGGAAAATTTGTATCAACTATTGCAGATAGTCATCTCGTACTTGTATTAAGTAAACACATGCAAAATTCCAAATCGATAATGACCCTATTGAAAAGATAACCTCAAAAAGCCAAATGAACATCATGACATACCATGGGAGCATGGCCCAAAGGCAAACCCAAGCCATATCTATCCATCATTGGGGACATACCATAGATCCCACCTGCAAGAATGCATTACAGTGTATAAAAACTCATTGAAACTATAGATGCATCAAACAGACGTTAGATATTCAAATTGTTGATGAAGTTAATCACTAATGCCATAAATAATAGGACTCATTTTATGCCCACAGACTTTCCTACAAAAGGTGACTACTAAGGCTCAATGGATAGCACCTGATCTGATTCAGATCCATATATGCTCCAGTTTACTTGGATTTGATTTATCATAGATCTTTCAGATTGAACTCAGAACAAAAAAAAAGGGGGTGTTTGGGAAGTGATAAAATTTTTGTATAAAAAGTTTTTTGTGTAAAAATTTTTGAATTGGCAAAAAATGATGTCATATGATAGGGATAATAATGAGTAATAAAGATAACAAAGTTAAAATAGATAAATTAATTGTATAGGTAGTTGTGTATAAATGACTGAAAAATAAGGTAATTGCACAGGAAGATGAAAAAAAATAATTTAAAATAGAATAGTTTTGGTCGAAAAGGTTTTTGTGTTTGCCAAACATTCTCAAAGTGTCAATTATTAATCAGACAGGACTCCAATCTTCCTTACCAAATCCAACTAAAATCCAAAGCCTTAATATCAAACACAACAATTCCAAGACAATTTAAATCATAAACTTCAAAATAATCAAAATATAACAAAGATGGAAATAGATGAAAAGAAGATTAGCACATTAATTAAATAAGATCAGATCGAGTTCAGATTGATGATATTCTTTATGGACTTTGAATTCAGAATACAATTTAGGGCCTGTTTGGCCTGCTTATTTTCCAAAAAAAGTGTGGAAGTCAGTCCTCCACTTTTTCAAGATATTTGGCTGAGCTTATCTGAGCCCGAATGATTTGCATTACGAAGTCCCAAATTGCGCATAAACTTTTTTGGATAACATGCAATTCAGTAATTCTGCCACCTGGCCAAACCGACCCTTAGGTAATGTGTTAGATCTCAATTGGATAAGTTTGAGGCAGATCGACTCCAAAAACAACCCCTTACCAGCTTTCGTGATTCTATGGGAACAGACTTTTTAGGTTCTTTTCTCTTGAGTATTGAAATCCAGGGCAAAATATTTCAGCAGAAATCAGAGAGAAAAAATAACTATACCTGATCCTAGCATGGATCCACTAGAATAGGGTGATGGACCAGACAAGTGAAGTGGCCCATAAGGGCTACCAACAGAAAGCCGATTGCCACAGTCATAAGGATAACCAGAGCCTCCAGAGAAAGGCAGATCATAAGGTGGCACTGATGCTCCATTAAATATAGAAGAACCATATGGAGAAGCACTAAGGTACATAGAAGAAGGCACACCACTACCCATGTAAGCAGCAGATGAAGGGTAAACTGGAGGACCTTGCAGAGGCTTAACGGGAGGTTTCTAGAGAGAAAATCATCAAAAAAGTAACTCAGAACCACGAAAAGAAAATAAAATTTTTTATTAGAAAGAGAGAACTACGGATTTATGTGACAACAACTGCAGAGATAATATTAAGATACCAAGCTGTTGAGGATACACAGCACATATAATGGTTGTGCAAGAATCAAGATGCCAAGAAAAAGCAGAATACAATGGTTACACAAGACATCAAGCAAAAAGGTTTAAAAGTCAGTGAAGTGAGCAACATTATGCAGATTTCAGACAACCATGCTAGTAGAGCCGAACCATGAGTTGGAACTGTTCCATTGACCAATTCAACCTGAAACAGAGTTTACTCTGAAGAGAAAATATCAGTTAAAACGGAAGATTTATTGCTGAAATCGTGGTCATCAACAACATCAAAGATATGAGTGAAAATGGGAAGCTGAGAAAAAGTCTTGTTTTTCACCACTAGTAAATTCTGGGCATCTAAAAAAATATTGGGAAAATAGTGCAATGGAGAACACCAAGTCAAAGTCAAACTAGTTCAATCATCGGGATTCAGCCTAGTTTGAATCATGATGCCACTTTCATATATTCTAACATGACAGATAAATAGTCATTTTCAAATTCATATGAACAGTACAAATACTGTTAAAATGTTAAGAGTTACACATTACATATAGGGTGTGTTTGGTTGGGAGTAGAACTTTTTGATGAAAAGCTTTTGAAGTAGAAGTTGTTAAATTGATAGAAAATGATGTAATATGATAGGGGTAATGATAAGATGTAAAGAGAATAAAGTTAAAATAGATAAGTTCGTTATATGAGTAGTTATGTGGAAATAATTGAAAAATAGGCTAGTTAGTACAGAAAAATGTGGAAAAAAAATTAAAAAACAGGGTAGTTATAGAGTAAAAAGTTTTTTTTTTTTTTGTTGAAAAGATTTGGTTGACATTTTTTAGCCAAGGTGCCCAACCAAACACACCCATAAAAACCAAATATAAAAACTAAAAGACAAACAAAAAATATATATGCACATCAAAAAAGTGAAATAAATATCACAACATTGATGATAAAATTCGAGGATAAACAAATGCATAACAAAGTCAGACCCTCCTCTTACATAATGCCCCTCATGTTATTACTATAATTAACAATAATAATAAAAATAAATAGGGCAAAAATTTCATTACTCATCTTAAATTTTTCACACTTATTTGAATTTTTAGACATTGCAAATATGAGCCATGAGGTTGAGTATTATAAAGTTTGTAGTAAGGTCAGTTTTGCACGTGAATTACCACATGGGCTCTCAGTAAAATCAAAACTATATGGCTCTAGGGAGAGCAGCTTACAACCATTAGACCAAGGTTTTGAGACTGGGAAGGAGGATTTACACAGCAAAAAATCCTATTTAGCCACCAACAATTGTGGTGGGGGGACTCCCTACTTAGTAGTTACCCCAGTGTTGGGCTCTAAATCACAAACTTGGCAGTTGGCACCCCCTTACGATGGCCAATTTACAAGCTGTATTTCTTGAAAAGGAGTTAGGAATCTTTGAGAATTCCTGTTCCACTACCAGTCTAAGATAAGATACATCATAGGGCATGTTCATAATCAGCCTGCCTCTAATCTAACACTCTCCTTGTATAGGTTTACTAAGACCATAAAGAATAGACGAGTTAAGCTGGGAAGCAGGCCAGCAGAAGGGAGATGGTCTATTTGACAGCTTTGCCAACAATGGAGCAGTCAATTTGCTGCTAACCCAGGTAAGTGGGTAGGTTCTGTTGACTCAATTGGTAGCAGATAATGGTAATTGGCATCAAGCAAGTTGACTTCTTCTGGTTTGAATTTTCAAGATTAAATCGAGCCAGGATTTACAATGAAAAAAAAAAAAATGCTTTCTACTGACCTCTCCAATGTAATCAGAACCAAGCCAGTCAATCATCTGATTTGGATTAAACCATTTGTTCCAACGAGATAGAACTTTAATATTATTTTTCTATAATTATATTAACAATTGTTTATTAATGTTATTTTTGAATCATACATAAATAAATTTTTATTTTATAAAATACAAAGCTATTAGATATAAGTTTTGAATGATAAATAAAAAGGTATACATATGCAAAACCAGATTTTTCTTTTTCTTTTTTTTTTTTTTTTACTTTGTACCTCTAAATACTATCATGTAAAGCTTTCAAGAGGGCAACACAGACTCTTTCGTCCATTAAACCACCAACCTGACTAGACCAGACAGACAACAGGCCAGTTTGTCGTCGAACCAGTCAGATTGGACTCTTATAACATTAATTGTACCATGAGAAAGTACGAAAGATGAGGTAGTTTCCATCATCCGCCCAAAAGAAAGACGAGAGTAATTTTTGTTGGCTTATTATTGGGTATAAGTAAATGAAATTTGATATATCACATCAAATCATACCTTTGTTTTGGCTAGAAGGCCTTCTATAGCAACAACATGCTGAGGATTTATTCTTGCATAACTTGCATCAACCATTCTATCATCATCCAATAACCATAACTCAAAAAGAAATCACATTATACTCACCAAATTATGATCAGCTGGCCTCGACTGAGTGCAATTACGCATGTTGCAGGTAGTTCTGAATGAGAAATTAACGTTACCACAGCTAGGACATGTCCAATCATCTTCGCGCCTACTCCCTGCATTGGACAACAAAATTTTCATTCAAAAAAAGTCATGAAATATTTTTAAAAAATAATCTCTAAAATGGAGAACATTGATACAATGAAATATCATAAAACCATTATTTCAACTGTCATGCTGAGAGCTACACTGACAAGCAGAAAAGTTAAGATTTTTTGGAGGTGTTTGGCTACCACTACAACTTTTCTAACAAAAACTTTTCACTCTACAACTACCCTATTTTTTTAATCATTTCTTCACATTTTCCTATACAATTTCCCTATTCTTCAATCATTTCTACACAGTTACTCATATAATTAACTTATCTATTTTAACTTTATTCTCTTTACTCCTCATCATTACCTTTATCGTATCACATCATTTTCTCCCATTTCAAAAACTTCTACACCAAAAACTTTCTATACAAAAGTTTTATCACTTCCCAAACACACCCCCCTTATATGCACAACAATGCTACAATAATGTGCCAAAGCATAAGGTCACTTCATTTGCTTCACTCAGATTGGTAACTAGGAAAAAAAAAAGTGGAAAATTCTTCCACCTCTTTGTCACACCTTTTGATATGATATGACATTTTAACTATCTAGCAACCCCACCTTTGCTTATTATTACCAATATTTTCAATCATTCTTTGACATCTTCCCCTAAAAAAGCTACCTTTCTTCTCCTTACTTGCTTCGGATCATGAGCCATCCTTTCACATTAGTCTCTCTTTCTCCTCACTTTTCCACCAACCTTTTTCCTTATTTTTTGTTCTCATTACTAAATGGACCCTTAGCCGATCCCACCTAGTTGGAAAATAACTTATAATGATGATGATGATTAACAAATGGACCCTTATTTAAAATACAACCCATTTTATTGAAAAGAATAAAATGTTAAAGATACCAAGGCACAACAAAGAATGAACATAAACCAAACAACGCCAACAAACCAATCCAAGTATATACTCTCAAAATTCAGGGATTTCAAGCATGTCTAAATCCTTCAAAGTGCCCAAGGCTTGGCTGATTCTCAAAATGAAAGGCAACTTCAGTTCATGAGATAAAATGCATATGCATCATGTGTCACACTCATGTCAGTTAGACGCATTTTTGAAACTTTAAAGTCAGTTGCAAGCTTGCATACAACACTTGCTAATGATCTGTTTGCATTAAAACACTATGCTATACAAGCAACATGATATAAGTGGATTACTTGATTAGATATTCAGATACAAGCTACATGGTCTAATAGGAATACTTGATTAGATATTCAGCAATTTGATCTGCTATATTTGCAGCATTATTAATCATTGAATACTGAGGAAATCAAACCATGAGATAAGATGTTGCATGTACATCATGCTGTTGCACTATGCCACTTAGATGCATTTTTTACCCTTTACAGTCAGCTGCAAGCTTGCTAGCTACACTGGACCTCTTCGCATTAAAATATTATTTTATACAAGCCTACATGATATGTTAGGATTACTTGATTAGATATTCAGCAATTTATTCTAGTTATGAATTGAAAGGATACAGTGCGTAATGAATTACAGAAGCAGAGATCATGATTTTATGGGAAATGATCCAAATGATCAGAAGAGATGTTCACTTCCTCGGACATAGAATTGCCAATTGAAAATTTTTCCAGAGATCCTTCGTTGCATGACATACAAACAACAGAAGGGTGAAGTAATGCATAATTTTGCATACATGAGCAAATATATCAGCAAATTTTTATATGTCACAACCTGTTTACGAATGGATAGAATGGGATGAAAAAGAGTTGTGTTGGGAATCGGAAAGTTGTATGAGAATTGGCAAAAGTTGTATGAGAAATAGGAAAAACATGATATTATTTTTTGGAATGAGAACAGTGTCTTGGGGGAATGAAAAATTCCATGTCACCATTCATGAAGAGGGCCTAAAAAGACACTGAAACAACCTGTTTTTTTTTTTTTCCCATTGACATGGCAATTTGATATAATGCATAATTTCATAAATGATCACTGCCTTGAGATTTGCAGAATAATATCATCTGGAAATTCATCTAAAATTCATATTCGTAGGCATTCTGAATATCATGAGGCTAAGAAATGAAAATAAGTTAACTAGTTAAGAAGGTGCTGTATTTGATGAATGTGAATGGCACGGAAAATAAAAAAAATTATTGCTAAAAAAACCAGAAGATATTAAAAATAAATCAAGAGGGCAAGGAAATGCATAAAAGTCATTGGGTTCAATGAGAAATCATCCTTTTTTAGGACTTAATCTTCCATTTCTCTATTAAGTTACAATTTTTTTAAAAAAAATCATCATCAAAAAATCAGATAAACGAATAAGGACTTTTAACAAAACTAACATTCCAGCAAAAGGATTTTACTGTATTTTACAGAAAGCTATACACATACCTTAATCTTCTCACAAAAGTCTAAATCATAAACAAAAAAAAAAAAAAAAAAAATGATGATCAAGGCTAGATTCTCATGCTCTGCCATCAAAGTTTTACTGAATCCGAATGACATCCAAGGCAAAGCCATCAGGAGGGGTTTAATAAAGACAAGGAACAAACCATCAGTTCGGGCACGCTTAGTGGCTGAAGAGTTCCTGTTATCTACCTGCAAATGCAATTGTGCTCCAGCAATAAGATATTACATGACAGCAAAGGGAAGAGCCAGAAAGATGGTTCTTCTCCATGTGTAACCAGATAAATACTTCACGGAAGTACAAGGAAAAAATGAGGCTGTACGATTGACATTATAAATGTAGCATTCACAATTGAAGTGTAAGTCATCAAACTAGCATATAAATTCAATGATTGATAAAATATTGCATCGTTCGTTAGGTTCCAGAATACTTTGCATGCCTGGGAACAAAAACCCTTAATCCATCTTAAGATACAGCCGGTGGAAAGTTGTTTTCTTAACACGCCCAAGGTAATTTGTTCTACTGCCCCTGGGCCACGTAAAAATTTTTAAGAGCAGTTAATAAAAACTGCTCATAGAGGCACTTGTGAAATTTAAGGAATGTTCATTTGTTGAAGTGGTCAGAAAGAACATAATTTGGAAAGCATCCATGTGATCAGCACCATTTGTTTAAACTGTCATCTTTCAAAATTAATATGGTTCACATCATGGAAATTAGTGGTCAAAACTTGTGATGGATAGTCACGTAAGGGCAGCACTATTGCTGAATGTGACCTAAGGCTGCCTGAGATATAAGCAATACCATCTTTAAATGGATCTTCTGCAACTAGTGCTCAAGTCTCTCACCCAATGGATAAATCCATCCACAGTAAGTGAATAACAATTGGAATACAACAAAATGCAGTTCTTGAGGTAAGCAAAATACAAAGTTCTCCACGTAGGATGGATTCCAAAATGCAGTTTTGTAGGTTCCAAATGTCAAACAAAATGAAAAATTTTTCTTCCTCATTCCCAATACTAGAAGAGAGATGCATTTCCAAGTTCCTTATTTTTTCTCCTGTCACCCACGTTGGATGACCAGGCACATGAACAGTGTGTACTCTTAAGAGAGAGAGGTAACGAGGCCACTAAATGTTAAAAGATCAAGACACTCTCAGTAGGTAGCCATTCTGACAACTCTTAGTTTAAATAAATTCACTCTAATGGTAGCTAGTCAATTTTTCATTCAAGGAAACTCACATTCTGCTCCAGATAACCATCTCTTAACTAAGTGACGTTTTCAAATGTACGCTCCTGGTTTCCAATAACTCTCGCTTTAAATAGCTTTCCCCACAGTGGCAACAAATTTCCTTTTCAGATAATTTTATATGGCTCACATTCTCCTTCAAATAGCCATCTCCAAAGTGATTTTCCAGGTAGCCTGAAGACCTTTTGGAGGGACATGAAACACAGTTTGGCATCAAATATTAATTCTCTAAGGACCTGTTTGGCATAGCTTCCATGGGAAACAAAGGCAGCATCTCACAGCTAGTTAGTAGAAAGCTAGATATTTGCAAACATGATTTTCAAAAATTTGCAACAAAAAAAGACCTGCCAACCATGATTCTAGACTTTGACCAAATTTGTTGCATCAGCATATTGACATAGACACCATTGCAAAGGACTTCCTAGGGCAGGCGAATCGTCATGGAAGGGTACGGAAATGATAAAAGAAAGTATCAATTTCAAATGGCCAATGTTTGATTTGAGAGGAGTTACAAGGGCTACAGCATATCAACAGAAAACATTTTTTGAGTTTGTTGACATGGCAATAAGGGTGAACCCGATCGGGCATGTATCCAATGCCAAAATCCACCATTTGCGCATGAATCCAGACATTTGAAGTTTTACACAATTTTGTTTACTATTTATAGTAGATTGCATGTTTTACTATTTTTGGTTTTCGCAATTTGCTTGTGTACGGACTGGTACCGTAGGGTTTGCTTTTCTCTTCTATAAAGCCTTAGCCATTCTTGTTATTGGACAATTACCTTGAATAATATCCAGAGAATTTCCCTATATTTGCGCTTGGGTTTTGGTGTTGAACTTAATTCTCAATCTCGAAGGTGTAGTCTTGTGCTAGCCTTGTTTTCATGCTTTCCTTGTTGTGTCACACATGTACAAGTTTCAGAAAATGAAACCACTACCAAACAAGCCCTAGCTGTATTGTAAGACTCGAGCCTCAGGAAAAAAAAAAAAGTTAAATCAAACATTTAAAGTCCATCCTATGCTACAATAGCCCAATCCACATCCTATAGCATGGGATAGACCGACCAAGATCCTAACAAATCATTTCACCATGATAGATGATTGACAATTTCAGGTTGTCCAGCGAAATCATTTTTATATGATCTAGATGCAGAAACAACAATTCCTTCAAAGATAGGGCACTTTCGCAAACAATACAAAACAAGATATTCAATCAAAGAAGGAAGATATATAAAGAATTATCTAAAGAAAAGAAAATATGCCAGCACGAGGGTCGGTAGAACCATGTGCTTTTTCACTGCTCAGACATAAGAAAATATTACAGTTCAATGGATCAAAACACAATACCCAAACCCTTATGTGAATGCCCATATTAGCTCTCTTTGCAAAGAAAAATATAGGGCAGCTCCCCCATTTGGGATTAGATCATATCTATTTACATTTTTCTCAAAGGCATTTAAATTGAGGGTTCATTTCTATACTTGTGAGGATTATATTACAATTCTGTTGTGTTAGGAATTTATTTATAAGGTATTTTATCTCTAAGGTGGTTCAATTTAGCTATTCGAAGTTTCATTCCAGGTTTCCCGCATCTCTCAATACCTTCCATCTTCTATTAGTCTCCTTTCTGTAATTTTTACACAATTCTACCAAACCCTTCTTAAGTTCTGATAGGATGCAGAGCAGTGACCTAAGTAATGGCAAGGTGGAAGAATAACAGGGAATGAAAAAGGAAGAACGAGGAAAGGCGCCAAATTCGAAGGTGGGCACAGGATAATGGAGCTGAAGAAGATTCTCTCTTCTCTAATTCTTTAGAGGATTCTTCTCTCTCGCAAATCTCTCGACATTCAAATGAAATCACACAACAAAAGCAATCAAAGGGGTGACCAGAAAGTTAAGAGGATGGAGGTCTGAAAAAAGCCTTAAACCCTTACAGGGTGTAAGATCGTAAGTGCAACTCATTCCAGAAGATAGGAATAATGATGATCTCAATTATAGGCTCAAGGAAAAGCAATTCATACCCACCAAAGATTTCTATTCCTTTCTTTTCTTTTCTAAAATTCCAGCAGTACGCAAAAGGGCAGGTTAGCCCCAAAACAAGAAAATTTTCTCAATCGGCAAACCAAAAAACATTTTATAAAAAAATCAGTGGGAAATAAAACGATTACTCATTCTGCAACCAAAAAATCCCAGGGAACAGACAAAAATCAGAGGAATGAAATGCAACGAACACAGGTGAGAAAGGAACCTGAGACATGGAGATGTTGCGTAGTTGCAGACTTCCTCTTCCGCTTTCGGCAGATCCACGGAGTCTGAGGGAACGCTGAGAGAAAAGTAGGGGAAAGGGAGAGGATGTGGCGAGGAAGAAAGCGAGAGGGATAGTGGTATGCAGTCGCGCTTTTTTGCCCACGTAATTCGACCTAAAATATATTCGTGTCAGGTGGTTTTTTTCTGCTCACGTGAATGCGTGATTCGACCTAAAAAGCGTAAACCAATTATTATTTTTTAATGTTAAATTTCACTTATATCCATAAATTTTATCCTTAATTTTTTTATACCTACGAATTTTTAAAAATTCCTAATATACTCGCATATTTTAATCAAGTTTTCATTTATACTCATGTAGTTAGGAATCACTTAAATGAACTGTTATTATCCATACAAAATGACTAAAATATTCCGCCTTACTTATAATTTTGTAACTAAAAATTTACATTCAAATAAACTTTTAGAACTTTTACAACTATAAAATTATTATTGAAATATAATTTTTTTATTTTGAGCTTACTAACTTTAAATTTTATTAAGACATGGGGGAATTCGTCATTTTACGGAGATGCTAACAGTCAATTTAATAAATTTCTAATAGTATAGATATAAGTGAAATTATAGGCAGAATACATAAGCGAGTTGTGATTCTTTCCGCCTGGGCGAAGTCCCCGTTCCTGCGCCCGCTGCCCGTACACTGCACACAGGCCGTTGGATCGGGCGGGATGAACGTGCGCCATCAGATGGAAAATTTGCATTGTCGTCCCTGCGCGCTAAACCGTTTCACAGAAGAAAAAATTCAAAAAAAAATAAACGAGTACGGCAAAAGCAAATCAGTCTCTCGCTCCCGCTCCTGCTCCTGCTCCCCGCGGCCTCCATTCCTCACCAGATCTCTCTCTCTCATTCTGTCGGGGTAGGGACCTCTCTCCCTCGCCGGATCTCTCTCTCCGGATCGTGGCGCAATCTCTCTTCCTCTCCCTCTCCGGCCACGACGCAGCTCCCACGGCGCCACGATCTCTCTCCCTCTCCCTCTCCCTCTCTCCCTCTCCGGCCACGACGCTGCTCCCACGGTGCCGCGATCTCTCTCCCTCTCCCTCTCCCTCTTCCTCTTTGGCCACGACGTTGCTGCCACGGTGCTACGTACATCCCTGTTTCTGTCTCTCTCTTGGCGACAACACCTTCACCCATCTCCTCTCTAGTCTCTCTGCGCCGTCAATCGCCCTGGTTCAGCTACTCGGATTGAGTTGAATTTCTTTTTCCTTGATCTCCATTCTTCTTCCTTGGCAGATTTATAATTTTTTTAATTCAATCTCCAAAACCCATCTCCGATACCCGTC
>JAXCLR010000105.1:44354569-44374419 GCA_035584095.1 Annona squamosa
CATGTCCTTTCTCCATTTCCTTTTCATTTTCTCGTTTTTTTTCAAATAAAAACAACACCCCTCTTCACCTGCTCCAAAAATCTGTGCATTATCTTCTCAAAAAAAAAAATAATAATAATAAAACACATATTAGGAAAAGGAATTCCAGCGCGACGGTTCCTTAGGAAAAGGAATTCCAGCGCGACGGTTCCTTTAGTATCATCGCCTATCTCTCATTTTTTTTGTTTCCACGCAACCAGAACTAGTACACGCACCCAACTTTCAAATTGAGTTAGGGCATCGAAAAAAGCCTAGGGATTAAATTCCCACCTCCACCCTCCCGAGCTTTTACATATAAAATATATTTTTTTATTATTTTTTGCACTCCTAGAACCGATGTACTGGAAAAATAAAATTGTATTTTTTTTCTAGTTGTGAGTTCACTCGAAAGATCTCTGTAATTCAGCGCCTTATTGTACACGGACTAACCACCGTTATATGGTTAGTGGCGACTCCAAAAGTTAATGTATTAAATATTTATACGCGTAGTACTAATTGCTAATTGCGTCTAATTGAGATATATGTTTGCGTTTGACTAACTCGCATCATTTAAAAATCTCTAAAAACTTGCATCATCTAAAAGCCTTAACGCTTACATCTCCCTTCTTTAACTCCCATGTTTACACCTTTTATATTTTTTTCATTTCTGATCTTGAACCCCTTTTCCACACTGTTTATATATTTATTTTTGCACGTTTAATTTTTGTATCTAACTTGCATCATGTCTAACCCGCTAACTCGTTAACTTGCATCTCATATTTATTTTGCTCTCTTGTATTAGCATATTTACTTTCCTGTTTAGTTCGTAGTTATATTTTTTCTATTGAGTATACCTTACGCTTTTAGGATCATTTGCCGGCCCATCGTAGCGTGCTAAAAATCATGTGCCACAATCTCACATTTAAGTTTTTACCCTTTAAAGCAAACTAGCCTACATTAATGGTGAAATTTTTGTTAACTAGTTGTTTTAGTGATTTTTTTTTTGCCTTTTGTTATTAATTTATGAAGATAATTCGTGAGCCATTTGTTGTAACAAATTTTCAAGATATTCCAAATGTTCATGATTAGTAAATTGAAACCTTGTTTTTTTTGGGAAGAATGGGAACAATTTTTGAAATTTTTTTATTTTTTTAAAACTCAAGTATACTTGCAAAAAATTGCAAACTATACCAGGGTAATTCCTCATTTTCAACACTGCAAAAGTATATTTATCAAGATGAGTGATCCTATTAGCAAGGGCTAAGTAAATGCCCCACTTAGCCCACCTTAAAAATCTATTTACAACAACTTTTTGTACTTTTTTCTTCTTGCACTTGTTTCTCTAAGTGTATTTAACAAATAGACCAAATTTTACCATTTTTGAATATGTTTAATTATTTTTTAAAGATTTTTAAACTTCTATGTGTATATATGTATCTAAAATACCCTTATTTTTAAAAATCTAAAAAAATGTATACACATATTCAAAAATGGTAAAATTTGATTTATATATAAAATACACTTAGATAAATAAGTGTATGAAGAAAAAAACAAAAAAAATTGTTTTAAATAGGATTTTTAAGGTGAGCTAAGTGAGACATTTATTTTGCCCGGGCTAACAGTATCATTCCTCATTTATAAATAAGCCTTTGTTTTATGCTATTGATCATTTACAACCGGCCTAAAAAACTGTTTTTAATTTTTTTGTAAAATTTTTCTAAGTGTGCTTAATTCGTATGCTAAAATCTACCATTTTTTAGAGATGTGAAACTTTTTTTATAAATTTCAAAGTCACGAGCATTTTAGTAATATTTAGCAATTAGAATGGCTAAAACACCCTTGAATTTGAAATTGGAAAATAATTAACGCTTTTTTCAAAAAATGGTAAAATTTACATATAAATTGAGTATATTTAGGAAAATAGTTTTATACAAAAACCAAAAAGACGTAAATGATCATGCTCCATGTTTTATTATGGTACGGAAAAACATTTCAAAAGAAAAAGTGTAAGCCGTACCTAGATATCAAAAAAGGGTAAGCCTTAAAAATATATATGTGTGAAAATTATTAAAAAAAACTAAAATAAAATAATTTGTGCATTAGAATGTTATAATACTTTACATAATCATTCGTAACTTAGAATGTTTTAAATAATTTAGATGTTGAATCAACAAAACAATCTTATCACGTTCACTGATACTAGATTGGGGCCATGCACATATTAATTTATATGAAGCTTGGTTTCCAAGTTAAGCAAAAGATTTTAAATGTAATTGAAGTTGATTTTATGTCGTCGTCAGGGCTAAATCGGAGAGGTTAGGTGGGAACCGGCTGGTATAGCCCATTTATTTTACCTAAACCAGCAATTGGATCAGAGGGAGCAAATCTTTACAAATTTGAAGTTTTGGCATTTGGTGGTAAGAGGGAAAAAAAAATAATTTTCCACTTCATCTTATATTCTCATATACCTTTTAATATGATTTTATGTCTTAATTACTTAATTACCCTACTTTCTCTATTATCATCTTTATATTTCTGATTATTTTCATGATTTTCATACAAATACCTCATCTATTTTCATTTTTTTCCTTTCCACCTCTAATCAATATCCTTATTACATCACATCACATCACCCTTTTTCAAGTTCTTCCCACATTTTAAGGGCCCCTGAATGCATTGGAGGTTGGATTGGTATGGGTTTACAAATAGATCAAAAAATGTTTGATTTTTCCCAACTAGCGTAAAATAATATTTTTTTTATTAACCTCGTTGTTAAGCCAGATGTTCTCTTGCTCTATTAATCTTGCTGGTTTTTTTTTGTTCTAAGGAAATTTTTTTTTTATCATTACTAACATCATACATATGACACCGAAAGATGCACTGCAGCACTAAACCGTGTCGTGTTATGTTTTCAGCAGCAGGCATTCTGGTTAAGAATTGTAGCAGGTCAGGAGAATTAAATATTCAAATTATTTGTTCCCCGGAATGCATAGGACTGATGGATACAAACTTGCATGAAATCATTAATAAAACAACATAAACAAAGCCTGCAAATGATACCAATTTACGTGTTCAAAATCAGGCAATAAGGATTCTGAAGTCAAGCAATCGTACACGATAGCATGCAATAAGGCTTCTCACACCAAGAAATTATACATGCTAACTCTCGAAAGACAACACAAATTTACAGTTCTAAGTTAGCTACGTCTCCACTTGACGAAAACCTGCACTGGTAGTAGGATCTTCCTATAGTAATTTTGAGCAACTTCTAATTACGGCACAGATCAATGGCTCTCAACACCCATGACAGTGAACCGGTGTATGGTCAATCGTGTCAAAGATTAGATAAAACCATATGAAACAAGGGAGAATCCTTCTTTAGGAAGAAGAGAATTATCACTGCCAATGCTGAAAGTGAGAGGTGTATGAAGTCCACTGGTGCAAGTGAAGACCATCAAGCACTTTCACAAATTAAGTTAGCAGGAAAAGAAACCAAACTACTGCCAAATCTATGAACAAATGTACAGAATATCCAGATCCCCAACCTTGCCCAGCAACACCTGAATCAATCATGATCCCAAACCTGCAAGTTCCAGAGGAAGGGTCTGTCTTTGTTATTGCTGAAAGATGTGGGAACTGGCATGCACTCTCATATTGATTGAACTTCTGGTAGTAACTGTTAAAGGCGTATGAAATGTTCCCACGAGCATCCAATTCCCCGCATGAGGTCCCATACCCGAGGCTTGTGCAGTCTCCATTACCACAAGCATAGCTCACACTTGGTGCGACTTGAGGGTCATTAATATTCGCCTTTGGATTGAGTATGCACCAACTCCGACTGAGATACTTTACATTCTTTGCCATAACTAAACCAGCCAACTTTGTTGTCCCAAGATTAAGCTGATACTTAGGCTTTCCATCATAGTAGAATATGCCCCAATGACGTTCAAAATTTCCTGGAGCAATGCTCTTCTCATCCTCATCAATCAAACTAAACAGGTAGGCATCAATGGGCCCAGGTCTCATGGGAGTGCCATTCCCAGTCAAAATATGGGTGACTAAACCTTGATTGAATTTTTGAGCATAGTTCAAATTTGCATTCTTGTCACCATCTGTTGGCCAGCCAATTTCCCCAACCATGATTGGTAAATTTCCATAGCCATTCTTCTTTAGTGCCCACACAAGTGTGTCAAGGTTTGCATCAAACACATTGTTGTAGACTGTGCCACCATCATTAAGAGGTGAAGATGTGCCACCAAAGAAGGCAAAATCAACAGGGAAATTAGCATCCATATAGAGGCTTAGGAATGGATAGATGTTGACAGTGAATGGAGCAGCATTATCACTGAGGAACTTGACAATTGCAAGCATGAGATCATGGATGTCTGGGCGGAAGTCACCACCAGATGGGAGGTTGCTTGATGAGTCATACACATCAGCATTGAGGGGAATGGTGGCCTTCACCTGACTGCTTAAGCCAGCTTTTATGAGGGCTGCTTGGATATTTTGAAGAGCTGGCAAGGTAATAGAGAGGTAGCTTCCATTGTAGGTAGCCAAGAAAGGTTCGTTTCCAACAGCCACATACCTTCATAAACAGAATGTTTTCTGAAGTAAGAGAATGACCGAAACCATGTTCAAAATTAAAAAAAAAAAAAGCACAGAGATTGTTTTGTGCAACTTTTAAAAAGTATATAGATTTTTTTTTGAAGGATAAAATGTAAAAACTGCACATATTAAGGTAATTTTATATCTTATGTATAATCAATCTTCCATCAGTGCAGATTAATCCAATTTTTCTAGAATATCAAGCAATGGTAGAAAAGTGATAACGTGGACCGTAACACTGACTTGATCTGATGATATGCTAGATATCTTTAAGAAGTAGAATGCTTGCAGACCACAGGTAATCAAGGCATGACCGTATTCATCCATCAAGAAAGAGATTGCAAAATGAATTATTTTTATTCTTTTTTCATTCCTTGTCTTCATTGTTTAGTTATCACATACAGTCATTTCACAAGATCATGCTAAAATTCTTCACAAGCCGAATCATTTTGATCCTTTTTATCTTCAAATTTAACCTAGAAGTTTGATAGAGTTCTTGATGTACCCAATCCTATTCACACCTATTTTAAGCACAAGCATAGAGATTAGAATTTATTTATTTATTTATTTTTACACATCTGCTCTGGAACATCTGATTTTAAAAACTTGTTTGAAAGTCATATCTTTAGGGATTATCTTATCATTTTAGTTATTTAATAGTTTAAGAAACTTCTCTGTATAAATAGAGAGGTCTTTAAGAGAGTTTAGACACTTTTCAGTTTATTGGTTATGAATACAAGCCATCATATTACTCCCTTCACTCTTCTCTAGTTTTTCTTGAGAGGATCTTTCTCCTTTTTTCTAAGCTCTTCTTATTTCCATTTTACATCAATTTCATATTAGAGACAAATCTGGTATCAAGTTCCTTCCCACAGTCCGCGCCCCAAGTTTCCGTCTGATTTTCGACAGCAAGTTCCCATTTCTGTGGCTGTCTAAAAATCTACCATCTTTGTATTAATTGTAGACTACACCCAAACACAAACCACCTGATAAGCTCCATGTACAGAATCAAATTGAAGATCAAACTATAATTTGATCGCCATATAAAATTTTTCCTGAATCAGTTCTTTTGTTGTTTGCTCAACAGTATCACGCCACCACTGTGGTCCTGACACACTAATATTCTCTCTGTTGTTGTTTGACACAGTCACCGTCCTCATATCACAAGCCACAAATACAACTTGCCAGTTGCCACATGTTCGAAGCCTTGTTCCACAGAATAATAAAAGATAAAGAGAAAGTGCATGCCCTGAGCATTTATTGTTCGCTCCAAAAAGTGAGGTTTTGATGATAAAAAGTTTGTGAAATCTCAAACAACTGCATCTTGTTAGGATGAAGTGCCCAATTTTCCAAAGTGGCCAAGCAGAGATCAGGCAAACAATTTCAGTTGCTCAGCCTTCTAGCTTGGAGTTCCTGATCATCCAGTGTGTCCCTAAGGAGTTCAAGAAAATAAGTTTAGTCGCACAATTTTCAATAGAATTCCTGGGGATTAGGCAATATTGAAGCCACCCAAATCTTGGATTCCTGAACTAGTTTAAGAAACTAAGATATGAAGTAAAAGGAACAACCCTCAAAATGGGTATTGCAGAAGTGTATAAAAAAATATAAATAGATACCCAAGGTGTATAAATATCTAATTTTGACAGCCGGGGAGAAAGGAAATGAGAGTAGGAGCAGTAGTAATCTACAGAGAAGTAGAAAAGAAAAAAAAATCATTGGGTTTCTATTACGAATTGCTGTATCTATCTTGCCAGCTATGTTGAAAAGATTGTAGAAGGGTTTTGTATATAATGTAGAGAGAAGTAGAAAAGAAATAAATTAAATGGGCTCTCCATCATGAACATGTTATATCCATCTTTCAGTTGTTCAGAAAAGGTTGGTGTCCAATTGATATAAATTTTATTTCACACCACCAAAAGATGTGACTCACAGCAAATTTTTGGCATCTTTTCCATGGCATGATTTCTAAGACAGTAAGGAGAGCAGTAATGTAGAGGTAGAAAAGAAACAAATTGCATTGACTGTCCATTATGATATGTTGTATCTATCTTCCAGTCATTTTTTTCAAAATTTTTATGGAAGAATTTTATATAAATTTGATTTCAATTCAGCAAAAGACATGAGTTAAAATAAGCTTTTTTTAATCTCTTCTATAATAAGATGGCTAAGAATTGTCCTATGATTTACTAGTTGATCTAGACTGGTTTAGTAAAGAAAGTCTTCAAACAATTTCCACTTGCTGTCCCATGTTTTCTACTGCCATGTGTTCCGTCACCAATCTGAGATTTGAGAAATTGTGGAATGTTTCTTACAGAAGCATGAGATTTGGAGATTCCTGGACATTTTCTACTGCTATCTGGTTATGTTGCTATACTTGTCTTTACATTTGCTAATATGTTGCTTCCGTGGAAGTCATACATGCCAGATGGAGCCCATAAGGAATGTCATCCTCACAGGGGTTTGGTAGCTTTGACCAAGATGGTGCATGGTGACCCAAATCTGAACAGGGTTCTAGCTGCATGAAATCCATGGGGAATGACATCCTAGAAGGGTAACATCGGTTGAGAAACGGCTCACAAGGGATGGAATCCACAGGGAACGACATCTAAGTGGTCCCTTCAATAGATGACAATAGGATGTGCTATTTGACTGGCTTTACACCTGTTCTGCCACAGCATTTGAACAATTTTGGGGAACATAGCAGTTTCGAATTACTTCAGTTGTTATGTATGTGCATATATGCGTGCATGCAATATTCCAATTATTTCAAACGTTGCATGGTGTCATATAACTGAGGAGAAATGCCATTGAGAATCTACAGAAAATGGGCAAAGGAAAGCTATTTTCAATATAGATATCAAAAGAGAGTTGTTTTGAATTGGTTTTGAAATATAAGTTGATATGTTATTAAGATTCTCAATCTGTTTACGATGTGTTTGGAAAGTGATAAAATTTTAGGATGAAAGTTTTGGTGTAAAAGTATTTAAATTAATAGAAAATGATGTGATATAATAGGGTAATGATGAGGAGTAAAGAGAAGAAAATTAAAATAGATAAGTTAATTGTATGAGTAGTCATGTAAAAATTATTGAAAAATAGGATAGTTGTATAAGAGATGAGAAGAAATAATTAAAAAAATAAGATATTCATAAAGTGTGAAAAGTTTTAGCTTAAAAAGCTTTTGTTGTAAACAAACATGCCCTTATTATGCAAATGGATTTAAGGAGAGAGATTATTTATGATATATGCCAATTTATTTTGCCGATTATGATGAATGTTCTAACCAAAACTAGAAGATTTTGAAAATGCAAGAATAATCTAGCTCTTCCACTATGGCTGGGTTGATGCTGACTAAAGCATGCACGAAGGAGATGTTAGCTAACCAAAACTGAAAGATCTTGAAATTCAGGAATAATCTACCTCTTCCACTATGGCTGGGTTGGTGCTGACTAAAGCATGCACACAAGATAGCTAACCAAAACAGAAATATCTTGAAAATGCAAGAATAATCTACCTCTTCCACTATGGCTGGGTTGATGCTGACTAAAGCATGCACACAGGAGATGATAGCTAACCAAAACAGAAAGATCTTGAAAATGCAAGAATAATGTAGCTCTTCCATTATGGCTGGGTTGGTGCTGACTAAAGCATACACGTACGAGATGATAGAGAAGCAAAGATTGATAGATCTTCCATCTGTTTTTTGAAGACAAGATTCCACTAATGTGGTTGTTCCAATCATCTACCAATTCTTACACTCAACTATTGTCACTGCGAAGTCATATCAAGTGCACCTAAACCATTACACCCCCACTATGGAACAGACAAGAAGGCAGCCGCTTGTCATGACCTAAATATTTCAATAGAGGTTAGTAGGAACTCTATACAGTTATAGAAAAATCATGTAAGTGCTAGAGTGTTCTATAAAATTCTTGATAAGAAGAGTATAGAATTCTAAAATCTTTTAGGCCTCTCTTGAATCCTCTAGAATCTCCAAGAAGATTACGATATTTTGGGAGAGCTCTAGAGAACTTCAAAGAGGAGGTGAGAAGATTCTAAAGAGCGATCGTGGTTATCCATTGAGGGATACTTGTCGCAATCTTACGAACTCAAGAGGGAGGGTGGAGCCTATAAATAGGGGAAATGACTCATTTGCTCTATCCAACCTCCAAGAGTGAGTACTCTTGTAGCTTTCTAGCTCTCTTGTAAAAAGCCTTTATGTAATACAAGTTCTTTTGGGGTAAAAAATACCCGGGGTGGATTTGGGTAAGCTTAGTTCCAATAGTCGAACCAAATTTATATAATAAATATATATATATTATAATAAATATATATTATGAGGTTTGCGGGTTCGTGTCCTCTGCGCCCTAAATTCCACCTGTTCTCTAACGCCGACGCCCTCGCCATCGCCTCTCCTCTTTGCCATCTCCAGTCTTCTCGTCTCGAACTAACTAGGCAGTAATCGGGATTCGGCGTATCACTGCTCCTCTCTCTCTCCCCCTCCCTCTCTCTCGGCGCATCGCTGCTGCTCCGTCCCTCACCTCTCCCGCCGTCCCACGTCGCCTCTCCTCTCTCTCCCTCTCCCTCTCCCTCAGCGCATCGCTGCTGCTCCGTCCCTCTCCTCTCCCACCATCCCGCGTCGCCTCTCCTCTCTCCCTCCTTCCCTCCCTCCCTCTCCCTTGGCCCATCGTTGTTGCTCCATCCCTCTCCTCTCCCGCCGTCCCGCGTCGCCTCTCCTCTCTCCCTCCCTCCCTCCCTCTCCCTCTCCCTCTCCCTCTCCCTCGCTGCTGCTCTGTCTCCCACTTCTCCCTCTTCCTCTCGATTTTTTCGGGCTCCGTCACTGCATCTCTCCCCATTTCTGGTGTCGATGCTTCCCTGCCCATCCTTTCCAGTGTCGCCTTCTCTCTGACTCTTGTCTGTCTGTCTGTCTCTCTCACTCATTCTCTCTCAATCTCCATCTCTCTATCTCTGTTTCTCTCTCAATCAATCTCTCTGTCTTAGTCTCTCTCAATCTCGATCTCTCGATTGATTTTTCCGGGCCTACCTCTCTCTCTCTCTCTCAGTCTCTCTGTTTGTCTCTCTTTCTCTCTTCGTCTTTTGTTACAGCGTTGATGATTCAAGGTTTTATCTTCCCCTATTGAGGATGCTTGTTTATGAGTATCTCAACAATGGGAACTTAGAGCAGTGGCTTCATAGAGATGTTGGGCCTTGCAGCACCTCACATGGGAGATTCAAATACATATCAATCTAGGAATGGCAAAAGGGTATGTTTTATTTCTTATGTACATTTATTTAAACTAATTCCCATGTTAATTTCCAACAGATTGCATGGTACAGATAGTAACAGATTGTTGCATTGCATGTAACACATTGTATAGTGTGGCTGGGCAGCTGTGCCTATAAACTGCTGACTCATACTCAACTGCTTAGGTATTTTATTTGTACATATTTATATTAGTAGATGGAGTAGGTTACATATTACTTTTGGAACCGATTTAGAACCGAAACCGAAATTAGAACTAACCTTGAAAAATAAGGTAGGGTAACCCAAGAACCGACTCAGTCTAAAATAGGGTAGGGTAGAGGTTTTTAAAAATAGGGTAAGGGTAGAGTAAACCCTTACCCAAACCAAGTTGCACCCCTATGTACAACAGAGGAAGCGGCTTGATTATTCTTAAAGCATATCGCAAAATATTGGAGTATGCCTAAGATGATCATCAGCGATTGAGACCCTAAATTTACAGGGAAGTTTCGGATAAAGTTGTTTAAGCTCTTGTGATCAGACTTGAACTTTTTAATAAGTTTCCATCCTCAAATTGATGGACAGACCGAAAGAGTAAACGCATTGCTGGAACTCTAAGGCACTATGTGAGTACCAATTAACGAGATTGGGCTAAGTTACTGGATGTAGCCCAATTCTCTTACAACTTACAAAGGAAGTCTACAGGACAATCCCTTTGAACTACAGGGCAACAACCACTCACCCGTACAACCTTGGCAGCTAACTATACCGGGAGGAGCTAGGAGCATTGAAGTTTGCTAAGAAATGGAATAAATAATAGGATATGGCTCGCGCCCACCTCAAAAAGGCCTCAATAAAGATGAAGAAATTGGCAGATTGAAAAAGAAGACTAATGGAATATCAAGAAGAGGATCAAGTCATGGTGAAATTGCTACCTCAACAATTCAAGACATTAAGAAAGGTACATGAAGGGTTAGTGCGATGTTATGAAGTCATTTTCAAAGTAGTAAAGAAGATGAAAAAACCTTCATACAAGCTAGAATTATCGCCTAAACTCAGGATTCAACCTGTCTTCCATAAGAGTATGTTAAAGTCATACCATGAAGACTTGGAATAACCAACTCGAGGAGATTCAAAGCGTGCACCAATGGCTGTGGTCACCTCCTTTAGCAAAGAGACGGAGAACATCCTTGTAGATCAAGAAATCCAAAGATGAGGTGTTCCTCCTTACTACTAATATTTAGTCAAGTGGTGAGGCTTTCTATATGCCGAGGCGAGTTAGGAAACTGAAGACTTGTTGTGACAATTTAGAGACAAGATACAAGAATTCTACAAGGCCACACCAAGGATGTCGCAGAAATAAGTGGGGGAGGATATCACGCCTTAAATATTTCGATAGAGGTTATGTAGGAAACCTTTACACAGTTATCGAAAAATCATGTAAGTGGTAGAGTATTCTATAAAATTCTTAAGATGTAGAATGTACAGAACTCTAGAATCTTCTAAGCTTCTCTTGAATCCTCTAGGATAGATCAAGATATTTTGAGAGAGCTCTAGAGAATTCCAAAGAGAAGGTAGAAGATTCTAGAGAGTGATTCTAGAGAGTGATCCTAGCTGTCTATTGAGGGACATTTGTCGCAATCTTACGAACTCCAGAGGGACAGTGGAGCCTATAAATGGGGGAGAGGGCTCATTTGCTCCATCTAACCTCCAAGAGTGAGTACTCTTGTAGCCTTCCAGCTCTCTTGTAGAAAGCCTTCAAGTAATAAAGTCATTTTCCCCTAAGTGTCTTCTCCTCTTTGCCCACTACCTCTCCACTATCACTTTCTTAAGTGCTTCGTTTGATTTACGCTGACTTAGTCTTCACAAGGGTGTAAGTAAGCTAAGTGCCACACAAGTTCTAGGTTGCAAAGTCTCAGCTTGTGACACATTGCTGCTCTAATTTTGCTTAAACTTAGAAAGCATTTGTCACAAGCTGAGACTTTGCAATCCGGAACTTGTGCAACACTTTGCTTACTCACACCCTTGTGAGGACTAAGTCAACCTAAATCAAACCAAACACTTAAGTGATGGTAGAAAGGTAGTGAGCAAAGAGGAAAAGGCACTAGAGGAAAAGGACTTGTATTACTTGAAGGTTTTTACAAAAGAGTTACAAGGCTATACGAGAACTTACTCTTGGAGGCTAGATGGAGCAAATGAGCTCTCTCCCCTTAAGCTCACCGGATTGCAACAAGTGTCCTTAAACGGACGGTTAGGATCACTCTCTAGAAGCTTCCCACCTCCTCTTTGGAATTCTCTAGAGCTCTCGTGAAATATCGTGATCTTCTTGGAGATCCTAGTGGATTTAAGAGTAAGCTTAGAAGATTATAGAGTTCTATATACTCTACTTATCAAAAATTCTATAGAACACTATAGCACTTATATAATTTTTACATAACTATGTAAAGGTTTCTTATTGTAACCTCTATTAAAATAAAATGGGTGCGACATCTTCCTCCACCTATTTCCACGCCGTCCTCAATGCGGCATTGTAGAGTTCCTTTATTTTATCTTTAAATTGCCACGAGTCTTTGGTTTCCCAACTTGCCTCGATGTCAGGTAAGCCTCGCCACTTGACCAAAAATTCATAGTAGAGAGGAACACCTAGTCTTCTGATTTCACAATCTGCATGGATGTGCTCCACCTCTTTATCGAAGGAGGTAACCATTGCCGTTGGTGCCCGCTTCAACTCTCCTCGAGTTGGTTCCTCCACGTCTTCATGGTATAACTTTAACATGCTTATATAGAAGACCGGGACGATCTTGAGTTTTGGTGGTAACTTTAGCTTGTCGGAAGCATTTCCTACCTTCTTCGCTACTTTGAAGGGGCCTTCATAACATCATACTAACCCCTTATGTGCCTTTTTTAATGTCTTGAATTGTTGAGATAACAATTTCATCATGACTTAATCCCCTTCTTGATATTCCACTAGTGTCCTTTCCGGTCCGCCTATTTCTCCATCTTTATTGAAGACTTCTTGAGATAGGCATGAGCTGCATCGTGATGCTCATTCCATTCCTTGGCAAACTTGAAGGCTCCCGGGCTGCTTCCTATATAATTTGTTGCAAAGGTAGAAGGAGTGAGTAGTTGTTGCCCAGTTGCAAATTCAAAGGAGATTTGTTATATAAATTCAATCCTTTGTAAGTTATAGGAAAATTGGGCTACATCCAGTAACTTAGCCAATCTTGTTGATTGACACTTACATAGTACCTTAAGTAGAGCTCCAATGAAGCAATTATTCTTTCGGCCTGTCCATCAATTTGTGGATGAAAAGTTGTTGAGAAGTTCAAGTCTGAGCCCAAGAGCTTGAACAACTCTGTCCATAACTTCCCCGTGAATCTTAAGTCTTGATCATTAATAATCGTCTTAATCATACCCCAATATTTCATGATATGCTTTAAGAATAGTCAGGCTGCCTCCTCTGTTGTGCAGTTCACCGGAGCTGGGATGGTTTCGTACATAATGAATTGATCTATGATTACTAAAATGGATTCACACTCTTCTGATTTTGAGAAACTAAAGATAAAATTCATTGAAATGCTCTCCCGTGGTTTTTCCAGAATGGGTAGGGGTTTTAGTAAGCCTTGGGGTTGTTCCTGCTCCACCTTATCCTGCTAACAGAACAAGCATGTTCGAACGTACAACTCTACATCATCACGTTGCTGGGGCCAGCAATAAGCTTGGCCAACTAGGGCCAAGGTGTGTCATGTCAGAATGACCTGCCCATCTTGAGTCATAATATTCTTGAATTATCTCCTTTCTCAGGCTCCCCCACTTTGGTATATATACTCTATTGCTTTTAGCGAATAATAGTTCATCCTTTAGCTAGAATTGTCATGTTTGTCCTTCTTTTGCCATGTCCATGATCTTTAAGGCAAGAAGGTCATGAGTCAAACTTTCTTTGATATGATCTAATATGGGACATACTAGCTAATTGATGGCATCAAATTCTACTTTGCGGCTCAGGGCATCGATCACATGATTCACTCTCTCGGGCTTATACTCCATCATATAATCAAACCTAACCAAGAACTCTTGCCACTGTGCTTGTTTTGGATTAAGCTTCTTCTGAGCCACGTTATGTCTTGACAATAAAGTAGGAGCCAAGGAGATAATGTCTCCACATATGAAGGGAATGGACAACTGCAGTCATTTCCTTCTCTTGTACTGCATATTGCTTGTCAATGTCGTTGAGCTTACGACTTTCGTAAACGATAGGATATCCTTCTTGCATCAATACCCCATCAATGTGAAAGTCTGAAGAATTCGTGTGGATTTTGAATAGCTTGTCATTGTCTGGCAAGTTCAAGATTGCCCTCTTGAGCTCATCAAATCCCTTTTGATATTTTTCTGATTACATCCATATCCTTCCTTTCTTAAGTAAATCAAGTGAGTTGGCTATCTGGACGTATCTTTAATAAATCGCCGATAGTAGTTTACAAGTCCAAGAAAGAACCGGAGCTAAGGTACTGTAGTAGGTGAATTCCAATCTAGGATGACCTTTATTTTTTTTCCATCCATACTTAACTTTCCATCCTTTATTTTATGACTAAAGAAAAAAACTTCCCTTTGAGTAAAAGAATATTTCTCTTTTTTGATATAAAGTTCATTATTCAGGAGGACTTAGAAGACTATCTTCAAGTGTTGAATATGTTCCTCCAGGGTGGTGCTATAGACCACAATGCCATCAAAGTATATCACCACAAACTTATCCAAGCAGGGATTGAAGATATTGTTTATGAGAGTGCGAAAAGTGGCTTAGGCACTAGTGAGTCCAAAAGGCATAACTAAGAACTCATATAATTCGTACATTGTCATGCAAGCTGTTTTTGGTTCATCGTCTTTAGCAATACAAACTTGTTAATACTCCGATCTTAAGTATAGTTTAATGAAATACTTTGCTTCACCAAGTTGATCAAAAAGATCGGCAATCAATGAAATAGGATACTTGTTCTTCATAATGATCTTGTTCAATGCTCGATAGTCAATACGTAGCTGCAACGATCTATCATGTTTCTTTTGAAAAAGCACTAGTGCACCATTTGGGATTTTGGATAGTTGAATAAAGCCAGCATCAAGCAGATCCTTCAACTGTTTTCTTAGTTTATCTAACTCCTTTGAGGACATCTGATATAGTGTCATGGCTGGGGGCCTTGCTCCAAACATCAGCTTAATCTTGTGATCCACCTCCCGCTAAGGCGTTAGCTTCTTAGGCAACTTGAGTGGCATCACATCCTTGTATTCTTCAAGGACCACATCTCTTTAGAAATCTCAAGAGGAATAGGATCCCCTTCTATCTTTAGCGTCACAAGGTATGTAGGTTCCTTCTTGAGTCCCTTGAAAAGTTGTATAACCGACAAAGTCTTTTTCTTTGATTCGATTTCCCTCCTCAAAAGTATCATGCATACTTCCTTGTCGCTCATGATGCATAAAGAGTTGACACAAGGAAGAGGAAGAGCTCGTACCTTATCTAGGAACTCCAGTCTTAGAACCATAGAGAAATCGTGCATGTGTACGACTGAAAAATCGATCTTACTCTTCCGTTCTCCAACTAACACCTCTACATCCCAAGTCATACCCACCATAGGTTTAGCTATGGTATTCAATCTTCAACCACCCTCCTTCCTTTGTGATCTTAAGGCCTAACTTTTTGGTCTCGTTATCAATTATAATGTTATGTGTCGCTCCCGTGTCAATTAAGGCTTGCCTATCCTTATCATTTATCTTTATTGGTACGTACATTAGCCCCTTGGTTAATGATATCGGTGGCTTCACACTAGTGACTATATTCAAGAATTGTAGGGATCTCATCTTGATCTCTTTATTTGGGTCTTCATAAGAACACTTTGAGATTTTCTCTTTGGGCACTTAGCTGTATAACGGGGACCATCACATATGAAGCAGTTAACTGTTTTGGAGGACCCTTTCCGCCTTGCCCTTGTTTTTGGGATCATTTTGTTTGCCTTGAGTTAGGATTCTAGGCTTATCACTCCTCTCCCCCACCATTCTACTTATAACCTTTCTTGTCCTTGGACTTAAAGGAGTCCTTTCTTGAATTCAACCAAGTTTTCGGCTGCAGCTATGGCCGAAGCAAAATCTTATACATTTCGGCGCACTAGTTCTTGCTTTGCCCATGGTTGTAACTCGTCCATGAAGAAGAACCTCTTAAACTCCTCTGGCAGGTCAGAGATTTCGAGAGATGTTTTAGTGAACTCGTCGACATAGTTCCTGATTGTGCCTGTGTGCTTAAGCCTTCGAAGCTTGGCTTTTGCCTCATCCTCCGCATCTTTAGAATAGAAATGAGCCTTGAAATTACATTTGTATTCTTCCCAAGTAGAGATACAAATTAAATCTTTTTGAATGTCTTCCTTTCAACGTCTCCACCAAGTTTGGGCAAAGTTAGTGAGGTAGAGAGCTACCGTGCGAATCTTCCTTTCATCATCCTCCATTCCCAAATACTCAAAGTATTGTTCTAGCCCCTATAGAAAGTTGTTCGGCTTTGTAGCATCCCTCTTCCCAACATAGTATTTGAGTTTTGGAGAATCTATCCTTCTAGGGTCCCCGTTGCCCTGAGGCGACTACCACCTTGCACAACATCAAATCCTTCTTTTGAGCCTTCACGTCGGCCTCCAAGTTGGACACCCGGGTATCCATATCTTCAAATGTTTCGACCCGTTCAAATAATTGTTCAAGTTTGTCACCCATCCCTTGATGCAACACACCGACAATAGAGTTGATGACTTCCATCATGTCTTCTCGGAGCTCTCCAATATCCCTCGTTGAGACATAGGACAATATGGTTGAACTGCTCGGCCATCGCCTTGATGACTTGCTCTACCCGTTCCATCCTTCCCTCCATGGCTACGATGACATCCTTGGATGATGACTTCTTGATCTTACTTGTACGGGCTTCTACATCAGTAAGGCTTAAGGGGTCTATGATCTCCTCTATATAACATAGCTCTGATACCAATTATCACAAGTTGGGATTTTGTAACTTGGACCTTGTGCGACACTTACCTTACTCATACCCTTGTAAGGGCTAAGTCAGCCTAAAACGAACTAAGCACTTAAGGAAGTGATAGTAAAGAGGTAGTGAGCAAAGAGGAGAAGGCACTAGGAGAAATGACTTGTATTACTTGAAGGCTTTTACAAGAGAGCTACAAGGCTGCACGAGAACTTACTCTTGGAGGTTGGATGGAGTAAATTAGTCATCCCCCTATTTATTGGTTCCAACCTTCCCCTTAAACTCACCGAATCACGACAAGTGCCCTCAGACGGACGGTTAGGTTCACTCTCTAGAATCTTCTCACATTCTCTTTGGAATTTTCTAGAGTTCTCCCAAAACACCTTGATTTTCTTAGAGATCTCGGAGGATTCAAGAGAAGCCTAGAAGACTCTAGGGTCCTATACATTCTTCCTTTTAAGAATTTTTAGAAAACTCTAGTATTTGCATGATTTTTCTATAACTATGTAGAGGTTTTCTATTGTAACCTTTATTGAAATAAAAATAGTGTGACACATTGTTGCTCTATATTTTTATTTATTTATTTATTTATTAATGATGGGTATTGCGGCTCTAATTTTGCTTAAGCTTAGAACCTTCATTTTTTCAATTAGAAATAGAGTCACAAAAAAGATTGCTAAAAGCCTCAAGATTTCAGAATATTTGCAAATTTTTCATCTAGTGTCTTTTAAAACCAGCTCTCAATTTTAAACTATTGTCCATGTGCCCACCCCCCAAACCCCACCCCTCTGTAGGGTCAATAACATGTTCCTTGTAGACAACAATATCAGCTAAGTAAACAACAAATCTATCGATAAGTGGACGAAGAACATTATTCATTAAAGAGAAAAATAGCAAGTGTTAGTTAAGTACTTAAATAGATTATACTGCATCACTATTGTGGTTTTGGCTTGTCGCCCTCAACAATCTGCACTTGCCAATGTCCCGACTTTTAAGTCTAGCTTGGCGAACTCGGATATCTCTAGCCAATCTATTAAACATATTTGCAACTAATTGGACAAAGTACTTATTTTGATGTAGGGCAAGTAGCACGAAATCAATAAAAGGGAAGACTCTAGAAGAAAGAGAGAAGTTCCACTCAATAAAGAAAAAAAAAAAAGGAATAAAAGGGAGAAACCGTAGATGAATTAAGAGAAAGAAATAAAACTGGATAAAGACTCGAAGAGATAGAGAATAAATAGAGGAAAGGGGAAGAAGCAAAGAAGAAAAGAAGAAAATAGCAAATGCAAAGAAATTTTGTTTATAATCAAACTATGATGTCCCTTAAAGCTTACGAGAGTTGCATTTATAGGTTAAAAAAAAAACCCACCGAATTTTACCAAAAGACTTACTGAAGAAGTAAACCTTAAAAAAATACGAAAAATCATATTTTAAGTAAATTTCTTAGAAAAGTAAATTTAAAATAGAAATGAGTTTGTTCTCAGAAGATTCTAAGAGGTTCTAGGAGATCATCTAGTATCTTCTAAGAGATATTTTAGCAAATCCAAGAAAGATACAAATCTTTTAAAAGATCTTCTAGAAAAATCTCTTAAGATTCTTGTTTTTTCAATTTCCTCTTGCACCTAGAATAAGTATACTTGAATTATGGTATACTTGAAATATGTTACTACCAGATCTCCATCATGTTCTTCACTGTGATGTTAGTGCTCAATAGTCTATGAAGAGCCACAAAGTTTCATCTTGCTTCTTCTGAAAAAAGACGTAAGTTTCACAAAGTGCCTTGGAGGGATGTTCACTTGCATCCAAAAATTCATTGCTAATCTTTGAGTTCTCTTAGCACCATTGGTGTCATGCAATACAATGTGTTAGCAAGAGATTAAGCCAAGGGCATAATCTCGACATTAGGTCAATTAGTTGCCTTGGAGAAAGTTCTTTTGGTAGCTAAATTGGCATGATATCCTCTTCTTTAATTTTAACACAACTAACCAAGCTTGGCACTTCAATCATTCCATGCCCACCATCTGCCTCTCTTCAATGAGGGTTACTGAGAAGGTATCTTGTGTATAAGTGCCCGCACTAGCCCTAGATTTCTCTCACTACTTCCCATCTTCTTACTACCACCTATACCAAAAGATTGGATATTTGACGCACTCCAAATAAAATTTCACGTAATGGAGATAAGCATAACTACTCCCTAATGTCCGATAAAAGAACAACCAAATATCTCCAAAGGTTCATCTGGAAGTTATTCAAAAAAAAAAAAAACTCATACTACTCAAATTGTCTCTTTCTTATTTTCAAACTTCTACAATCCAATTATTTTTGCAATTCAATTCCAGTTCTTTTAAAAAGCAAATAAGTAAAGTTGAAGGTTTAAAATGCAAATGGCGTTTTAGACATTTTATAATATTTTGATGATATTTTTAATGTCGTAAGGGCGAAGGGTCTAAAATACAAAAACACCAAACTTCACAAGATCTAAGATGCTAATTAGTAAGCTTCGAGGTTTAAAATGCAAATATCCAAAGTTAGAGAGTTTAAATTGCAAATTCCCTTACAAAGGACATTCTAGACATTTTGCAAGATTTTAACAATGTTTTTGACGCCATTAGGGCCGAAGTTCTAAAATGCAAATAATCAAACTTCACAAGGTTTAGTATGCTAATACGCAAACATGGAGGGTTGAAAAAGTAAATACACAAAGTTAAGAGGGTTTACAATGCAAATTCCCCTGACTTCCCAACAATATCAACCAAGTTTTCATTCAATACTCTCTAAAGTTTTCAAGTTTAAAGATCAATCTTCATCATAGGAGACCTTCTATTTTGCATCATTGAATACATAAATAAAGATAACCTTGCCAGTAAGAGTTTCTATCTTACTGCCGGTCCCAAGCCCGAGCAAAAAGCGAGGGTTGGCATGTCAGGCTGGCAGCCGGTGCCATTAAAAATCACCGCCACATCTCTTATGGATTCTGAA
>JAXCLR010000105.1:44374519-44384843 GCA_035584095.1 Annona squamosa
AGACCTGCTATGCTTTATGGGGCAGAATGTTGGGCAGTTAAAGAGCAACATATACAAAAAATGAGCGTAGCGGAAATAAGAATGTTAAGGTGGATGTGTGGTAAAACAAGAAAAGATAAAATTAGGAATGAAATAATTTGAGAAAACTTAAAAGTGAGATCAATTTATGATAAAATGAAAAAAAATAGATAAAGATGATTTGGTCATGTTAAAAGGAGGCTTGAAGTAGCCCCGGTTAAGAAAACAGAGTTTATTCAAGTAGAAGGTGGTAGGAGAATAGGAGGAAGACCCAAAAAAACATTGATAGAAGTAATTAAACAAGATTTTAAAATATTACAAATTACTGAAAATTTAGTCTTAAATCGCCAAGAATGGCGTAACAGAATCCATAAAGCCGACCCCACATAGGTGGGAAATGGCTTATGATGATAATGATGAATACATAAATAAAGATGTATTAATTCTTCCTATCGAAAAAAAAGATGTATTAATTCTTGTTCTTGTTGTTCATCATTGCTTTTCCATGGATCCATGTGGAAGCCCAATTTCAAGAAAAGCAAAACAAGGATATTGGTGTTGTATGCTAATAACATGTTTTATTAGTTTTATTTACATCCTCCAAAGTTGAAATGTAAAAGAAAAATGAGATTTAGAGACTTTATGAAATATATAGTGGAATCCAAGAAACTAGAATATCTGCTCTACTTGGCAGAATGGAGAAACAATTGACCTAAACTACCATAAATCATGTCGACTAGTTTTGTTTGTTTGCAAGAGATTGTGTGCCTTAATTTACTTCATTCAAGGGGATATTAATTTAGGAACAAGACTTTAAGATTTTTATTATCCTAATACCCTCTCTTCTTAGGTTAAGTCATTCTTTATTACCAAAAGCACTAAAAAGGGATCATGCAGACATGTTTTAGAACATGTCTACGGGAGCTACTGATGTGGACCTCTCACCCAGAAGAGGAAGTAGCATGGTTTTGAATATCAAGCAACATCATCATAAAAGTATTGGCCATATATAATACATGGTACGAGTGTAATGGTTGCTATCTTGAAAATGTCTAGCTTTTTTTTTTATTTCATGTGCATTTCAGCTACTTATGATAGAGAATGGAATTATTGAACATTATTTGCATGTGCTAAAAAATAGTTGCTATTTTTTTAGATATTTTATTCATATTCTTTAGCTTAATAGCCTGATATAGTATAATCTGATACCGACATAATATACTTAGCCCCCCATGGGAAGTGGTGAGACAACTCACTCATTATGACCCAGCTGTAGTGGTGCAACTCAGGTCTGTTTGAGTCAAACAGAGGTTAACCCATTGTTAAGGTGTGTTTGGTAATATGAAAAAAAATTCCCCACTTCTCCACACACTTTTAGATACAATTATCCTATTTTTCAATTATTTTTAATCTTTTTATACAACTATTTTATCTATTTTAACTTTATTCCCTTTACTTGTAATTATTATTCCTATTATATTACACCCCTCTCAATTTTTCCAAACTGCTTTCCTAGCAAATTTTCCCTCTTTTCCAAATGCCAAACACCCCGATCTAAATTGTAAATTTTTTACGCAAACCAAACCATACCCATGTACCAAAACAACAATCCAAACAAGTTCAAATTAAGAAGAATTTAGAGCATGTTTGGCAAACACGGAAACTTTTCAATTTCTATAACTACCCTATTTTTTAATTATTCTTTTACATCTTCTCATACAATTATCCCACTTTTCAATCATTGCTACACAATTACCTATACAATCAACCTATTTATTTGAACTTTATTTTCTTTACTCCTCATCGTTACCCCTATTATATCACATCATTTTCTACTAATTCAAAAATTTTTATATAAAAAACTTTTCACACAAAAGTTTTATCATTTTCCAAATACACCCTCAATTAAAATTTTGGTTTAAAATCGACTAACATTGTTTGTTAATAATTCGCGTTAGCACCTTGAATTGTCAATCTTCATTAAGTATTTTATACAACTTTAGTTAAAATTTATAAATGTTATTCGATTCATATTAGGTAGCTTTGTTCGGGTCTCAAGTTATTTGGTTTTGGGTTACCTCAATGGACTAACTCATAACAAACCATATTATGATTCAATTCAAGTTGGACCAAAACCCAAGCAATATCAACAAAAACCATTTAGAAATTAGTTTGATTGTGTTAGTTTCAAGTTAACTTGAACCAAGTTGAACCCCTTTAGACACGGAGAATAGATACATGGTATTGTATACTTAAGCACATGGGTGCATGGGGTACACAGCTAGCTGGAAACAAGCAATGTGAGTCAAGTTGGTATTGGGGATCATTATATATGTGTGTGTGTGTGTGCACCTTGGTTCCTTCACTTATACACGTATATCGACATGAGAATTATTACATACGTGCAGTGCTTTGGTAGATTTTGTGTGTGTGTGTGTGTGTGTGTATTTGCCCATTTCATCAGATTGTAATTGATTGTATCCAATTGTACGCGAGAACCCAAATATGGCTATGAATATAAATAGAACTTCTTTTAATTATTCCGATGGAACGAGTGACTAGCATGAACAAACATTAATAGCACCTATTCGTGCCTTAGCTCGTTTGAGATCTAGATTTGCTTCAATTGTCTCTCTACCAAAAGGTTGGGGGTTTTTTCTATGATGTTGATATCCCTTTCTTAAGTTCCATCATACATTTTTAACCTCTACTTCTCAAGTTTTTGGTTGCCAAATTTTGGCACACCATAAGCCAATTGCTTGTTGGATTGTGGACTACCTTCACACTAGTAACATTCGCAAAACACACACACACACACACACACACTTAAAATTAGGCTTGAAGAAGAGCAAAATTTGAGAAAGCCAAATGAAGAACTTAGGGGGAAAAAATAGAGAATGAATAGTCTAAAAGGATGGAAAGAATTTAGGAGGGAACGAATCTAGGAAAAGAACCTAAGGGATGTTTGGTAATTGATTTTTTTGTGGGATTGTAGGATAGGGTGGGAAGTGTGAAATGAAATATTTTGAAAATTGCGTGATTGATAAGAAATGATAAAGGTAAAGTTAGAATAATCAGGGTTGTTGGAAAGAAAAATTATTGGGATGTAGGCACAAAACTAGAAAAAATATAATGATTAACGAAGTAATTAGTGGGATTGGGAAGAGAGCTCCCCCCCATTCCCATGGTTTCCCACTTGTATACAAAACCAAAAGAGCCCTAAGTTTTTAGTTTCTAAGTTAGCCCAGTTCCTTATAGAGAAGTGAGGGTTTAGACTATTGCATTCAGCAAGATTCAATATTAAACATAAAATTCAATGTTCTTACATACTGACATATGTAGTGATCTTTTTTTACATCAAAGGTGAGGAAAGCACACACTTAAAAATGAAGTAAAAAATGCATTGAGAAAACATGCACCCTTTGCATCCCTATTACTTTTCAAGAGTGCTGCAAGGGCTATCTCCTGAGCTATTCAAAACCAAAAAACAGTGGTCCCTCAAACAGCTAGTTGAATGATTTTGTTGTGGTGCCACTTCAAAAAACATACAGGTCATTTCTTCCTTTGCTCCCATATAAAAGCATCACCCATTGTCGGATTAGTAAAATATACATGGCTTGATTAGATCAGAAACTACTAAGGATTATCAAGCACTCAAGCCAGTCTAGCACAGGCAGTCAACCCCAATGGTCATTTCAAATGGGTTCTGAAAGCCACTTTAACCTAGACAAGGACCTGGAAGGAATCTTCATGTGGAAGTAGGTAGGGATGGCGACCAAATGCCCATCTCCAACGGTACAGCCAAACCATTGCTTAATGAGAAGAAAGAAAAGAAAAGTTTGTTGGATTCATTATCTTTCTCTCTTGTCTTCTGTTCTTCCCCTAAACTCATTCATTTTATCTGATCCTTTCTTGTCTTCATCCCTCATTGATAGGATCTGCCTCTTTTTCCATGGTCTTAATCTTTCCACTTAAATCTGTGAAGTTCCCATGTTAAATCAATTTCTCATCTACAAAAGTAGATGAATGCGCATAGTGCAGGGCTGGGAGTTTGAGTCTATACTGAAACTCAAACCCGTGGCCTCCTGGTCACACGGCAACAACTCTTACGGTCACACTAAGGCCCCCCTTCGTTGATCAAATACGATCAACAATTCAACATCACAAAATCGGGCAATAAAAGATGGACAAGAAACACAGAAAAAACAGTGATCAAATACAATTACATGAACCAACTGGGACATTAATATTAATAATAATGGGGGAAAACTGTGGGGAGAAAAAGAACAAATACAGCAAGCTCAACGAAAAAATGTACAATAAAAATCGGCAATAGAAACTGAGAATATAAATGGCACCCTGAGCAATGGACCAATGCATCGATCTTGAAGCTCCTACTAAATAACAAGCGATAAAAAGATATTAACAAAAAACACAATGTTATTGTTTATTTGATCCACAGTATAAAACACTCTTTCGGGGCATTTACGCGTCCTGTTTCCAGAGTAACAATAATCAGACACACAGTTTTTCGCAGACCATTGCAGGCTTCCCAATGACTGGTTTGAATTGCCAATTTTGAGTGTCTACTCGGAATTTCTCAGAAAAGATACTATTAAACGGATGAATAAACGAATTGGGAAATCCTTAACAAAGTTATACCTGATGTTGACACCATGTTTGGACATATGGGAGGATACATTCTTGGAAACCCATGTCTCCGCAGCCTTGACACTGGTAGCCAGAGTGGCCAGCATGTCATTGGGTATTCCTACCATCACCTCCATCTGAGAGTCTCCAAGGGCTTTCATGGTCGCTTCCTCTGCATCAAACAGCTTCACCTTCTTAAATCCATTGTCTTTAAGCAGCTGCACCACTATGTCCGGTGGGAGAGGATGGCTAGCTTGGTTCCCCCAGTTAGCTCCAATACTGCTCACTGGGGCCAAAACACAGCACATGGAGACCAGCACCAGAACCAAACAAAAACAGCTCGTCATCTTCTCCCCGACCAAATAAAAAATTCTCACACCCAAAAAAGACTCAAATCAAAACGAATTGGATCTTGAACCAAGAGTTCCAGAACACTCCTACCCAACTTAAGAAGTACAACTAAAATTGAGAAAAGCAGAATGCGATGTATCCACCAGACCAGTCTTTAGATGGAAAACAAAGACTAAAACCAAGTGGGCGTACTTCAAACAAAGAGCTTTCTGGGTACTTTCACACCCTTTTGCTAATAATCACTGAAACCCTCTCAAATTCCAGATTGTATATATCACTCAATGAGATGGGCGACTGAAATAAGAGGAGAGGGAGAGGGAGAGGTCAAGAAGAAGAGAAGCAAGCTAATAGGCTTCGAGACAGATACTAAACTGAATTTAAAGAAAACAACCAGAGATTGAAGGATTACGACTCAGAACCAGGGGGAATAATAATGGAAAGCGATTTGGAATGTTTGTAACAAAAGCTTAGAAATAAATAAATAAATAAAAAACAAACAAACAGATGCAAGGAACAGACGTTCTCTTCTCCGTTTTTTTTTCAAGCTAGCGACAGTGAAGAATAAAACAATAATCTTGATCCCAGAACGAAAAACGGAGCATACAACAAAAGCCAACAAAAATAAAAATCAAATGAATAAAGTAAAAGGCTAGTGTAAGTAAGACGGATTTGATTTAAAGCTAGCTAGTGCAGGAAAAAAGACAAGGAAAAAGGATTTGTTTGGGATGCAAAAGCCGGTCGAGCTGAGGACATGATCGAGCGGGACAACCGATAATTGCTATGCTTTTAGGAATATTTTCAAAACGGTCATCATCGCCTCGCGATTTCAACATGTTGAAACCATTTTGAAAATTCCGCAAATTATGTAAAAGATGGCTGCTTTCGCAAAAGGTTACGGCTTCCACTTGAGTGAAACCCCCGGTTCATGTAATCCCATTAGCAGAGCATGAAACGGAGAAACAAAGAGTCCAAAATAAATACCTAATTACTCTATTTTTATGTATTTTGTAATCCCCTTAGCAGAGCATGAAACGGAGAAACAAAGAGTCCAGAATAAATACCTAATTACTCTATTTTTATGTATTTAACCCATTATTCTGACATTTTTCAAAAAGAATCTATAGAGTCAACTCCTCAATCATCAACTTTCATAGAAAAAATAACTAATATGTCTTCTCAAAACACAAATAAAGCATAAGATCTGACTAATCAAGTGGCTTCTCCCCATCTAACTTTAAAAGTATCTCCCATTGCAGCTATCAATCAAAGTCCATAGAGCTAATCTTCTATCAATCTCCAATTTTTACAGAAAAAATAACTAGCATATTTCCCAAAAGTGTCAATGAAATGCAAGAAATAACTTGCCAAACAAAAGTCTCTAGCATATCTTCAGAATTTTTTTTTTACTTTACCAAGTCAATTTGAATTTAAAAAGTCAATTCCTCTTCCTACTTTTACATGAGAATCGATTGATACATTCTTTGAAAACACAAATGAAGCATTGAAAATCAATTACCAAATAAACTCCTCCCACATGTCGTTCATACCTCTAGAAAATTTTTTCACTCTAGATAGCCCGTTCACAAACCTTGAATAAGTCATTACGAAAAGTACTTCTCAAAAAACAAAAAAACTCAAGCATTCTAGTTAGCTAGCTAGTACACTCCGAAAAAATTAATCCAGAAAAAGAATCAAATTCTAAAGTTGCATAATATATTGCAAGCCCATGCAACATGCCTCAACCTGTCTTCCATTAAGAAAACCAAGCCAAAGTATCTATGATACCTTGGCAAAGCCTTTTTATGTTACAAAACTCAAATAAAGTCAAACTTCAACAACCAGAAAGGCTAGCCTGTAAAGTAGCAGATAGTACAGGGAGCTCTATTACTCGATTATTGAAAAAGATAGTCATTTAAGTCGTAGATGGCGTAAGAGGTTTTATTATTTAAGCATAGGAGGAATTGGCCCATCAAGTCGCAAAACGCACATGGTACTCATCCAAAAATCAAGTTATTTTTCAAAATGAGGCTGTATCATTGCTACAAATATTGCTTTGTAATAGCATGAAGACAATATTTTTGCTACATCCCAATATATTGGGGGCAACAATCTATATATTGAAAAAGACTATAAAAATAATTGCAATTACCATTATGCTAAAAAAAGGCTACAAAACTGGGGGCAATATTCGCCAAGTGTAAAACTATGAGACATAGGGTGTGTTTGGCAATTTGCAAAAGTTGTCAAGTTAAAACATTTCAATTTAAAACTTTTTACTTACATAATTACTCTTTTTTAATTATTTTTTACACATCTTTCTATATAACAACCCTACTTTTCAATCATTTCTACACAACTACCAATACAACTAACTTATTTATTTTAAATTTATTCTTTTTACTCCTAATCATTACCCTACAATATCACATCATTTTTTACTAATTTAACAACTTTTATATAAAAAAATTTTCATCAAAAGTTTTACAACTTTCCAAACACACCCATAAATATCAAAACAACACTACTCTTAGGCGAAAGATAAAGCAAAATAATGAGAGACAAAGAAAAAAGAGGGGAAAAAAAGAGAAAAGATCCAGGAAGTCAATTTATCATGGCAAAGCAAAGCAATCATTTCCCAAGCTAATGAAAGATATTTAAGATTCCAACATCAAATCAGACATCACTACAGACAGAGTATGAGGCCCTGGAGGATAACTAACAAGGTGAACCACTTCTCCCCCCCCCCTCCCCCCAAAATTTTATATTAATAAAAGGGGATTTTTATTTTTTCAAAATAAAAGGAATTTTTTAAAAATTTTCATATCTTATTACAAAATTTTTTCATGGGCATGGCTTAACTTATTCGTTATGTGAATTTTTTTTAGAGAAAGGTAAAAAAAATGAGAAAGAAAAAAAGAGAGAAAAATATTCATGCCTAAGAGTTAACCAAGTCATCTTCTAGCTATTGAAAGGCGGCCAATCAACATTAACACTATCAAATCCAATATGAATTAGCTGAATTTTAGCAAGGGATTATATTTTTAAAATGCAAAAGTGTGCAAGCCAATCTCAAAATGGAGGCATCACTATTATCAAACATTCCACCAAGTCCTGTAGGTCGCCAAAGGCGCAAAGTACTTATCAATTAAGAGTGCGTTTGGCAACGACGAAAACATGTCAACTTAAAACTTTTCAATCTAAAACTTTTCACTCTCTATCATTATCATATTTTTTAATTATTTTTTCACATTTTCCCATACAACAACCCTACTTTTCAATCATTTCTACACAACTACCCATACAATCAACCTATCTATTTTAACTTTATCATCTTTACTTTTCATCATTACACTTATCATATCACATCATTTGACAACTTTTACTCTCTAAAACTTTTCATCAAAAATTTTATTCATTCCTAAACACACCCTAAGTCATGTAAGTGGCAAAATGGGCAAGGCATTAACTCGTTCATTTGTAAAACCCTATTATGATAATGTTATTAACCACGGTACTTAAAAAAATTAAATTCCAAGCAAATATTAGTCTATTAAACCATAAGATGTGCATGTTAGTTGGTCAAGTATGAAAAAGAGAAAAAATAAAAAAATTGCAAAATAAGAAAAAGGAAAAATCAAAAAATTAATTTCTTTGTAAAAAACAAAATTTTAAGTCAATTTTTCGAGGCATCAAAGTCTTTGGCGCAAAAAAAAAACTCAAAAATATTTGTTACTCAATCAAGAAGTGAGAAGTAATCAGTTATATTCATGAAAATTTTTCATAACATATAAAAAAAGTCCATAACACTTAAAAAAATCTCATATGCACATTAATGAAAATCAGTGGATACAAAGATGATATAACATTTCTTTATCTAAAAAGATAACTCTTAATGTCATTATAAAATGTGGTGAGCTGTTTCAAAAAAAAAAAAAAAAGATCCCCATATATATTGAAATATGGTGAGTGAATTTTTTTTTTAAAAAAAATCCCTAGATACCACGAAATATAGTAAGGGAAAGAAAAAAAGAAAAAAAATCCTCAGATACCTTGAAATATTATGGGGGGGAAGAAAATACAATACACACCACTATTATAATTTTGATATTACATTTAATTCACTTGGATGAGTTGTTAAAGTTTTGTGCATCTGATATCTACAAGTTGATAGATCAAACACTTATGTGCTATGTTATTTTAGATATTTTATGAAAAATTATCACTAATATAAATTAATGAAACTCACTTCTTAAGATAATTACTTCAATTAATAACCTTGAGAATTTTACAACTTTACTACTTATATGGCTTAAAAAGTCAATAATCATTAAATAAGAAAACTATGAAAGTCAACAAGAAAATTTCCTATAAAAAAAATTACTGAAAACATTCTAAAATGGGATGAAAAGTATGAGAGCTAGGTAAATTATTAAAATTAAGGAGATTATATTAAGCTGCACTAGCTTTTTTAAATATATAAAATTTGGGGTGTCAATCTTACATTCTTTCATGACAATATTCATTATCATCCAAGGAGAAGGGGGGAGGGGTGGCAACTATTGACACACTACTCAAGTCTACATTTAAATGTGAAAATTAAATTTTTAAATGTTCTTACTAGCATTAAACCTACCTACTTAAGGTTTTTTTGTGGGTTTATATTTCAATTTTAACTCATATATTCACAAGCCTAGAATGTGCAAGATCCACTTGAAGAAAGGGTCCCCAATGCATCCAAGATCATTTGTGAAAAATTTAATTTTGACCAAGCTAAGGAGGTGGATTTGTGGCATTACAAATAAAAAATGAAAGCTACAAGACTTAAGCCACAAAGTGATGAGTCATTAAAGTGATTAAGAAACATTAACAAGGGTGGACCCCATCAAAAATTAAGAAAAAACATATGAAGATCAAGATACAAATGAAGGACATAAGATCAACAGATAATGAAGGTTTGACTTACTAAGCAAGGGAAACCTGGGCCCATTGTTAGTGTTTGAAGACCACCTATAAAATTGCTAAGAAGTACCCCTAGAATTAGAATATTGTACAATGGACAAGGTGCATTTATGCAAAATATTATAACAGTCCATTGATGTGCAATTCTTTCAACCCAAAAACCTATAAAAGGAGACCTCCTCTCCTCTTAGGACCAACGGGAGCATATCTAAGAAATCTCATGTGAAACCCTGATCGTATACTCATCATTTTGATATTTGTAATTTTGAAATTATTTTATGAATAAATAAAAATTCATGAATTATATTAATGGATATGTGTATTGGAGATTGAAATAATGCAATTA
>JAXCLR010000105.1:44384943-44395188 GCA_035584095.1 Annona squamosa
GGCCTTAGTCGAGGTAGTAAGCGGACCGGATGTCCCCCTCGCTATTGTCAAGTCGCTTAATAGGCCCAGGCCGGCGGTGATCTCCTTGAAATGGGAGCATGTATGGGATGGGCGCCTAGCTAGCATCGCATCCAAAGGAATATCATGAATGTTATGTATGCATTGCATTTGCATTTTATGAAATGCATGAAAATAATGAAAAATTATGTATAGCTTGCTTACTGAGTATTATTACTCACCCATGCTTTTTCAACAACAGAAAGGAAATGATGATGAAGGCAGCATACCAAGTGTTATGTAGTTTTTGATATAAATGATGTTTATGTAAACTTTATGTAAAGTGAACGATGATAATTTTGAGATAGAAAGGAATATTTTTATTCCAATGAACATGTTTATGAAATAGCTTTTTTATCATAATCGTGATATGTGAAATATATTTCATGTTAAACGAATGATGGAAATTTTTCGTGTATTGATGAGAAAAAAAATCCTTCCGATCAGGGCAACAATCCTGAGTCACGTTTACCAATCAAAACGATCCTGGAGTAAGGCTTCTAGGCACCTCGGTTCGGGGCGCCACACTTCACCGCTTCATTTCTTTTGCATCTATTCCAAACATCCCAATCCCATTCGGTTGTCCACTGCCTATCTTTACCAGTCATACTTCCATTGCTACCTCATTTCTTTTTCCATCCAGGCCCAATATCAAGCATCATCTTCTCCATTTTGGCCAGCCATTTTTTTTTAATCCCAAAACACCTTCATTTGCGGTTGTTTGTGACCAACACTTTGCGCCCTTGTCAAAGTTCCCATTTTGTTGCACAAATGAAAGGAAACTATGAGCCCATTATTAGTTTTCCAAGATCACCTATAAAATTGCTAAAAAGGGATCCCTAAATTAGAATAATGCATAATGGACAAGGTGGATTTATGCAACATATTATAACAACCCATTGATGTGCAATTCTTTCAACCCAATAGCCTATAAAGGGAGGCCCCCTCTCCTCTAGGGACCAACAAGAGTATACCCAAGAAACCTCACTATTTCATTTCTTCTACATCTATTCCAAACATCCCAATCTCATTTGGTTGTCCATTGCCTAACTCTACCAATCATACTTTCTTTGCTACATCATTTCTTTTTCCATCAAGGCCCGATATCAAGCATCCTCTTCTCCATTTTAGCCAACCAATTTTTTTCATCTTAGAACACCTTCATTTGCTGATGTCCATGACTACCACTTTGCGCCCTTGTCAAGTTTCCATTTTGTTGCATAGAGGAAGGGAAACCATAGGCTCATTATTGGTTTTCCAAGACCAACAATAAAATTGCCAAGAAAGACCCCTTAAATCAGAATATTGCACAATGGACAAGGTAGATTTATGCAAAATATTATAACAGCCCAATGATGTGCAATTATTTCAGCCTAAAAGCCTATAAAAGGAGGCTTACTCTCCTCTGAGGACCAACAGAAGCATACCCAAGAAACCCCACTACTTCATTTCTTCTGCATCTATTCCAAACTTCCCAATCCCATTCGGTTGTCCACCGCCTATTTCTACCAGCCATACTTTCATTGCTACCTCATTTCTCTTTCCATCCATGCTCACTATCAAACGTCCTTTTCTCCATTTTGGCTAGTCATTTTTTTTTATCTTAGAACACCTTCATTTGTTGCTATCCATGACCGGCACTTTGCGCACTTGTCAAAGTTTCCAATTTGTTGCACAGAGGAAGGGAAACCATGGGCCCATTATTAGTTTTCCAAAACCACCTATAAAATTGCCAAGAAGGACCCCTTGAATCGAAATATTGCATAATGGACAAGGTGGATTTATGTAAAATATTATAATAGCTCAATTCTTTCAACCCAAAACCCTATAGAAGGAGGCCTCCTCTCCTTTGGGGACCAACGGGAGCATACCCAAGAAACCTCATTACTTCATTTCTTTTTCATCCATTCCAAACGTCCCAATCCCTTTCGGTTGTCCGCTGCCTATCTCTACAGGTCATACTTCCATTGCTACCTCATTTCTCTTTCCATCTAGGCTTGTTATCAAACATCCTCTTCTCCATTTTGGCCAGCCATTTTTTTTCATCCCAAAACACCTTCATTTGTTGCTGTCCGTGACCGGCACTTTGCGCCCTTGTCAGAGTTTCCATTTTGTTGCACTGGCTCTGTTTGCACACGGGTCAGCAATTGGAGGCCTAGATATGCCCGTCTTATTTTTCTTCTCACCGTTCCACCCATCTCTCCATGCCCGTTTTCCATCCAGAAAAGTCCTGTCCCTATGTCCCATACTCCCATTATTCATCGGCCTGCACCAACCTCATCTGTGAATACCTGCCTCATTTTTTTACCATCACAGTGGACTCCCAAAAATCCCTGCCCAAGACTATTTCACCCCATAAACATCCATACCCTTCTCCTTTTATTTCCATTGTGACAGAACCCTCTCTTATTCCCATTATTCTTCTCATGTAAGTTTTTCTCATCTCTGTTTTAATCATCCACCAGCACCCTCTTCACCCATTCCATCACATTATTATTATTATTATTTTAAAAAGCATGCATATTTAGTAAATCAAATACCTGTTTAGCCGCATTACCCGTTGCATCTTTTTTTACAAAAATGATTCAAAATCACGTCTTCAGTTGCTACGGCATATGTGAATAGCTACATTTTTTTCAAAAAGAGACGAAGGTAGATTCTCTCATCATATCAGTTAATACATTGAGTGTTGCATTTCTTTGAGCCCTTATCTTTTTCGGCAAGGCAAATGGGGGCAACCGTGTGTCCAGCCCAAAAACATATATTTTTTATTTAATTTTTTTTCATGGACAAGTAAATCTAAGTGTATTAAAACTATAAACCAAGTTTTATTATTTTTGAATATTTTAAAATATTTGTTTAGATTCCAAAACACAGTGGCATTTTCATAATTATCTAAAACAAAAAAATTACGAAAATGCTACTGTGTTTAAAAATCCAAAACAATTACTTAAAAATATCCAAAAATGGTAAATTTTAGTTTATAGATTTAATACACCCAGATTTACTTGTCCATGAAAAAATACGAAATAAAAAAAATGTTTTTGGACCGTAAACATGGTTGCCTCCATGTGTCATTTCTTTTATATCATTTACATGATATATGTATATATATATCTACAAATATATATAGCGGCATTCTCTTTTAAATATTTTTTAAATCAAATATATCATGCAATGGTTCTTCTTTCTTAAAAAAATAATTTATACCTATCTAATATTGCTATATCTATGACCATTCCATAAATTAAAAAAAATTCTTTTTACAAACGTACCATTTCACATTTTTTAAAATAAAATTTGTTTTGTGGTAGTCTAGTTATATTACAAGTGGTCTTAAAAAAGTGAAAATATTTTTTTGAGTTGCTTTTATGTGCATTAAAATAGTTAGAATAATTATTTAAAATCAAAAAAAAGAAAAGATTAAATTCCCATAGCCCAGTAGTCATCGTGAGGTAGAGTCTCACCTCCTTCGCATTTCACTCCATGCAAAAAACAAAATCTTGCATCCCAAATCAGGGTTATAAATTTCTTTCTCAATTTTGAAATTGAGTTAACACTTCATAAAAAGCTTATAGAATAAATTCTGACCTTAATCTTCCTAAGCTTTTATGTAAGATGAATATTATTTCAACATTCCTAGAACTAATGTATTAAAAAAATAAGATTTTTTTTAGTTGTAAGTCCACCCAAATTATCTCTGTAATTTTAGTGTCTTACTGTATATGGACTAATTACTGTTATTGGTTAGTGGTGACTCTAAAAAAAATAATATAATAATTTTGCCTTTTATTTACTATGTGTATCTGCATTTGTGTGCATTTTACTAACTATTAATTGTGTTTAACTAATACACATGTTTGTGTTTGACTAACTTATATCATTTAAAAATCTCTAATGACTTGCATTATCTAAAAGCTTTAATATTTGCATCTCTCTTCTTTAACTTTCATGTCTATACTTTTTATATTTATATTTAGTCTTATCTCTAATCTTTAACTCCTTTTCATCTTTTCCCTTTTTATTTTGTGTGTTCCTTTAACACATTTTACTAACTTCTAACAATGACTAATTAATACACTTGTTTGACTAATTTTGCATCATATTAAAAAAACTTTAATGATTGCATCATCTAAAAGTCTTAACATCTGCATTTTCCTTTTTTAACTTCTCATGTCTATACCTTTTATATTTATTTTTATCTCTGATCTTGAACTTCTTTTCTACATTTTTTATCTTTTTATATGCACACTTAATTTTTGTATTTAACTCTCATCACATCTAACTAACTAACCCACTAAGTCTCATTGCATATTTAATTTTCCAGAACCTTACATCATATTTATTTTCTACACTTGCATGTGCATATTTACTTCTCAGCTTAGCACATGTCTATTTTATTTTTATTTTCTAGCATTTTGCATCTTTGCATTGCACATATTTTATATTTTAGACTCACTTGCCGACCCATCATAGTGTGCAAAAAATATCATGTTGCACTTTCAAAATAATAGCTCTATATATTTTTTATTTATTTCCTTAGTTTACCTATCATATTCATTCTATTCCTCATTCTCCATTTCTAATTTATATTCTTCATATTTGAAATATATCAATTTCATTTATTGTATTTAGCATTTTTTATATTGTCATGAAAATCACATCATTGCTCATAAGCCTAATTTATAAATGTGTAGAATCAATGTAACAGTTTGATATTAAATATCAATTTTTTTGGATGAAATGTTGTTGGAAAATGTCCCTCTTTGATTTCGGCAATTGCTAAAAAGGGGAAAGAAAGCACCCCAAAATAGTTCGAAATTAAATATCAATTTTAAAGTTATGTTTCTAACATCTAATTCATTTAAAATATCATTACTATGTCCATAAATAATTTTGTAATATACTTTTATATTTTGGTGCACATATGAATGAATCTCCAAATAATACTTTTAAGCAAATGTGACTAGCGCATATCTTTGATTAGGGCATTCGACCCATGTTCTCCTCTTTACTATTGTCGGTTGCAAGAAGGGTTTTCCTTCTTCTTTCGTCACTATCGTCGAGAAACTAATGTTGTCATCGAAGGCATCACAACCATTGCTATCTTCACTGATCGCTGTTGTGGGTAGGTTCTCCTTTTTCTTTTTTTCTTTACCTTTCATTGACATTTTCTTTTTCTGATCTCCACTTCCATCTCATCAGCTCATCTATTGCTATTGATGATCGTTGATGTGGTGAGCAACTGCATTGAGGGAGCTTGCTATTGCACCAACCATAGCATGGTGAAATTAATTGGAGAAAAATATAAAAAGGAGAGAACTAAGGAAAGTGGAAAAAGTAAAATTAAAATCAAGTTTTATTTTAGGCATGTTACGATGACACTTTTCTTAAGGTAAATTTGTTACTCCATTTGCTGCTTAGGATAATTTTGCAATTGCTCCTAGGGCACAAAAAGTGAAACCTAAACTAGAATAGGAAACATCACCTTTTCTAGGCACATAAACACTTGAAATTTTTTTTGGATTGAATGGAGATAATTTCAAAATTATATGACAATTTTGCAAATCAATATGCAAGACAATTGTTTGAACTAAGACAGGAGCAACAAGATGTCTTGAATCAAACACTATGGGATGTCTAGGCGGGCATGGAATGCTTGGTAGGAGAGTCATTGTTTTAATCTTCCAAATCTAACCTCCATTTATAGATTTTTAAACATCCCTTCATTGCATCCCGCATTATACATTGCATTTTCTCGAAGCCAAGCAAAGCATCCATTAATCACATCTAATGAATCTGGCTATTTGAATTTGAATCTTTCCAAACATTGCATCCTTTGAATTTACGCGCATGATTTGCCATATCATCCACGTCAATTGTTTCACCTTTTAAGTTGATTTGCAAATAAAAATTATAAAAATACAGATGGTAAGAATTGAACTCAAGACATGTTGCATTTCTGCCAACATCTCTCACCACTTTAGCTATTTTTTATTATTATTAATCTATTAAACTATATTATACTTATTATAAATTTGAAAATCCAAACATTCCCCCTCATTTTCAAAATTTTAAATCAACTTCATTCAACCAAGTAATCTCATACATAAATAAAGGTGTCGGGGAGACTTAAACTTTTACTTAGTGAATGTAATATATCAGTCCAGAAAAGCGATCTCGAACTATTATTTAAGGCAATTTCTCAAGATCAATCACACATTTATGAAAAATATTTAAGGCAAATTTCCAAGATCAATCATACATTTATGAAAAATTAATTATTATAATTTCATAAAAATTTCAAAATTCTACTTCCATTAGTCATGTTCCTATTATTACATCATAGATTTTTTTTTACAAATCTATCATTCTTAATACATGCCTTTGAAATAAATAAATGAAAATAAATATTCTTGAAAATCTTCTTGTAAATCCAATACGCTAGTGTCCTACTTGATTTAGTACACTTGTTAGAATAATCGGTTAGTCTCAACATGATTAGCAAGTAGAAAATTATTTGAAAATAGATAATGACCTAAATAAAACTTAATTAAATAATTAAATAATTATTCAATTTAATATTTTAAAAATTAAGCCTCAAATGCAAAATCAAACCCTTCCATTGAGTCTAGAAGCATCAAAAACATGAAAATAAACTATTTGATCATTCAAATGAATAAATTATAATAAAATGGAATGAACGGCCCATATTAAGCCACATCATCATAGCCTTTACTGTAGGTGACCCCCATTAGGACCTCTCTTGCTTAGGACTTATTGCTATAGGGTGTGTTTGGTTGGAGGTAAAACTTTTTATGAAAAGTTTTTGGAGTAGAAGTTGTCAAATCAATAGAAAATAATGTGATATAATAGGAGTAATGATGATGAGTAAAGAGAATAAAGTTAAAATAGACAGGTTAGTTGTATGAGTAGTTGTGTAGAAATGATTGAAAAGTAGGGTAGTTTGTGTAGAAAAATATGAAAAAAAAAATTAAAAAATAGAGTAATTATGAAGAGTAAAAAGTTTTAGATTGAAAAGTTTTAGTTGACACTTTTTTATCTTAAACAAACACACCCATAATGGGTTACATATTAATTTCTAAAATACCTGAATATCAAAAGCATCAAAAATATATTAAATGAATTAAAACATCAAAAGCAACGAAAAAAATTTGTTGCAAATATGGAATTCATCTCCTGGCCGAATTCCTTTTCTGACACAATTTTGCGGCAACTTGCTTTCGGCGCAATTTCTTCCTACGAACGAAAATTTCTTCCTGGCTTATATAATTTGACTTACGCATGTAGATATCCTTATATATGTTGCAATTAACCCATCTAATTAATATATAATTTCATTATTCATATATGTGTTGCATCTTAAATTTACATCAGTGCATTTATAAAAATAAAATGCATAATAAAATACAACAATCTCAATGCATATATTTTAGGCATAAAGTTCAGGTATATTTATTTGCATAATTTTATATCTTAAAAACTTAGAATAATTTAAATATGTCAAGCATAACATAAAAATTATAACATGCTTTATACATAATGATTACATAAAAATAATTATGACATTGAACTAAAATTCCACATAAAATCCCACTTGCCTTATAAAAGCTCGCTCCTTACGCAACCTTCTTGATGAGGTATATTTTGATTAATTTTAATTTATGAAATTATATGATTTTTCATGTTAAAAAAAAAGCCTGCGAAAAGAGAAGCGAAGAGGGAGATAGGGCACTGGGCGGCAGGGCGGCCGGAGATGGCATCTCTGCCCCACTGCTCCGCCTTGGCATCCTCGACTCACGATAGCGTGGACCCCTTCCTTAAGGAAGCGCTCCAGAACCCGCGCCATCGCCTTACCATTCTTCGAATGGAGTTGGACATACAAGGGTTCATGCAGAACCCAGACCAAATTTGGTTCGAGTTCCAACATTATCCAACATCATATCTTCGGCTTGCTAACCATAAGGTTGCTCAACACTAGGGCTTACATTCCATGGCCTTGGACACTGGTACAGATGGTTCAGGCAGCAGAGTGGTTGTAAGGAAAACAATGCATAGCAAATTACCACCAGTATGTTTATCAGAAATTGGAAGTCAACATCCTGAGAATGATAAACTTGACACATTTAAGATAGCCATTAGGCCAAAGCCAGGAGGCTATGTAGGCAATGGAACAGAAGTTAGCATCAAACACCGTGCTGTGAGAACTGCAGAAGAAAGGAAAGAGGAGTATGACAGAGCTCGAGCTCGCATCTTCAGCAGTTATACCACTTCTAGCATGGAAGGTCCCTCACAAGAGGCCCTCGATTCAACGAGATTGTCTTCAAGCAAGGATGAGACTGAAAGTGGCAGGGCTTCTACAAATGAGGCAGAAAAAAATCAACCCCAAGGGAAAAAGCACACAAAGAGTTGCTATTTTGAGGGACAGGGAGAAGGACCGCAGTGACCCGGATTATGATCGAAGTTATGATCGGTATGAGAAGAGTCCTGCACCTAAGCTGGACATGGGAGAATTTGCCATGCGGCATTCACCGTTTCTGCCTCATGAGATTACTCTTCCTCAGTTCAGTTACTTGCCAATAACTCAGACAACTGTGAACTATGGAGTTCCGAGTCCATCGATGAAGCTTTGCCGCTGTTGCCCTCGGCTTGCTCCTTGCTGTTCGCTCGCCGCATCAGCTCCGTGACGACGGGAGAGTAGCCCATGTAGCCACTGAGCATGTAGAAGACGGTGGTGATGGCGACGCTGAGGACGGTAGCTTTCTTCATGGTTTTTGCCTCTGACGGTGGAGATTTAACGGTGTCCTGAATCTCGATGAGGATGATGGAGTAGGAGTAGGCGAAGGTGATGTCGCCCAGCGCTTGGAAGCTTCGCTAGATCTTCTGGGTCTCCGTCACGACGCCCACGCTGATGCCGGTGAGGCTCCCTTTGAAAGCCCACCAGTTCTCTGCGACTTTGGCGATCCCCAGGCCTAGGCCGATAGTAGAGTAGGTGAAGGACATGATGGCTATCAAACTCCGTGGACCGGACGCCATGACCGACTTCACCGCTCCTCCAGTCGATGCCTCGTCGGAGGTTAATCAGACCACTATTTCCGAAGAGGACTCCTCCGACGAGTGCCAGAACCTCTCCTCGCCCACTTCCGTACTCCGTTTCTACTTGCCGCCAGCTTCTGAAGAGGCGGATGAACAAAATCGGCAGCAGCGATGAGAGTCGGTCTCAGCCGTCGAGTTTCGGCCCGATCAACTGATGGCGGTCCCGCGTTGCCGCTGACCTGCAGTTCCCTTTCAAGGTCCTGATGGATGAGCTCCGGCGTCATTGGCGGGGCTTATTCTCTTTCAGGGCGGCGAGCATTTGACTCCGGAAGAGAGACGCCGCCGGTAAATGCTGCTACGATTGCTGCTGTGTCTGCTTAGCCTGGTAGCGCTCCGTGAAATGGAAATTCGACCAGATAGCTGCAACGGGCTTCTGCCGCGAAGCGTCTCCGATGCTGTGGCCCGCGTCGAGGTTGAGAACGAGTGCGCTGCCCTCCGCGAGGCCCTAGCCAGCCAGCAGCAGACGATCCAGGAGCTTTCGACGGAGCTGGAGGACGACCAAGGGGAACTTGCCGGCGAAGCGGTTGTTGCTCAGGTCTAGTTCATAGAGCAGCTTCAGGACCTTGAACTTCTTGGAGATGGTCCTGCAGAAGCGATTGGAGTTTATGTGGAAGAGGGCGAGATTTGTGAGGAGGCCGAGCTCCTCGGGCAGGTACCCGGCAATGTCGACGTGGTTTAGATCGATGCCGGCAATGACTCTCCGATGGGGGCTGTAGGGCGATATGGCGCAGAAGACACCGGTGTAGTTGCAGACATCGGATCCGACCCAGTCGCCGGTGAGATTCAGAGGATCGGAGATGATGGCGAGCTTCCAGGCCTGGAGGGCGATGTAGGCATTATGGAGATTCTGGTTCTCGAAGGCGAGGGAGGGATCGACGGTGACGTTCTCGCCTTTGTCGCCATTCTCTTCGCGGTAGTATAAGAGCTGCCGGTGGCGGATGTACTGCGCTTCGGTGTCGGTGAGGCCGACGCCATGGAAGAAAGATGAGAAAATAGAGGAGAAGAAAGAAGAAGGAAAGACAACAGAAGCCGCCGCAAAAGAGAACGAGAAGCCGCAGCTCTAACATGCAA
>JAXCLR010000105.1:44404157-44422837 GCA_035584095.1 Annona squamosa
TAATTCCATAATTCATAAATAATCATCAAATACATGTTCAATGCATACATATGGCTTACTTGGGTTAGGGTTTCACAAATAAGAAGAAGGAAGAATGAGCAGCACAATATTGAAAAGTGCACTGCAAGCTCAACCATCTAAGTCTTTACACCCCAAATTTAATTCAAACAAGCTCTTCTTAGGCAATCCAACTCGAGTTTCAAGCCATATTATCGATCCCACAAGTGCAGTCCATAAACTCCTCCCCCACTACTATAAACTCTTAGTCACAACAAACTAATGGAATAGCTTGAAACAAAAGGTTACCCACAAGCAACAATCCACATGCCCGCAAATATATGAAAAATGCAAACCACCCACTTGCACACCTTTTATTTAAAGTAATAAAATTGATGATTCACTAAAAGCAGTAAAATGATTTGCATAGAACTTCAATGGCTCAAAATATGCAAAGATGGAGGATTTTCATAGTGAAAATGATATTAACTAAGCAAACCATGGTTTTCATCTCGACGGGTTCAAAAAATGCTTTCCATTGATATGTGGTAGCTCCCGTAACTCCTCCAGGATCAAAAGTTATGGGCAGTTGAAGTTGGCATGCTGAAAACTCGCGTGTTGCTTTTTTTTTTATGCTGGCAAAGGGGTGGCGCCAGGGCACCAAAAATTAGGGCTTAGGCGCCAACTTGCTGACTTAAAACTTACAACATGTTATTTCCTTGAAAAATATGGTGCCGAAGTGCCACTTCTCTGATCCCAACTTGCTAGAACATGTTCTTTTGCGAAACTTTGCACCGGGCACCAAAAATTGAGGTCGGGACCTCACTCAAACTGCATTGTCTTGTCTTGAGTGGTGAATATCAACTTGAAACTCCTTGATTCCAGCATTTATCAACTTGATAGTGGATTGGAAGTTCATATTTGAGCATGATAATCCTGTTCTTCCTTGCCTTGGGAGATGACTACTTTATTCTTGAAACAAAAATCCAAAAGTGTAATGGGTTGCCTCCCATTTAGCGCTAAATTTATCATTTTCGGCCCGACGTTCCACTATGATTAGTCAATTCCCGCTCTAACGAATTTCCTTCCATTCGGATTGTGCACTAGAAGTTCAGTTCTCTTCTTAGCCTCTTCAAATAGGTCAATTAGCCTCCTTTCATGAATTTCATAGAGACTATAGAAAAGGTTTTCAGGGTCTTGAATAAATGATGGCTTCAAGATGCTTCTTTCCAAGGCTCTACATTGATCATTTAAGTATTGTTGCACCTAAATTTCAAGAAGATAACTTAGAGGCATGTCGATATGATAATTTTCAACTTTCTCCACTATATCAATCTCTATTTCTTCATCGATTTTCTCTTCTACTTCTTGGCTTTCCATTGACTCGGCCAATTGTTCAAGAATGAACTACGATACAGGTTGCTCTATCACATCGATTGATATATCTTCATTAATGCTTGTAGTGACTTCGCAGCCCTGTTCCAACTCGTCTTCTTCTACAATTTCTTCAATATGACTGGAAGATGGCTCTTGATGCCTACATTGGATTATGGTAGCCAATTGCTCCACTTGTTTCTACATGTTATTATTAAATTGCATCTGGCTCTTCATGAATTACATGAACATGTCCTCCAAAAATAACTTGCTTTCAAGTAGTGATGGCTCCTCAAACTCCTGCCCTTAACAATCGAAAGACTTCAGATTCTCTGAGTGCGGGTCTCCATAGTTTTCTCATGCATCATTTTAATGATCAAGATAGCCCATGGATGCTAAGTAATAGACACATTGATTGAGTAAATGTCCCTTGCCTCCACACAAATCGCAGTAAGCTGTATGAGAATTGTCCATATCCTGCATATGATTGTCAAAACCTGCAAATTGAGCTGGAGGTGCACATATATTATCATACTAATGGAAACCCATTGTGCTTGGTGTTGAAAATTCTGCATTTAACCAGTGGTAAGTATTTGAAGCCATTGAAAATTGCAAACCAAAGACTCTTGGAAAAAAAAGAATTTTATCAAAAGAAAGAAAGAAAAGAAAAACTATATATAATATATACACATTCACAAAAGACAATTGAAATCTTTAAGTACTAAGTTTAAATCAATCCCCGGCAACGGCACTAAAAACTTGATGAGCTGCGTATATGTCTATTAAATTGCTCGCTATTTACGCAAGTATACATGTCGTGTCAAGTAATAAAGTGTGAGTAGAGTATCGTTCCCATGAGGATTGTGTTAAACGGATTGGCACCTTAAATCTCAATTGTCTAAGTGAATTGGTAAAATGAATGAGATTTAGTTTCAAAGAATTGAAGTAAACTAAACTAAGCAAAGCAGTAAATGACCAGAGTGGTGTGGATGTTGCTGATATTGCCTTGAGATGATTAAGATAGGTGGGAATATGGATTCATTGAATCATAACTATGTTATTTGGTGTCAATTAAGTTAGTTGTGCAGAGATTACTAATTTAGGTTCATTCATATTCATATATGTCTTCCAACACATACAAACCTAACCAAGTTTTAGTCATGTGCTATGTTCCCATGCATACAAATAAAACAAGGTTGATAACCATATAACCTAATCATGATTACACAGGGTTAATAGGTATATTCCTATCCATATTAACATATAATACAACATGAGTTAGAATACCTGTGCCATATATATGAATCTCATTCAAATTTCACTTTTCTAAGCATGAATCTGAATATTAGATCAATCCACAAGGTTGCAAAGTTTGTAAATGCATTAAGCATAATATATAAAGGTTATCTCAAGCAATATATGTCACAACACAACTATATTATTAATTCAAGCATAAGAAAACTAAATATCATAAGCTATGAATTCAAATCTTACATATCTCCCACCATAGGAAGGTTCAACCCATAAATATGACTTCAATTCCCATTAAAATTGAGTTTACAAGCATCCGAAGCAAGGAGAATAACAAACAGGTAGAGATAGATGAGAAGAGGAGATGAAACTCAATGGATTTTGCGGTGATGGCTTGGATCTCCACTTGCTTTTCTCTCCTTCCTTGAATCTTTGGTTTCCTCCTTTCCTCCATAGCAACTATTCTCTATTTTGGTCTCTCCTTTATGGCCTTTGAAACTCCTTTGCACGCAACCCTAGGTTTCTATTTATAATGGGTAGCTTGCGCAGCACATGTGCATAAATCCGCATGCTTACGGATGCGTAATGGCGCCTAAGTGCCAACTCTCTGGAGCTGCGTAACTTAGAAACCTTTCTGGAAACCCTAGGACTTCATGCCTTGGTGCCTAGGCGCCAACTCCCTGAAATCAATATGACTTGTGACTTTAAAAACCTTTAGAACTTTGCTTGCGTGTTGATGAAGTGGCGTCTGGGTGCCACTGGCTGGTACCTAGGCGCTAACTCTTTGGATGTAATGTGTTATATGAAGTGTTGGAGATTCTGGCAAAGGCCTATGGAATTGCGCCTGGGCATCACTAGGCGGTGCCTGCGCGCCAACCCCATGCTCCTTCACTTGGTTCTATTCTGCATTCGACTCGTTCGCGTGCTTGTAATTCTCTGTCCTACCTGTAAAAATTACATAAACTGAATAAATAGACTAAAAATGCCTAATTTATACTAAAAATGTATAAAAACTACATAATGCTCATAAAATGCAAAGCGAGTGAAAATTTAGCTAAATTGATGCAAACTAAACCTAATCTCTTGGACCAACACACAAAAAAGTCTCAAATAGGCCATGATAACTCGTATTTTTATGAGTTATCATGTGTTCAAGTGAAACATGGCATTACAACATAACCCTTGCCCATAAATACATCTACCTTGGTTACAATAATTTGATCCGACTCAAATACCAATTTGAAATCATACTTACTAAGAAGACTAACTAAGATAACTTTTTGCGTATTTCTAGTACATGAAGTATGTTCGTGAGAATAAGTGATTTTTTTGAAGTTAGTTTCAGGATTGCGGGTCCTAACCCTTCCACATTAACAGTAGAAGAATTACCCATGAATAATTTATTTTCATTTTGATTAGTTTCATAGATTTTAGATAGACTTCTCTCTTTGCAAACATATCTAGTAGCTCCCGAGTCAAGCCACCAACTTTTCTCATAACTTATTATATAAATTTCAGAAATTATGACAACAAAATGTTCTTCGGTTAAATAGGTCTCTAGACCTTTTCTCTGATATGATCCAGACTGAGTGTTATTTTTCCTTTTGAGAAGTTTATACTCACTTTTCAGATGATCTATTTTTTTGTAATAAAAGCAAGGTCACTTCTTCTTCTTTGTAATAGTCTTTTTGGTATTTAATTTAAATTTCTTCGAAGGTTAATTATTGACATTTGTCACCTACTTTAAAACTTCAACCCCATTAGCCTTAGCAAGAACTTGCTCTTCTTTCTTTACATTTTTTCTTGATTTTTCTTCAGTGTGTAAATTGAGAGCAAGATCATCTAAACTCATGGATCCTTTTATTTGTTTTAGACTTTTGAGGTGGTATTCCAACAAAGTGGTAATTTGTCCATAATTGCATCAACAAGAACGGATTCATTCATCTTATTGCCCTATGACCCAAGTTGATTAACGATATGTCCAATCTCATTAACTTGATCAAGGATTGATTTATTGTCTATCATAGTATAATTAAGAAAATTACTTATTAGAAATCATTTAACGCTTGCATCATTAATACTGTGTTTGTGTAGAAGTGAATCCCTGATTTCTTTGACAGTATTTGCATCTTGGTATACTTCAAACAATGAGTCGGACAACGCTCCATTGATGTGCCCTTTGCAAATATAGTTGTCCATGTCCCACTTTGCTCATCAATATTGATCTTACAGCGTTTCATTTTCTTTTTCTTCAGGTCTTAGGCTCTTAGCATGGTGAGGACATACACAACTCCAATATAAGTTAAGAAAAGATGAAATTGTTGATTCCATCTCTTGAAATTGGTATCAACACAGTAGTCCAATCTTGAAATATTGGGCTTCGTGAGTAGAATGGATGACTGGGGAGCAATTTATAAATAATAGAAAGGGGACAAGACTAAAAATTGTCTTTAAACATCCCTTCATTACATCCCATATTATACGTTGCATATCTTGAAGCTAAGCAAAGCATCCATTAATCACGTCTAATGAATTTGGCTATTCGAACTTGAATCTTTCCAAAATTTACATCCTTTGAATTTACGCACATGATTTGCCACATCATCCATATCAATCGTTGCACTCTTTCAAGTTGATTTGCAAATAAAAATTGTAAAAATATGGATGATAGGAATCATATCCAAGACATGTTGTGTTTCTACCAACGTCTCTTACCACTTTAGCTATTTTATTTTTGTTGTTAATCTATTAAACTATATTATACTTATAAATTTGAAAATCTCAACAAAATCATCTCTCTCTCTCTTACATCTCTGCACTTTCTTTCTTCTTTTTTTTGTTCTATACTGATGGATCTAGCTATCGTCAACCGGATCTACCCTTCAGTTCCATTTTTCTTTTCCTTTTTTTTTTCGCTTCGGCTCCTAATCATTAAGGTGTGGGTGTGGACCTGGTTCTCTCTTCTTCTTCTTTTATTCTATTTTCCACTTTTCTTTTTCGTGCTTTTCTTCTACCCTTCTTTTTTTATTTTTCACTCCATTTTTTCTTATTGTTGTTTTTTGTTTTCTATCTTTTTTTATCCTTCATTTTTTGTTATTTTCTTTTCAACAGCTTTGCCACTGTTCCCATTTGGTATTCAAAAGTAGGGTGGTGTAGCCCTATTTCTTTCTCTATCTTGTTAATTCATTTTTCTCTCTTTTTTGACTCATTAATGCCTTTGTCTTTGATGGTTGGCCATTGCTGAGATGTAATGATTCATTCTTTCTCTTTAGTTGCAATAGTTACTCATTGTGAGTCATTGCTTGCTTGCTAGAGGTGATATCTTTAATTCCTTATTAAATATGTGGTTTTTTAATGTATATAAGATAGATTTGAAATTCGATGCAGAAAGCTCTAGTTATACCATTTGAATATGCAAGCATAGTTGTATGCAACATTAGGAAAATTGATATAGTTATTTATGGACTAAGGATTTGAGCAAGAATGTTAGATATTACATAGACTGCTTGGACTGATAATGAATTTTGATATTTTTTAATATTTATTATTATTATTATTATTATTATTATTATTATTTTATGAATATGCATAGCCTCCCTAATTTATAAAAAGAAATTTTTGCAAACATGTCTACAAAGTTTGACTAATATTGCATCTATGTTCCTAAGCTTGCGAATATTGCAAATATGTCTAGAAAGTTTGCATGAAATTGCAAATGTGTCATTTCCATTAGGACTTCATTAGAATTTTCTATAAAATGATGATGACACCCTTTAAGCCAAGTGATAAACTTGCAAATTTTCAAATATTATAGATACAGTTGTTATTTCATTATATTTTTACATATATTATTATTTTAGATTTTTTTACAAATATACTTATAGCATTTGCAAAAATTGTAAGTATATTACTTTACTTAAAGGGTATTATTGTCCTTTTACAAAATAACAACATCATAATGGAAGACACACACTTGTAATTCAATATAAATTTTGTAGGCATATTTGCAATATTTGCAAACTTAGGGACATAAATCCAATATTGGTTAAATGTTGTAGGCATATTGGCACAAATCACTTATAAAAATGCATGATCATGGAATGGTTTACCTTTATGCATGATGGCTTTAACCAAAGTGTAGAACCCTTGAGTGCATTTTTTTTTTAAATCAAGTATTGGTCAACTATTGTAGGCATATTGGCAAAAATCACTTATAAAAATGCATGATCATGGAATGGGTTTACCTATATGTAGATGGCTTTAACCATAGTGTAAAACCCTTGAGAGTAATTTTTTAAAAATCCAATATTCGTCAACTATTGTAGGCATATTGGCAAAAATAACTTATAAAAATGCATGATCATGGAATGGTTGTCTATATGTATGATGCCTTTAACAAAGTGTAAAACCTCGAGAGTAATTTTTTAAAAAATATAATAAGGGACCGTTTTGAAAATTTATAAAAAATGGAAATTAAGTTGAGAATATCAAAAAAATTGATTCTATAGCCAAAGAGTCCAACGGTTTTCTAAAAAAAAAAGACAAAAAAGGGGGAAGAGAAGGGGTAAATGAATAGGGAGGAAGGCTAAGGAAGAAGAGAGAAGGGTGAGAAAAAGAGAGAGGGGGATAGAGAGGAAGAGGAGGATGAGAAGAGGAAGATGAGAGGGGGGAGACAAAACTTTAGGATTGGTGTATTTGAATTTCTTGGATAGGGTTTGAAGTTGGAGGATTTGAGAAAAAGTGGACAGAATTTGAGGTAAGCAATTTCTTTTCATTCATTCTTTATTTTTCTTGTTTATTGCATTTATTTAATATATTGTGATGGTATGAAAGAGATTTAACACAAAATTAAGATATTAAGGTTAGAAATTGTAAACCCTAATAAGGTAGGAGAATGAAATTTTCCATAGAGATGAAATATGAAGCATGAAACCTAGATAGATAATTTTATAATGGTATTTGTGTGATGAAATATAATTATTATTTTAAATATTTGATGCAATGTGAAAGATAGATGTGTCTAGATAGGTGGTTGAAATTTAAGCATATTGAAAATAGGGTATTTGAGGATGAAATTAAAGAAAATTATATTTGAAATAGTATTTAAGAATGTTATTGTTATTCTGATATAAGGGCTGTTTGGCATTCAGTAAAACTATCGTGTGTGTTTAAAACTTTTCAGCGGGTAGGGTGTCGGGGCAAAAAATGTCCCGTCACCCCTTGCGCCTTGTCGGTGTCGCTGCTTTTTTTTTGGTCAACGGCAAAAAATGCCTGTGTCGATCTAGCTACTGCAGTGTGGACCGGTGTCGCTGTTTTTTTTCGTTACAGCCTGCATTAATTTGCACCTGCTGCGGTGTGGACTCGGGAGAGGCAAGCGCATTAAATCACATGTCACACAAGCTGCAATATCAGTGGAAGCGACAGTTTTTGCCAGTAAAAAATTGTCACTCGTTTTTTGCCGAAAGCCAAACAGCCCCATAGATTAAAGTAAAAAGATATTGGAATCTTGTAAAGTCCAAAGTTGAAATTTTGGAAATTTGGAAAAAATGATAAGTAAGAATTTTTCATTTTTATTTGAATGATTATGGATGTTGATGGATGTTTATTTTTTTAGACGTGGATGTTTTATGATGAGTTTGATCTTTTATTTGAGATTTTATGAAAACTTCTTTCTAGAGATATATGATTTTCTTGGTGTTAACTAAATTGACTTGAGTATGAAAATTGTATTTTGAGTTGATGATAGATTTATAAAATGAATATGTTTCAAATGAGTATATAGGCACGAGCATGATATATGAGTGCATTGTTATATGTTGAGCATAACATATGATGATTCTCTTGATTAGCTGGAGAATAAGAGGAATTACAACAAACTGCGGCGTAGCCGTGTGAGACATTTGATGATGATGAGTCTATCTAGTGTGCCGGATGACATGAATGATGATAAAGATGAAGATGAATATTTACATTGCATAAGCATTTGGAGCATGGTTGCTTAAATAAACATAATATTAGTATAAAAATTTAAGAATTTTGATGTTTGAGTTATTTTGTGGAAATAATATTTGTTTGGTTTCATATTTGATTTTTAGTATTATCCTACTAACTGAATTGTCCCAGACTCATATTTTCATATATTGATGTTTTTAGATGACATGACTAAGGTAGGAGCTCAACATAGGGTTGGAGCTCAAACAAAAGTGAGGAAAGATCCTAGTCCATTGTGGTATATATGAATTATTATTTAACTTGTATGAAAGATAAAATTTGACTTTATGTAAACGAGTGATGTAGTGAGGACTTATTGTAAAGTTTATTTGATTATGGAGTTGATATGTGATTGTTTATGTGAATGAATTGGAGTAGATTTAGATAAATTTATTTCACTTTAGCTTCTATAATTTATATTATATATTATAATGGATAGTATGATGTGAGAATGCTTGTATAAGGTGATTCCATTTAATCCCTCAATCTCATAATTTTGGGAGATGTTGCCAGATTTTTTGGTTAAATCTAACGATCGTTGGCTAAATATAGAGATTAACCATTGGAGCGTTACACAAAGTGTGGCTTAAACATTCTCACACAAAATTTTGCTTGGAAGCCAATTTGGGATGTTTAGCTTTGGTCTTGTGTAGAACAATGTAACTATTTAAGACTCGTTTTGAATATTTTGGGTCCATGATGTGTATTATTGCAAATATTATAGGTATGAAATAAGTTAACTTATGAGATTTTGTTATGAGCTTCTATGTTTGTAAAGCATATAAATTCTTAGTACATCTGCTTGTAATAAAAAAGACTAATTTATCTCATTAAAAAAAGCTAATCTAATTGTCATGTACTTTAGCAATATTAACTAAAATAAACTAACCTATAATGTGCCTTAAGCCTTGATAAAGCAATTTGATTTAGTATGTACAAGCTGGTTTATGATGGGTTATACAGCAAGGTAATTGTGTGATCTGAATCTGGTTTTGTTATGATAAGTTGAGTAATATTTTAACAACAATAAATTATCTGATTCTTTTATTAGAAAACTATCTAATGAAGGTTTTCATAAATTAAAATGATGATCAGTATGAGTAGAACATGTTGTTTATATTCAAATCACTTGGCTTTTAGTAATATTTTTTAACAAATTAAGTTGTTTCAATAAAGATATTAATGAAATAGGTGGCTTGATTAGTCAGCTTTCCAATGATGTTGTTGGATATGCAATTCAATCAGTAAACTAAAATTTTTTTGGATGCCTAGGCTATCAAAATATTAAAGATGTAAAATGTTAACTTTTTACTTTTTTTTTGGATTAAAAATCCGTTTTTTTTTACCACTTTTGGCAACGGAAGTGAACAAGTAAATAAATGAGTGACAGTACAACTAGCCCCCTCTATGATATATATATATATATATATATGTACATATTTGTAGTTTCATAGTTACAAGCTAAAATGAAATTCTTATGGTGCATTTGTAGCAACAAATAATTTATGATACTACGAATGAATAATAATGTTCAACTTTTCAATACTTTCTTTCATTTCTTGCATGTTAAGTATTTGACTTGGTTGACTTTAAATGGTTTTTGTCACACCTGTTAATTTGTTTTATGATATTAAGCTCTTAACTGAGTTTCAATTTAAGGGTGTGTTTGGGAATGAATAAAACTTTTGATGAAAAATTATAAAGAGTAGAAGTCGTCAAACGATGTGATATGATAGGGGTAATGATGAGGAATAAATAGGATAAAGTTGAAAGAGATATGTTAGTTATGTTGGTACTTGTGTAGAAATGATTGAAAAATAGGGTAGTTGTATAGAAAAATATGAAGAACTGATTAAAAAATAGGGTAGTTGTGGAGAGTGAAAAGTTTTAGATTGAAAAATTTTAACTGACAACTTTTACTTGTTATCAAACACACCCTAAGATAATTAGATTTATGTTCTTCTTTTGGTTGTTAAGAAAAAGGTCATTTCTCATCTTAAAATATTTGTGATTTTCTAAATGTAAATTGCTAAAATAATCTAATCGATTTTTTGAAATTCCTATTGATGTGTATAGAGTGGGGGAATTTTGTTGGACTAGAATTAGAGTTATCTTAACCCAATTATGTACCTTTGCCAAATAGCTTATAAGAAAATAAATGAATCTTGGGTGAAGGGCTCTTAGATTTTTATGCATGTCTGTTTGCTTTAGCTTCACTTTCAATTCTAATTTGAAATTTGAATGTAACTATTTTCATGTATTTTTTGGATTTCAACATTTTTGCATATCTTCTATCGATATATTTTCCCATTTATATTATCTAATTCTTGTACTAAAATTCCTTCTTCTTCCTTTTTCTTTTCTTTTCTTTCTTTTTAATTGCAAAAGGGGTGGAATGGGACACTGTCCATGACATAGCAGAATAGCTATGGAATGGACGATAAGCCTCTCCATTTAATAGCGAAAAATCAATGTCATTACAAGCCTCAAAAAGAATATCTTGGGGGAAACCGTCCCACCAAGTGCGGATACCGATGCCCAGTTGCAAAGATGACTTCATAGTAATATGTGCAACCTTGTTACCTTCTCGCAAGACATGAGAAAGTTTATAAGATGAAACCTACAGGACACATCTTTGGGCTTATCTATGAGACAACCAACCGACGACAGAATTTTTCTATCACTTTTCATCAGAGCCTTCAATCAGAGGGAATTAGTCTTACACATAACTTCTGGAATATGCATTTCAGCCAACCACATCATCCCAAATAGTAGTGGATATGTTTCAAGCCATAAAGGATCAACCTAACCGAATCCTATCTAACTCTTAATAGCAATTAACTCCCCTTTGCAGCACCTAATTACTGCCCCGAATCCACATAGATTTTCTTTTGGAAGCGTACTTGCATAAGCATTTAATTTTACCATTTTACCTTCCCATGAGGAGGTGGATACCATTTAGATTAGGATAAATGATCTCTCCAGCTCATCTGCATCATCAGACGTGCAGAGTTATATTATGTAAAAACATCCTACTCCCGTTATCAAAAAAAAACATCCTACTCCAATCAGGAATGTCAGCCAACGATGATGAGACATGCCCACATCTACTAGCATTTCTGTATTACCATAACCTCCAATATGTAAAAATGAACAAGTCAAATAGAGGTTTTAATTTGGTAGTTGTAAACACATACACCACCTTAAATCCTTAATGTTATTCGATGGATGTTGCTGGATAAGGGGAGAGAACAGCTTCTGATATCAAGTTTATCTAAACTTTATTTATTGTTAGATAATTCAATCTTCTGTTTTTTCTAATAACCTTTTTTATGTCAATTTAATTTTTCAAACCTTGACTTTTATCTAACATGATCGCTTGCTCTCGAGAGCAGGCAGCGTTCCCTACTCCCGAGAGGGTATGCTCTTTTTTATTTTTTTGAATTTTTTTTATAAAACTGTTAATCCAGGTGTATTTAACATGTGCATAAATTTTTACCATTTTTAGAGTATGTTAGATACTTATTTTTAATTTTTGAAAATCAATGGCATTTTAAGTAATTTTAAATTACTAAAATGCCACTAATTTTCAAAAATAAAAAATAAATATCTAAAATATTCCAAAAATGGTAAAAACTTATAAACATGTTAAATACACATAGATTAATCCTGTTTAGGAGAAAGTTTCAAAAAAATTAAAAATGGATATACACTCCCTGGAGCAGGCGATCACGTTCCGACTTTTATTTTGAGCAAGACTTTTGTCGATGACCACCATTGAATTACATCTTATTAGCCTAACTATGACTTCTTTCTTGGATAGGAAATTATTATAGAAATAAGTAGGGCTTAATAAGCTACGTGGACGGGATATGTCATGTATTTTAGGTCTGTTGAGCTGTGCTATGACGCTTCAACCCGAGATGTCGCATCCTTACTCCAAGACCTTATCGATTAGTAAATGTGAATCAAGACCTTATCGATCTCGTCCAAATTTTTTTTTATTTCATCATAATTTCATGTCATTGTATTCCACACCATTCATTTTACAAGGGACGATACACTTGTAATAAATAGCATTTATCATTCATAACATCTTATCTTACTCTTCTACATTAAAGGTCCTTTTGACATGATCATGACATATTCACTTCATGCATGCATCTAACCCTTAGTTCACATAGAACTTAAAACCTAAATAAGTTCACATACATCAAATTAAATCATTAAGGCATACCATCTCATACATCATAGTTAATCATTTTAGCCCGCATTTGCTTATCATCTCTTACCTTTCTTTAGATGCTTAGGTCGACGACCTCTTGAGCTTCCCGGTACCTATCTAAGGTTTGAGAAAACAAATGTGAAAGATAACTCAGTAAGCAAGCATTTTGGGGGTAAGACTTTCCTTTAAAATATTTTCATAAACATTTTAAATACCTTTTTACCTAAGGATATTTGTATGTCCTAAAACATTGTCATATAATCCTTTGTTCATGAGGACAATTTTATGTTCTAAAATATTTTCATAAACATCTGTTCTTAAAAACCATTTACAAACCATGTATGGGCTTATTAAGGCAAAACATATATGTTTTACCCTCTTTAAGTAATTTTCTTTGACCTTATGTGAACATTTATAATGTTCCAAGACATTTACATTGAACCGTTTTTTGCCAATGGACATTTTTACGTTCAAAACATGTTTTATCATAAATTCCTTTAGCCAAGGGACATTTGATGTCCAAAAATATCTTTGACATAAACTTTCTTCGGCAATGGACATTTATATGTCCTAAAACATTTTTTTTTATAAATCCTTTTGGAAACAGGCATTCATATGTCCTAAAATATTTTTCATATAAACTCTTTGGCAAAGGACATTCTCATGTCTAAAAATACTTTTCATTTAAGCACTTTGGCATTGGACATTCTTAACATTTTTCATATAAGCACTTTAGCATTGGACATTCTTATGTCTATAAACACTTTTCACAAAATTCTTTTCATAATTCCCGTCTTGGAACTTATTTATAACAAACAAGATATAAAACACATAATCCATTTTCATGAAAGCATTTGCATAGAAAAAATTTCATCTTATCTTTGATATTTACACTATTTTGTGTAAAACACCATGCTTTTAGGGTAACTTGTTTATAATGGCTCTTAAAATCCTATTTAGGATAACTTTTCGTAAAAATATTTTTATGTCTCAATCTTTGGATTTTTCAAAAGGAAAATATATGTGAATGTATTTCTTCTCATTCAGTAGTGACACTTATCAAGTGATCATTCTACTTTTCGGAAGAGAATCCATCATTAACAGTATGCTAGCTAGGCGGCCGTTCCTTCATCTTCTCCCATCTTAGGGAGGGCACCGCTGGCCTCCTGTCATCCCTTAGCGACTTGGCCATATGTAGAATGGGCCCCGGTCCATCTCCGACCGTGCTCTACAGCTCACTTATTCCTTATATTGGTGCACAATACATCATCATCATAGATCGCAGTCCGTGTGGATTAAAGTATCACAGACCGCAGCCCATGTCCTTTTAAACCATCTTGAAAAAGCGGGATCACAGACCGCAGTTCGCATTCATTCTTGAAAAACATCACAGACCAAGGTCTATGTCTTTTTAAATCATTTTAAAAAAGAACATCACAGACCGCAGTCTGTGTCAACTTGTAAAGCGAGCACACCCACTTGAAATAAGTTTCATTTGAAATCTAGTTTTAGGATGACCTTCCTTAAATTCTTTTAGAAAAATTTAGAGTAAAATATTTTGATAAGCAATTGAAATGTTTAAGAGAATAATAAATCTTAAAATTCTTATGATGAAAGAACTTCAAAGCTTTTGAATTTTTAAGAATAAACCACATATTTTCCTAGTATATTCTTGGTTTCCATTTTGGGGTCTTTTGCTCACAAAGGTCATGCAATTGTATCATCTCCTTCTTAACCACCCTGATATCAAATCCTTGTCCACATATCCAATTTGCCATTTTTATATAAAGAGGGGCTTGCATAGCCTTTTGCATGTCATTTTAGCAATCTGAAATCAAACTATTTTATGAAATCAACTTATTTGGTCGGCCATCCTTAAATCCATTTCTATCAACATCCATATAAACCTTTTTTAAAGACATTCTCGACATATTTCTTTATCTAAAGGAAATCAAAATTTTTCTAATATTATTTTAAACATATAGACCATGTCTAATTATCGTTTATATTTAAACGTCATATCATAGAAATCAAATCCCTTTTGAAATCAATATCATAAAGAACTTGTTTGCTTAAAATCCATCGGCATAAAATATGAAATTTTTAAGAAACAACATCATGAAGAATTTGCCTACTTGTAATTAAATTCCTAAATCCATCAACATAAAGCAATCCCAATCCTTGGTAACACTTGTGATAAAATAATTATCTTAAAAAGTGTTGCTTGCTTCCCATGAAGCAAACCTTGAGGTTGTTCATTAAAGTCATCTTTTTTTTAAAACTTGTGGTTTTTCATGAAAGTCATCATTTTCAAAACTTGTGTTTGCCCATTTGTCAAAACATCATCATAAATATTTTTAATCATGTCAACACGTAGAAAGAAAATAGTATTTTGGAAAGTTCGCTTACTTACCTGAGATTGTCTTAATTCCCTTTCCTCCATCTTTGCCTTTGCCTAAATAAATGAAGATGACATTTTATTTATATGCATCAACTTCAAATGCTTGCATTCCTTAAACTTTTTCAACCTACATGAATCCATTTGGATTGAACTAACTTAACCCACTTGTCTTTCAAGTATTCATACATAACAACATAACGTATCCATCACATGATCCATTCATTCCATTTTTAATACCCTTATGTAAGCTAAACTTTTATACGCATTATTATCTTTTATTAAATCATCATATGGAGGTTCATTACCTCCCGTTTTTCTTTTTTCACATATTTTTCATATTACATATGTCGGTGCTCACTTTAGGCACATATATGACATCTTAAACCTCATATATTAATCTCAAAATTTAAAATTATACTTAATTGTCGAAACAGTAACATAATCATGCATTTTATCATAATTTCATGCATGTTCGCATTTTAGCAAATCACATAAGTCATTTATCACTTATCTATATATATCCTTCTATATATATTCATCTTATATCACATAACTTATGTGTTTCTTAAACTTTCTCAAAACAGCAACTTGTATCTCAATTCAGAATGATACAACCCCTTAATTAACATATAATTTAGGATTTATTTCTGAAATTTTAATCCATTTATCATAGTGTTCCAAAATAGCAACTTTCGGACACGTTTTACATACTTTCAATGTCTCTTTTGATACTTAATTCAAAACAGATTTTTAATCCATATACTTTAGCAATTAATCATGCTTTTATTAACCCAAATTTAGGGTAATATCATCTACTTAAAATCCATATATTGGTTGCTTTCCAAAACAGCAACTTCTAAACATGTTTTGGATACTCTTTTGCATCCCTCTTTGGACATCCCTTCACATACCCTTAAACAAATTAGATTTAGGGCAAACCTTCCAAACCTATTTTGAACATCTAAAGTACCCTAACTCTAGGGTATTTTACCCTCTATATCATCCATAAACTCATTAGTATAATTCATGTTTCACACATATCATAAAAAATCGGGTCATATACATAACCCTAATTTCCATCCTTTCTAAAATCCATCTCTAATAGGTTAAACCCTTATAATCACTTATGATACTTATTTATATCTCATTATAAGTTAAATTTCATTCCAAAAATCTGGAATTTAATATTTATTTTGATTTATTCCTCAATCTGTCCATAATGCTGAAATCAGACACATTGATCTCTCTAATTTTTGAATTATAATCAAATTAAGGAATTTAAATATGAAATTTCTATCATATCTTTATAACTATGTGAGTTAACCAAAATAAATATTATCATCACAACATATAAAGTATTTATATTTATTTTGATATTTTTACTCTGCCGGATAGCAGCATTAATTTCCAAATAGCTCTAATCACGTTAATTATTAGATATATTTATACCATTCCAAAATAAATTTGTATTTTTTTTAGTGTTATTCATGATATCTTCCACATTATATGAAATTTTTAGCTCAAAATTTCTTGTATAAAAATTATTAAAAAATCATTTGGTGCAGCTGATCCTGACACCCGTTCAACCCTATTCAAGTTGATTTTCTTAGATTTTTAATTTACCACATGCTTTCCCTTCTAAGCTAAAAATTGGGTCATTCCTTAATCATCTATCATGAGTTCTCACACAAAGTTTCATGCTAGAAACAATTCATATACTATTTCGTTCATATTTTAGATTTCTATCTTTTTTTTCCAGATTTTGCTCCCATATTTGCATCTAATTTTAATAGATATGCAAAAATTCTTAATCATTTCTTCTTAATTCTTTTACCCAACATATATCCTCTCTTAAAATCAAAATTTCTAATTTCATTGCTCATGAAACATTAATAATTGCATACCTATTTTTGATTATTTTCTTCCCTTCTCTTCCTTCCCAAGTTGCAGCTGTGTTTGGACGTCCCATGTTGCCTTTCCTTGCTGTTGAGAAACATGCCCATGTTATCCCTTTATACCTTTTTCATTTTGCTGAATTTTTGGGACATTTCTCCCTTCATCTCTCTCTCTTTCTCTCTCTTTCTCTCCTGCTGGAACGTCCCCTTGCTGCCTCTTTTGCTTCTTTTATAAGAGTGCTTGTTTACTCATTAAGCTTCCTACATTACTTACTCCTTAAGCAACCTACTTTATTTACTTCCCAAGAAACCTCTTACTTACTCTCTAAGAAAGCAATTTTTCATGATAATTAACTTTATCCAATCCTTCCATAATATAGATTTCATAATTTTATTCGCCCATTTCAAGTTTCGTCTCAATACATCTTTTCTATATCAAGTTATGATCCTTTGAAATTATCCTTTGGGTGTAAGATGAAAATAAATAATTATCATCTAAATCCTATCATATTTTTCTTAATCCAATCCATTCATAAGATTGAGCACAAAATCATGTGCTTACCTTTTAAATTTTATCTCATTTCGCTTTATAGGATTCAAGTTATGAATTTTCTACATTTTCCAACATAATTCTATAATTATCATTTTAATTTTCATAAATTAAATCAGAAAAATTAAAATAACTATGCATGCCATATTGGCATCTCCTAATCCTCATTAAGCCACTTTGGTCATATTGACTCACATTGGGCTATGTCTATTAATCTTTATCATCATTCTTAATCATAACCCTAATTGCGAAATATCATTAAATCATAAAAATATCCAAATCGTACATAATTCATGTTTACATGCTAAATCCACATACATGAGCCCTACTTGGGTCTGGGTATCACATGTGCGGAGCTTAGAATGAATAAAAAATGTAAAAATTGTAGAGTGAAATAATGACAACTTGTGATAACATATAGAGATGTTAAGTTTCCTGTGCAGGGAAATCAATGGATTAAGCTAGGTAATGTTGTTGTTGTAACAGTAAAATAGTGTTACGTATATAAACTGATGCAAGTATTGTTTACATAATGACTGTTATTTTTTTATTATTATATCAATTGCACGAGGTGAGGATTGAACCCTCAACCAAGTGGCATTATGCCACAATGTGTTCCCATTAGGGCAAGCCCATGAACAAGATGACTATTGATTTTAGTACTCTTGCAATGATTTCTTACAGTCATAAAAGATGATTCTTGAAACATATGTGTGTTAGCAATCCCTTTAGTTAAAATATATATATCTTTAAGTGATGATGAACTAATTTTTTGATATGATTAGTAAAGCTTCTTCTACTGTTAGTTATGATTATTTTCAACATAGTTTCTTTCCTATTTATGCTCCACTTTGACATCTATTCTTCACAGCTATTTTTTCATTAGATTCACACGTGTTATATTCTTCCACAGTTGCTCTTGTTGGTCCCGAATTGATGGCAAAACCCAAGAGGGGAGGGGTGAATTGGGTTCTTAAAAATTTCTTCGATAACTTA
>JAXCLR010000105.1:44432091-44449816 GCA_035584095.1 Annona squamosa
GTAGCCAAGACATACTCAAATTGATTTGTTAATCATCAAAACATAGATTTAACTTGTTTTCCACATATTTCCAACAGCTCTTTCTTCTCTTTCTTTCTGTTGACTTATTTTCTTTCTATTTCTACTTTATATTCCTTCTATCTTATCTGTGTTTTTGAAAGTATGAATGATATTCATTATTTCTTCTTTTCCTCTTCCTCTTCTAGTGGGAATCACCTCAATCTAGGCATTTCTTTTGCTGGTCAATCGTTGTGAAGGTAGGTGGCTTCTTTATCTACTATTAAAAGGGTTGCATTGTCACCTTTTCATCTAGATGAATGCTAAGAATTATCTAGGGTGGTGTTGGATTATCCGCTTTTAGAGATTACTGCTCATTTTTGAATTCCTTCTTTAGGGGTCTTTGGATTTGGAAGTGTAAAATTGTCTCTTTCTTTAAAGGAAGTTTCTAGACTTATAGGATTGCCCCTCTTTAGGGATGTGTCAGTTCTTCCCCTTAAACCTATAGGTGAGGACTAATTTACTTATTTATTTATTACAAATTCTAAGTGTTATGATCTAGCTGCCTCTAACAAGTCCCATTCCATTTCTCTGGATTTATTCTATGAAGAATTTTCCGTTAATAGAGAGCATCCTGGCTCTTCCAGAGGTATTGCATGTAGGAATGCTTTAATGTTAGGATTCCTTGCTGAAATTTTGTTTCCTTCAAATATTTTTCTGAAATTGTTGCTTTTTTCTTTTGTGCACTTGGCTATTTTGAGAAAACCCTAGTCCCCATTGTTTTGGCTAGAATTCATGAGGGGTTGACTTAATTTCATGAAGGAACCGGCCTTTTATAAGGGTGCTTATCTATCTTGGAAGTTGTTCTCTCTCTCTCTCTCTTGTTTATAAGATTCAACATGTTCTTAAGGAATCATTTGGGTTATGCATATTATATATTTCCTGTTGTCTTGTGCTTTTTATTAGTAACCTCTGCTGCCTAAAACAAGTCTCTACTTTTGCTGAAAAATGCATTAACATGTATTGCCTATAGCCCGACTTCTAATGGCTAATTCAAGTATACATCTGAAATTAAATGTTACATACCTGAAATCTTGAATGCTACATTGATGTTGCTAGAGCTAAAAGTAACACCTTGATGTAAATGAAAATTTTTTATCATCATTTGAAATCTATTTGCCGAACTTTCCAAATCAGAGTTTGATGAATGCACTTATGAGTTGTAAGAGGCTAGGATGTCTTCCTTGGCTAGCCTTTTTTCTAAAAATAATATGAGTCTAACTACTAAACAATTTATTTTTCATGCTTGTTTTAATGTTTCTTACGAGTATATTATTGATTTTTTCTTAACTAATACAAATATGATTGATGGAGCATTTGGGGTGCATAATCCATCTTCTAGAACATATGATCCATTTGTCTTACCTTACTAGTACCTTATAAGCCTTGAATGTTCTCCCCACCCTTTAGATTTGTTTTCTCATCTTAATAATTTGTCTGATGATTAGGTTGTTTGGAGGGCGTCATGGTTGTTTGTTGGCCCACTCATATGTTGTAGGTCTTACCTTAATAGGAGTTTCAAGTTATAGCTCTTACAATTCCCATAGATTTCTTTGTCAATTTAGTATTTTATAGGATGTGCCTATTATGAGTAGAGTTTTTAATTGATTCACTAAATATAATAGGGTTGCCATTGTAGATGAAATATTTGATGGTTGGCATTTCAATTTATTGGCTTTAGAACTTGGAATGACTTTTACAAGCTACTTGAATCTTCTTTAAACTATAGGAACTGGTTAGCTATGAAAATGTGTCATATAGTTCTTGATGTTCCTCCACTAATTGAAGCTACTATCCTTGAAGAGGAGGTAGTGGAGATTGTTATGCCAATGATGATTCCTCACTACCTAAAAGCACAAATTAATGATTTGAGAGAGAAGATTACTTCTCGTACCTCATCAATTGGTCAGCTATCTAATGCCCTTGCATCTATTTGTGAAGTACTATCCAGATATGAGATTTCTTTGGAGTCCATTTGTGAAACCCTAATCTTAGATACATGTACAAAACCCTAGGATTATAAACCCTAGATAATGTATTAATAAAATACATATTCATAAGTATGAAAACATGTGTATTAGAGGTTAAAAAATGCAATTGTGGGATTAAACCACGTGAATAGTAATTGAGGTGATTAAGAGTTAATCATGTAGATTAACCTAATCACAAAATGAAAAAAAGGAATTTAATCACCACAGGACGAAATAGCAATACTTTTTGATATTTTAATGGAATTTTAGATTTTACTGAAAAAGTAAAGAAAAATTTATAATTTGCAATCCAAACGTCGGATTTAGATGAAATTTTTTTATTGATGGTTAAAAATTCATGATGAATATGATGAATGGTATAAGATGTGATGAAAATCACGAATCAAGGGTCAAGAAGGAACGTCAATTGGAGATGAAAAAGGAAGCTTATCTTTTCATTTAATTATCTTTGACTTTTATTTAATTTTAAATAATTAAAAAATAAAAATAATAAATGAAAAGCAGCAACATGGCAGGGGCTATGGAAAATTGGAGCTAAATCCAATCGCTCAAATTCATCCTCATCAAAGATCAATGGATGAGATTGAATTAGCTTAAAAAATTAATTTTAATAAAATAAAAAAATAAATATGGCTACCATAGGGGGGTATGAATAGTGTAGGGTGGGCTGCACATGGCTCAATGCACCTTTTGAAAATTAGAAAAAAATATATTTACAATTTAATACCTTGAGCAATAGGGAAAATTACAATTTCATGAAAATTGCATGCCGATAAAAGGGGCTAAGGGGTGGATGTCCAAGGCACTCCAAATCCCAGCTCCAAGTAAAAATCAAGCCAAAATCCTGCCCCACCAAGTTTTAGCCTTAGAGAGGAAGAAAAGGAATGTTAGAGAGAGAAAAGGCAAGTAGGAGGAGAGTTTTTCTACTTCAGGTAAGGGGATTCTTCTCAATTTTTTTTGGATGTTAAGTAGAGTAAAATCATACTTAGATAATGTCTAATCATGAGAAAATAAATAAAGTTATAATGCTTAATTGAAATTATACCAAAACATCAAAAATTTGGAGCAAGGATAGAACATTCGGGAAGATAGCATATGATATATATAAATAAGGCTCCAATATTGATAAATGATTTTTTAGTGTGAATGATTAAGATAATTATGATGTTGTAATGATGATATATTAATCTCGTAATTTTTGGAATTAAGGATTATGCTTAAGTAAAATTATGTTGATTTTTAGTATATGGAGAAAATGATTTATTTAGCTAAGTTAATGATAATAAATTCAAAATTTATGAATTTTTCCATGATATACTAACTGAGAGCTATATCATGGTATTTTTTACTTTTGGAACCCATGAACAGTAACCCACATTGCTATGAACAATAACCTCGGGTGAACAGTAAACATGAATAGTAATCCATGAACAGTGATTATGAATAGTAAAAATGTAAATTGGGTGGAAAAAGATGAGATTAGTATTTATATCTTGAAGAACATATAGATGAAATTTTTAAAAGGAGTTTATGGATAAAAAAATTCATATAAGGAGGTAATGATCAAATAACTTTATAAAATTAACCTCTATATAAAAGAGGTAATGAATGATGCATGGGAAGCAATCTAACACATGGAATGGTATGAATAAAATATCTATTTTCCTTGTATAGGAAGAGGAAAGGAGAAGGTTGAGGACACAGACTGATAAGGTAAGCAAGCAAACTTTTTTTAAAAATATGATTTTATTGCTTCATTATAAGTAAGCAAACCCTTTTGAAAATATGTTTTATTCTCAAGTATTTATGAAATGTGTTTAAGGGTGTCCATTCCTATAATATTTTGAAATGACGAATGTTTATGAGTTTTTACGAAAAGTCATGCCGGCATATTGTTATCATGTGATGTTCATGAATATGTGCATATGTATGATGCATAATGAAGAGGCTTTAGTGCAGGTAAAAAGCGGATCAGAGGATCCCACTTCACTATTGTCGAGTCGTAAGGGTTGTGTGTCGGCAGTGTCCTCCCAAGAGGTGGAGGCAAAGGAGTGTTATGTATGAATGAATGCATTGCATTTTTATACATGGATTGAAAAAGAAAGCATAGATTTGAAATGATATTTTAAAGGAATAGTGCAAATAATTTTGTACATGAGAATGACAAGTTACTTAGTGTAAGAGGTATATAATGCCGGAAAAATGACGTGAGGTCCCCTTGACAGGGCCAAGTCGAAGAAGCCGGCGCAATGGACCTACTATGTGAGATGTTTCCCAGGCTAGCGTACCCACACACGAAGGTTTATGTCATGAATGGAAATGAAGTATTTGCACATCCAATATTTATGAAATGATTTTTATGAAAAGGTTTCTGTGCATTTGATAGTTGATCACTTGATAAGTGTCTTCTATCGAATGGTGAAGAATGCATTTAAATGAAAGAAAAATGCTTGCTTATTGAGTTTCGACTCATGTTTTGTTTTCTCAACCTCAGATAGGTGTAGGGAAAGCCAAAAGATGAAGGGCATTTGTTGCTAAAGGAAAAAAGAAATCTACAAAGGTGATAACTTGTAAAATCATTTCAGACTATATTTGTATGTTAGTCTAAGAGATTAGGCATAGTTTGCATCCATTTAGCTTAATTTTCACTCGCTTTACATTTTGGAGCATAATTTAGTTTTTATACAATTTTAGCATAAATTAGGCTTTTTTAGTCTATTTATTTAGTTTATGTGATTTTTGCAGGAAAGACAAACGAATTACAAGCAATGTAGGCAAAGCGAATGCATATCAGAACCAAGTCACGAGGCATGTGGATGGCGCCCAAGCGCCACCCTACATGTCTTTGCTAGAATTCCAACACAATTCAGCAACTAGTAGCTTCCAGTGAGTTGGTGCCTAGCCGCCCGCTTGGGGCACCCAGGTGCCAGTACATGATCATAGGTGCTCCAAGAGAGTTTCAAGTCTTGAAGCATCGCCTAAGCGCTAGCTAGGGGCGCCTAGGTGCCACTTGATTAACATACAGACACGCCCAAAAGAGTTTTTAGGTCAAAATCTTCCAGAAAGTTGGTGCCTAGACACCAAGGCAACAATCTGCAAAACATTCAGAATGGTTTCTACTTCACACAGCACACAGAGAGTTGGCACCTAGGCACCACTACGCATCCGTACGCATTGATTTCTGTACGTATGTTGCACAAATCAATCATTATAAATAGAAATCTAGGGTTCCACAGGCCATAGAGGAAAGACAAGAACAAGGAGAGGAGTGGAGAGAGCCACTAAAGCAGCCGCACGGAGAAGAAAAAGGACCCGTTTCCATCACAAGCGGAAGAGGGGATCCGATCTCATTGGTGGAAGCTTCTAAGATTCAGTTTTCTCTTTCCTTTCTCTTTCCTTTTTTCAGTGTTCTTGGAGATGACTGTAACTTGATTTTAATGAGAATTGAAGTCATGTTAATGAGCTAAATCTTTCTTATGGTGGGAGATATGTAGGATTTGAACTCATAGCTTATAATATTTGGTTTTCTTATGCTTGAATTGATAATAATGTTGTGTTGTGATTTGTGTTACTTAAAATTACCTTTATGCTTAATGCATTTACAAGCTTTGCAACCTTGTGAATTGTTCTAATATTCAGATTCATGCTTGGAAAAGTGGGATTTGAATCAGATCTATATATAAGGCACAGGTATTCTAGCTCATGTTGTGTTAGATGTTAATATGGATAGGAATATACCTATTAACCCTGTGTAATCATAATTAGGTTATATAGTTATTAATCTGGTTTTACTTGTATGCATGGGAACGTAGAACATAACTAAAACTTGGTTAGGTTTGTATGTGTTGGAAGACATATATGAATATGAATGAACCTAGATTAGTAATCTCTGCACAACTGATTTAATTAGGACCAAATGACATAGTTATGATTCAATGACTTTATATTCTCACCTATCTTAATCATCTCAAGGCAATCTCGGCAATAACCACCCTACCTTGGTCATTTACTATTTTCATAGTTTAGTTTAATTCAGTTCTTTAATACATCTTCTCCTTTACTTTACCAATTCACTTAGACAATTGAGATTTAAGGTACTAATCCGTTTAACACAATCCTTGTGAGAACGGTACTCTATTGACACTTTGTTACTTGACACGGTACATATACTTGTGTAAAAAGCGAGTATTTTTATAGATATATATGCAGCTCGTCAAAAGGTTAGTACATTTTTGGATAAATAGATGCCCTAATGGGATATGATGAGAAAAGACATAGGTTGTATGAAATTATGAAGTTATGAATAATATAAGAAATTGATGATTTATGATGATATGGATGAGTCCATTATGAATGGTGATGAGTATATATTATGTGATGAAAGAAAAGAAAAAATTTTTGGACAAGATCCAATTAAGTACCCACCACGTGATCAGGGCAACAATCTTGAGTCACGTTTACCAATCGACAAGATCCCGAAGTAAGGACTATGTGGACGCCTTGATTCGGGGCGCACACCATTGCTCCTACTACAACATAAGCTCTTTCAAGTGACTAGGTTGAATACTTTTGTAGTCATTTTCCTTTTTTTGGCTATTCTATCTATATGACGTGGAAATGGAATTCAAGACTTTTTGGGAATGATGTGTTCTTTTGGTTAGTCTAGAGTGCAAGACTCATGTTATAAGTTTGTGATGTGTGCAATGAAAATAGATTTTTTAAAAGAACATGTAACAATTATTTGGATGACTATGATGGCAATTTTTTGGAAAATCCTATAATGGAAATAGAATTTTTTGTATCATTTTTAGTGAAAACAACGTAGATCTTTAAAATGATGCATCCAAAATTTTAGCTTTATTTTGTAAAGAATATTTGACCGAATAGTAAGAGAGAAGCTCTTACCTCTTTTACATTAATCTATCGGGGTTTGCTCAAAATTTCTTTATCATGGATGTGCCAATATTTTGATTTTCTTATGGATATATTATCACATTGTAATGTGCTTTTTGTGGAAAATTATTGAAATGTAAGCTTTCAGAATGATGGTATTCAAGTAAGCATGAATTGCTCAAATGAAGAGGTCACATAAATTCCAATTCATTTAGGGCGTGTTTGGCAATTGATAGAAAATGTCAATTTAAAACTTTTCACTCTTTACAACTATCATATTTTTTAATCATTTTTTCACATTTTTCTATACAACTACCTTACATTTCAATCATTTCTACACAACTATCCACACAACTAACCTATTTATTTTAACTTTATCCTCTAAACTATTCATTATTACCCCTATCATATCACATCATTTGATAACTTTTACTCTCTAAAACTTTTCATCAAAAGTTTTATTCATTCCCAAACACACCCTTAAATGTATCGAATTGGAACCCTGTTGGAACCTCTTAAAAATATTCTACTTTACCCTATTAGTAAAAGGAAAACTTGCTCTAGACATATAAAATGATAGATAAGAAATTATGCATAAAAATAATAGAATTACATAGATGGGTTCACAATGAGTATTCAGCTTCTTTAATGAGAACAAAATAAAGAAGATATCTAATGGTGTTTCATAATCCATATCATCCACTTGTATAAGATATCAACTAGTCATGGTTCCAATTTGTAATTTCACATGCATTCCTCCAACGAGTCTAGAAAATTTTGATTTGCCTGTGTCATCTAATCAACTTTATTCCTATCAATTTCAATGGCACATCAAATACATTAGCTTAAGAGAATTCCTGGATGAAGTATGTATAACAAAGCTTCCATGACTCATTTTAATGTTATAGAACAATAAATAAACACAAAAACTCAAGGAAATAACAATTCTATATTTTTATGTAATTTTGTTATTGTGAGGACTGGGTTTTTTTTATTATAACCCTTGACTATCCATGAGGTAATTTATGAATATGCTGCTAGGAATTAATGATGTCGGTGTGATATACAATGTATGTAGATTTGACATTTAAGAGACGTGTAGTTTATACATGCATGTATTATAACCTTGACACATAGGGTTGTATGGGACACCATTCATAAGCATGTTAGACATGAGTAAGAATTATGACTTGCATGTTCCTGTAGCTCGGGACCCTGGTTATGATGTGCTTTATTGGGTATTGATTTAAAGGTATATGATTGACGCTTTATTTGGGACAATATGACTATCTTCCACTTCGCAAAGTGTGAACGAGATTTGACCTGCCCAGTCAGGTTGTAGGGGTCAATGGGGGCAGCACTCCTTGAAAAAATTTTAATTCACTAAATCGTATGGGTGGGAAAGCAAGTCGCACATTATAATTGGGTTTGGCCCATGCTTAGGCCTAGCCCGACGCAATGAACGTTTAGCTTAAAGAAGGGCCCACACAAGGGTTTCATTCACGCTCGTCTTTCTTCTTCTCCCCTCTTCTTCTGCTTCATTTTTCCTTCTTCCATTCTTCCTAGTCTCAATGGCACTAGATCTTTCAAAAAATTCTTCCAAACTACTTTGAAGAACTTCGATTCCCATTAAGGAAGCTTGAAATTCGAAAGATCCAAGTTTAAATCCACTATTTTGGGAAAATCAGATCGAGGTAAGTAGATGTCATCTCTTTTCGAATCAGTGGGAATCCCATCTTAAAAATGATATAGGGCTGGTGAGAGGGGGTAGTGTCTAATAATTTTGTGGTTTAGAATGTTTGGGTTCGTGACAATTTATGGTTAATGGAGTTATGAGAAAATCATATGTTATTGTGTAATTTTTGTAAAACAAACAACTTATTAGCAGTCTCTACATCATTAGAATAGGACATTATTTGAGTGGGTTGAACTAGGATAAGGAACTAGAGATCTCCCCTTTGGCATCTGTCATGTGTTTGACGAAATGTTTGTGTGACAATTGGTAAGCTAGATTTAAAGTAAACTCCGTTAATTTTGCTAAGATGGTATGCATGGTTTGTAACATTCGTTCTTGTGTATTGTGGATTATGTGTTATCTAAGATTAGTGATTGTAAAGGATTATTCATAGCCCTTGGTTGACATAAGGAGAGGGTTATTCATGACCCTTAGTTGACATAAGGAGATAACTATTTATGGTCTTTGGTTTACATGTGATTATATGTATATGATCTTGAGTGTGGGTGTTGGACCCATATGTCTTGCATGGTCTTTTAAGAATCATTTTTTTCAATATTATCACAACATCCGCATCCAAAGTCTTATTTCCTTCACCATTTTGCTAATCGTTATCTACTTACTGAGTCTATTTAGACTCAGATGATTTGTTATTTTGTCTTTTGATCACAGGCCAGGTAAAGAGCCTCAAGATGGGACTAGAGGAAGACCTAATCTTGAAGACATTTAGATTAGCATTTGTGTTCTTAGTTATTTTGAATATTTTTATGCATGCGGACATTTAGATCCAACTGCGACAAACATTTTGTATGTGGTTATATTTTAAATTTGGTTATAATCTATGTGGTCACATATGTATGTGATCTTTTGGGTTGCTTGTGGTGTAATGATGAGTTATGATGACTTTCATTCCATATAGATGTCTTTATAATATGGAAAAATAATTGTGTGAATATAGGGCTAAATGTTTATATTTTGAAATGAACTTATAATATTCATGTATAACCGATCCTCTATACCACACCACCCCTTTATAATTATGGTGAAATGCTGCCGAATTTTCTTTAGGTCAGGTGACACTCATTAACTAGCAATTGAGGATGTGTAGGTAACCGGGTGTCACAGTTATAGAGTGAATTGTTCTTTTTAATGAATTTTCATTTGTTTCATCAACTTCAAATTTGTTTGCATTTAAGTAAGGCAGACATGATAAAACATAATATTGATTGCTGCATGCTCGCGAAGTTAGAGGTACTATTGCCTTAGAAAATCACCAATATCCAAAGCATCCAATATATAAACTATCCCCTTCATTCACTCCACAAGTTTTAAACAGCACTGCTTGGAGAATCAGTACACTAAACAAAAATCATGTCCAATTTTAAAATGTGGAGGGCATGTTGGGTTTTTGAATGAGATTTGGGTTCAGTACCATTATTTTTCCCCTAATGAGAAGTTGAAATATTTTGAAAAGAAATGAAAATGCAAAAAAAAAAACTCATACCTTTCCTTCTATTGGAGCAACTTTGTCCTCTCCGATGGTGAGAAAAAATTTTTCCAGCAACAATGGCAGTGGCTTCCTCTCTTCAAGCCTGAGTCTGACTTCATCTTCTTCCTTCAGTTTCTCTCTCTCAATAGACCAATCAAATTTCTCTTTCATGAATTTTTAGCTCTCTCTCAATCAGCTAGCCATAATTCTCTGTCACGCATTTAATGCATTAAATGCATTGCAGTAAGCGTAAGTCAGGGCAACACAGCTGCAACTGCAGAGCCTGCTGGCATTTAATGAGACATCCTACAGTTGTGGTGCACTCTTTATATACAACAACAATTATTTAAATTCAGTAATTTGCAAATATATTCATAGTTTGATCAAAATTTCAAATAAACTCACATGGTTTTAAAAATTACAAATAACCCTCATATAGTTTAACCATAATCACAAATAACCCTCACACCATTATGACGTTGTTATGTATCTCATAGAATGGGAGTTATTTGCAATTATGGTTAAACTATTGAAGGGTTATTTGCAAAAATTAAATATATCACTTCAATTTTTGAAAATTACAAATATATTTATATAGCTTGCATATTTTTCCAGACACACATGCTATGACAGCGTTATGACAACATGGGGGTAATTTATAATTTTTAAAACTATATTGGTATTTTTAAAATTTTGAACAGACTAAGTGGGTATATTTACAAATTACCTATTTAGATATCGTAACTTTGCAAAATAATTATTGCTCATATAAAATCAAGCCTTATAAATATCATAGATGATATAATAATATTATTATGTAATTAAAATATGTAATTTGAGGTAGTTCTGTGTACCTGACGCTTGGAATTGACCCTACTCAAATTTGGATGAGTGTTTTACGGGCAAAACTGAACCTATGCAATGACTTCTTCCCTAGACATGCCTAATGGCTAGTTAACAATACCACTTAATCTAAGAAAAATTCAGCAACATCTCCCCATAACTATAAGGGGTGGTGTCAAATTAATAACCTGTTATTCAAAAACATCTCAATTTTCATCCTAAAATATAACATTCAGCTTTAAATTCCTACATTTGCATTCTTATACCATAAAGACATCCATATAGTAAGGAAAATCTCATAAACCATCATCATACAACAAGGCATTTTTAAAGATTATATATGTACTCACATTTGTTGCAATCAAGTCCAACATGTTTAATATAAAAGATTGACACAGTTGGATAAATTAAGTAAGTATTAACATTTACTAGTATTGACAAAAGGCATTCATAATAACAAAAAGTAATTTGTAGCCTACAGATCAAGTCCTAGGGTTGAGTTCTCCTTCAGCTCCATCTCGAGGTGCCTCACTTGGTCCGTGATTTAAAGGTAAAATAATAAATCATGTTAGTTTAATAGATTCAGTAAGTAGATAGACAAAATAGATATAAATAAGATTGTTAATACACATGTCATGACATAGATGCAATAGGACAAATCATGAATGACTATACAAAATGTAAGGGACCAACACTCACATGTAGGATCATATGCATATATTCGCATGTCCTTAATGGACCATACATAATTCTCTCCTCATGTCAAACAAGGACCATGAACAACCCTTTTTCACATGTTAATTGAAGGCCATGAATAACCCTTTTCCTCGTGTCAATCAAGGGTCATGAACAACTCTTTTTAGCTAAATAACTTATGCACATACTAATTACATCAAAAATTATGTGATACGATTACTCATAATCATACACATAGATTAAACTATCTACTATAGCCATATATCTCGAATAGTACGTCATCCAACGCACATGAAATTAAGTGTCACAAACCTTGCAAATAGCATCAATAAACCTATAGCGTTAGCTTTAAATTTAGAATACCAACTATTACACATAAGCATTCCACTAAACACATGATAAGCATAAGAGAGAAACTCTAGTTGAACCCATTGAACAATATTGTTTGTGAGGGAGGAAAGAATGCTAATCCATCATCTATTTCAAAAATTTCACTCAGTGTTATTGAGTTTACTGTGGTTCCTGCTAACTCTAAATTGTTAGAGACCCTTGATGCCCCAGGCCACAAAGTTTTGGACTTATCCCTTTTTCTATCAGTCATATACTACGATTAAGATAAGATTCCACTATTAATTAAGAAAAAAAAACATCTACTTACCTAAATTGTAATTTCTCCCAAAACCAGCAACCCTAGACTCAAGCTTTTGGGATTTGCAAGCTTCCTTGATGAGGATGAACAGTCTTTGATGCAGTTTAGCTAGATTTTGAGAAAGATTAGAGCCCTTAGCTTAATGAGAAGAAGAGGAGAAAGAAGGGAGAAAGGGCGGAAATGAGAAGAAGAAGGAAAAATGGGGAAGGTTGGTTGCATGCCCTTAGCTTAATAAGACCTTTGCTAACATGGGCTAAGCCCATAAGTGAGTGAGCCCGATAACTAATTTGTCATTAACCTTTCTACTCATACCACTTAATCAATTAAAAATTTCTTCAAGGGCGTTGCTCCTTTCACCCCTACAAGGGGCACTAACTCTTTGACCCCTATGACTTGATCGAGCAAGTAGAACCTCATTCCTACTTTGCAAAGGTTCGCAACGGTTATAATGTCTCAAACAATGCGTCAATCATACACCTCCAAATCAAATACCCCACAAATCATACTATACCTAAGGAATGCAGCCTGTCATTGCATAAGTCATACTTATTCTAATATGCTCGTGAATGGTACCTGATACAACCCGACATGCCAAGAATTTAATGCATACATGTATACACTACATGTCCTCCAGGTGCCGCATCTATATACATTATACAAAACACTAATATCATTAAGTACTTGTGGTATTCACAAATTACCTCATGACAAAAGAAAGATTATATATATATATATATATAATAACTAGTTCTCACACTCTAGCCATATCTTTATAATTGATCCTGGAGATTTATATTAAATACACAACCCAGGATCACTTTCCTAAGTTTTTATGTTACAATTACGGACGATATCAATTTTAATGATGTTGATTATATTATGGTTCATGTATGACCTAAATTATTTTCTAAAAATTCTTTTAAAAAATTGCATGCCCAAGTCAATGATCTTTTCCAAATTCTTAAAAGATTGGATCAAATGCATATATTCTTAACTTGCCTATAAATAGGTGAATTAGCTTAATATTCAATGTAGAAGATTTGATACCCTATAGAGTAACCTTCAAGCCTCCTTAGTTCCTTACATGTAAACCAAGTCAGCAATCTTCATCATTTAATTCTACACTAATTTTACATCAAACTCCGATTGCACTTCTAGATCAGATTGTAATAAACCCTCAAGATGAAATTATTACTTCTCCTTCATGTGGTTATAATAGATATTTTGTTCAAAGGAAGAACAAATCACATGCAAATGCTACTTGGATATCTGAAGAAGAGTTTCAAATTCTGAATCTAGATTTGCTTGAGTGTTATCATCGAGGTAATTCTCCAATGACGTGTTTTTTCAATCGGAGAGAATCAATGGGCTTCCTCTGTAACAATTCAAGATGCAACTATGGAAATTAGAGTTTATTTTTTATAAATACCTTAGAATAGTTGTTTCTATTTTTAATTATTTCTTAGCCCGCAAGTTACTTATTATATTATTTAGTCCACAAGTTTATTTGTAGAATAAGGTTGTTTCTTGCGTAGGATTTTGTTGTCTTATTGCTTTAGTCATCTTTGTTTATAAATAGGGTTAGCTAGATTCTATGTAAAACACCTTATCTTTCATAATTGATTAGAATTCTATTTTTGTTAAAATTCTCTTCTATTTTTCCATCTTTAGCTCTTTTAATTCCTTCTCATTTCTTTCCTTCTTATCTCCTTAAAAGAATCCATCTTCTTTCTTTAATCCTTACTCATCCAATATCAACTAAATATATTCAACTTAGATATAAGTTTTATCATCTTTTCTTAATTGAAATTTTTTTATCATTTTTAACTATGTATGTATATTTCTTTTTCAATTTCAAACATACAGATATTTTAGTCATTTTAACTCCTTAAAATAACTAATATGCCCTTATGTTTGAAAATCAAGTATATATCTTTAATAATGATAAAAAATTTCCATAATTGAAAAACTTTAATAATGACAAAATTTAGCCATAATTGAAATGTAATAATAATAACAATATAGGACAAATAGTTAATATCTCAAGCTCCTAATGCAGTACACTCAGGTGCACAAGGACTTTTAGTACACCTGGTACAACAAACCCTTTTTAATTTTTTGATAAAATTCTTAATATATATGTGTACTTAACCTATAAATTAAGTTTTAGCATTTTTAGATGTATATATATTTATTTTAAAATTTTAAATATATGGGTATTGTAATCATTTTTAAATAATCATAATATTCCTATATTTAAAAATTCAAAATAAATATATAATCTCTATAAATAATAAAACCTAATTTATATATTAAATAGACCTAACTTAACAAGTTATATAACCTAAGCAATCTGTTGCACTGGGTTTAGTGCATCAAAATCTAATATCTCGAATCAAATCAACAAGTACAAAGAGAGTTGTGAAAAAAAAATTCCTCTTTTACGTGCTCCCATAAGGGCACATATATATTTTTAGAAAATAAAATATTCATTTTTGGACGCCCGCAGGACACATATATATATTTTACAAAAACAAAATATTCATTTTTTGGATGCCCGCGGGACACATATATATTTTAGAAAAACAAAATATTCATTTTTGGAGGCCTGAAGGACATATATTTTAGAAAATAAAATATTAATTTTTGGACACCTAGGAACATGTATATATTTTAGAAAATAAAATATTCATTTTTGGATGCCTACGAGACACATATATATTTTTAGAAAATAAAATATTTATTTTTGGAAGCCCGCAGGACACATATATATTTTTAGAAAACAAAATATTCATTTTTAGAGGCTCGCGGGACACATATATATTTTAAAAAATAAAACATTCATTTTTGGAAGACCATGGGACACACATATATATATTTTAGAAAATAAAATATTTATTTTTGGAGGCCCACGGGACTAGTATATATTTTTAAAAAATATATTCATTTTCGGAGGCCCGCTGGATACATATATATTTTAGAAAAATAAAATATTCATTTTTTGGATGCTTGCAGGACACATATATATTTTAAAAAAATAAAACATTCATTTTTGGAGGCCCGCGGGACATATATATATTTTAGAAAATAAAATATTCATTTTTGGAGGCCTGCGGGACACATATATATATTTTAGAAAATAAAATATTCACGTTTGGACCCTCGCGGGACACATACATATTTTAGAAAAATAAAACATTCATTTTTGGAGGCCCACGAGACTAGTATATATTTTAGAAAAAAATATTCATTTTCGAAGGCCCGCGGGGCACATATATATTTTAGAAAAATAAAATATTCATTTTTTGGACGCTCGCGGGACACATATATATTTTAGAAAAATAAAATATTCATTTTTGGAGGCCCACGGGACACATATATATTTTAGAAAATAAAATTTCATTTTTCGACGCCCGCGGGACACATACATATTTTAGAAAAATAAAAAATTCATTTTTGGACACCCGCGGGACACATATATATTTTAGAAAATAAAATATTCATTTTTGGACGCCTGCGGGACATGTATATATTTTAGAAAATAAAATATTCATTTTTGGAGACCCGTGGAATACATATATATATTTTTAAAAAATAAAATATTCATTTTTAGATGCCTGCGCAACATATATATATTTAAAAAAACTAATTTATTGACTTCAAGTGAAATCAACGTAAACAAAAGATTTCATAAATATTTATATTGAACAAAAAATATATAGAAAATTTCATGATATAGAACACTTCTAAATATGTACCCTCGTGTTATATCTCCTATAAATTTTTTATAAAAAATTTATTTTTCTGTAATTTCTTAGTAATATATACCTTTTTGCAAAATCTTACATTTATGAGGGTTTTTTGTAAAATGCTGCATCGGAAATTACTGCAGTTGAATGGTCATATCTGAAAAAGCAACCGAAAATGGTCAAAATGAGAAGAAGCAACCGAAATTGCTTCTCAAATCGTGGGTCAAACATTGGAATCTAAAAGCAACCGAAAAAGCAACTGTGGGTCAAAATTGGCCAAATGGTCAAAATTAGAAGAAGCCGTAGTTGAATTGCGTCTGTTTACATGTTTATGTATGGTTTATTATGTTGAGGCAAATGTTTAAATAATTCCTAAATTCATTTCCAGGCACACATTTAGGTTTATTATTTATTATAGATTCTCCTAATACTTTTCTTTTTGTAAATCTAGCGAATCTATGGAGTTCGGGCAAAAAGTGGACAAATTAATATAAGCTTATAATTATTGTCAAATCTTTAATAAAAAAAAGCATGAGAATTTTATAAAAATTAATTGAGGTCCCCACGGAGGGATTTACTGGAACAGATTTGAGAAATGTACGTATGTCAAAATTTATTAAAATAAAAATTTATTTACTTCAAGTGAAATCAATATTCATTTATTAATTTAACAAATAGGTATTAATTTAAATTATGTTGCTTTTGAATGCTTCTTCTTTTTTTTTGGGTTTTAACATTTTTCCTTTTGAACCTTTTCTTAAAACGGTTTTGATTTTTAATGTTTTCAGCTTTTCTGTTTTAACATTTTTTTTAAAAATATTTTTAATCTTGTTTTACTGTTTTTGATTTTGTTACTTTACTATTTTTTTTTTACTTTTTTATTTGTTGACCGTTATTTTGGTTTTGTTCTTTGCTATTAATTATTGTCATTTCTGTTAAATAAAAACTTTACAAAAATTCACCCAATATTATCTCTAATTTTTAATCAAATAATCAAACTTACTTTTTAGAACAAAGTCATGGTACAAATATTTGACAAATATGTATTTCAACAGCCCAATGGCCAATAATGAATTCCAAGATAAATAATTCAAAAAATTATTTTTAATTGGAAAAATAAATAAACATTTTTCAATTAATTTGAAATGAAGATTATAAAAATATAAAAAATATTAATTATTTTAAATTAAATATGCTCATTATTCATTTCAGAGCACTCCGGTTGTGGGTGCTTTGGTATTACTCAAATATAGACATGGAATGTTAGAAGGAAAAATGATAAAATTAATTAGGTTTGAAATAAGTTATTCCCATTTTTACAAACAAAAATGCTTAAATTTATATTAAGCTATTTTCAAAAATTTAACGCCGTTAATTATATTGAGCTTGGAATGAAATTTAAGTTAGCTAATTTCCTATCCTTCCAAGTGAATAAGTTGTCTCATTTCTATATTATAAATTAGCAAATATTAAAATTATCTTAAATAATATATTTTTATATTTCATTTTATAAACTTTGAAAATATATTAATGATTAAAATTTACCTTTAAAAATTAGTAACAATGATTATATTATGTAAACATATAATTTAAAATGTATGTACAATCATAGATTCAATGATT
>JAXCLR010000105.1:44449916-44485180 GCA_035584095.1 Annona squamosa
ATTGCATATATTTATTTATATTTTGCATTTGATTTGTTTTCTTTTAACTTCTATAATATTAATTATCATTCAGTCTTTATCACCATTTTTTATTTTATATTTGCTTTCAGTGTTCAAATTGTTCAAAAATCAACTTGCATGTGCACCATTTATAATACTGGATCATCAATTTCAGTAGTCCGTCTTCCCCATTCCTTCTAAAATGAGATGCACCGCCGGAGCGTCAGTTTTCGTGCTCCATCTTGTCCAGCCTTACCAAACGAGATGGGTCATGATTGCAAACAAGTTTTCAATAACTAGATTTGTAAAAATGTGTTAGTTATCGCTGCATTGATCTTCTACGTCACCCATCTTCCATACCTCAATGAGGCAGCCATGGCAGCATCGATCCAATCTCCGCCGGCTATCATCTAAAGATCCAGTCCATCAATCTGACGCCTAATAGCAAAGCCACAATAGATTCGTACGCTATCTCTAAATCTGCTAAAAAATCAATGCCTACTAGCAAGAAAAAGACGATAAAAACCCATTAAATCATCCGATGCCCAATCTTCCACGGCCAACAGGTTGCCGGCCACCGTTAAGGAAGAAGAAGATAAAACCCATTAAACCTACCCCAACAATGAGGATCTCCATGCATCCGCTTCCCTCTTCAAGTGTCTTCAAATCTGGCTGCTTCTCTCTTCAAATATGTCGTCTTCGAATTTGAGACGAGAAAAACCAAAACCCATCTCCACTGCCCTAACAATCAAATAGCAAATTTCCATTCATTTCGTGAGCTCCGCAATCCAGCCGGCGAGTAGGACGACTTCATTTCCATGCCTAACTTTCGTTTTTTCAGCTTCCCGAAATGCCCCCTCTCATCCTAGCCCTCCGTTAGAAATTGACAGTGGAGATGACGCTTCTCACCGGAAAAATGCAGAAAGCGCTTCCCATGGGTTGGCCCTCTTTTGAGAAATATTGAATTGAGTCCCTAGGGAGTGTCAGAGAGGAATTGTCGCTCAACAACGAAAGCAATCATCACTGCTATCTTCCATGGCTGCTAATGAGCAATCCCTTTTGCACCTATTTCATCAATCCAATTCCAGCTAGCAAATCTTGGACCTATCGTCACTGCCCTTTCATAGTCGAATCGAACTTTCATGGCTGCCAGTTGATGACAAGAGGAATTCCCAAATCTAAAAAACCCACCCTATTCGTCGTCGCGATTTTTGCAACCTTAGCCAAAGGTCTTTAGCGGCTGCTTTCATAGCCTCCTTCCATGGCCATCAGAACTGATGAGAAAAACCCATTTTAATTTAGTTAACTCCCAAATAGGGGCATGTTCGACAACCGAACAGAGGTTTGAAGATTCCAATCACCTGTTATGGCTGCCTCTTTCATGCCTGCCGTCCTAAGGATAAAACCCATTGTTTCCAATGAATGCATTCATGTCCACCTGCCGCCATTTGAGGTTGTCGTATCTATACTGTTCGGCATCAAAATAAGGCCAAACTGGTTCGACCGAAATCAACCATAATTCTGTTAATCAAATAGTTTTGGTAAAATGAGTTCCCAACTAATTTATAGATAAGGCTTGCATTTAATATAGCTCAAAATTAATGAAATTGAAATTTTTGATTAATATAGGCACAAGCATGGAGACCTCCTCGAACTTCAACAAATCCACGCCTTCGTACTCCCCATACACCCAGGCCTTCATTTCAAAGGGGTAAATGGTCAAGCTTGCCGTAGAAGAAGCAATTGCAGATTGGTAATTTACAAAGATTCTGTGGGCGACGGAGGACGGTTGTTGAGTTCTCCAAGCTGGAGAAGCCCATTCATTCTTGCTACAGCAGCATAGTCTTCTTTGGAACCAAAAAAGAAGACACGAAGGTGTTCTAGCGGAATGCACGATAATAGAAGCAACATTTACAGCTGCTTCCATTGCGTGTAAACTGTCGGAGAATTCTTTTGCTATTGTCTTTAAACATTAACTGTTGAGGGATTTCGCATTGACACTTAACAGTGGCCGCATTTGTAGCAGATCGGTATAACAAGGCTCTGCAAGAGTGAGCTTCTTATTTTTATTGGGGATTCCAAGCTCGGCCTCGCTAGAATTCGTGGATTGAAGGGGAGAAGCTGATTGTCATAGAGAATTCTGTAAGAGGGAATAGGAGAAAAGGGAGAGGAAAGATGAGAAAGAGAACATCTACCGTGGCACCAATCGCTGGTGACTAACGTGAGCGACAACAGCGATAAAGACAACCATGAGATGAGAGGCGTCTCCATGCACAAGAGGAGTGGAAAGGCAACAAGATCGATGGAGAAAATTTTTTTGGGGAAAAATTCCTCTTCTACCTAAAACATTTCATCCACAATATTTCAATGATTCCTATTATATCCACAGCATCTCACTCATAATTCCTACCTGTTCCATTACATTATGTCACTTAAGTTCAATCGGATGGGAAAGTTGACAAGTTTAATTTTTTTAATGTCTAAATTGCCTAGACAGGCAACCGTTTCTTCTTCCACTCGGTGCTGTCTAGTCCGCTGTGGGTGTGTATTCTTCCTCTCCATTGGATTCCTCTCTCGCCACCCTGTCTTCTCTGAACGTCACGGTGGTGTAATGGGTTGTCGGAATTACCACTGTTGATGGCAATGGCAATTGGGATTTTTCTTGCGGATTTTACTGGTGTTCATAGGGCACGGAGCTGACGTCCGAAGATGCAGCCAGACCTGTAAAGGTGGATGTCATTGTTGCCTAATGAGATGAGAGGTGCCTTAGATGGTCATATTTACAAAGACATTGCTGAAAAATAGGAAAGATGGAGCGCTACTTGATGGAGGGTGCAGGTGAGTCTGTTTCCGGCAAGAGCAGATGAGCCGTGCAGTCTTAGAAGATGAAGGCCACGACTTGGAAGCTTGCTGATGGATGATCGTATTTTACTGCCACATATTAGTAATGCTCGTCGCTACCGATGGATAAAAACGATGCTTGAAGGTGGGATCGTCCAGCCATGATGTTGGTAGTGCTGGATGTTGCTAATCGTGGAGATTACACCCACCCTTGCAGGACTTAGAGAAGATAATGGAGACCCCTTCATCAAGTTCGATCGCTGCTACTTACACATTGTTTTTCAAGAACTGTCATCTTCAGTAATGGCAACCATGATCGCAGCAGCCAACCCTCAATCACATATCCGCCCCTGCCATGAATTCTTTTCAAATATGGTTGCAGTGTTAACTCCTTGATAGAACTGACATTAACATCTTCCAATCTGAACATTTAGCGAATTTTATTCGATCGAACCTGCAGAGGAAGAATTCCGAAGTTGTTGCATCCATTAAAACCATTTAGCATCTAACAAGCATTGGTTGGACCTCCCATCCCGTCATCTAGCATTCTCAGTTTAACACCCTCTTAAGCATCCGCCCAAATCAGCAACCCCCATCTCATAAATGCAAGTAAACCCAAAGTACGACCAAGCTAAGAAAATCATCTAATCGATGGGCAGCCTATTCGCATGCCTATTAGCGAAAGATTCGATCCCCAAATCACAACCTATTTGCACTTTGTTCAAGCTTCTATTCAAGCCTCTACCTTCCTCATTCGGCAAATTGGCGATCACAAAACTCATCTGCTCGATGAGGATGATGGAACATGGAATACGGTGCTTTAGTGGCATGGCCAAAGTTGGATACATGCATTGTTGCTTGATCGGCAAGGCCACATGAAGCTTTCTAATTTCGGACTCTGTATACTAATCGAGAATACGAAAATCAATGTTGGGAAAAAATGTCAATTCCTCGTGCAAATAACGGTCGTGTATGGTGTTAGTAATGGCATAGGCATATAAGAAATTAAAGGTAAAATATCATGGGTACCCAAGAAATTATTGAAACGTCGTGAATATAAAATGAATTAGGAACAAATGTCGTGGGTGCTGGAGAAATTTTTTCCTGTTTTATTTGGTCTTTCATTCGTCTGCTCAGCGACCTATTTGAAATACTCCTTAAGAAAACCGACAATGTAGACAGATCATGCTCAATTCAACAGCTCCAATCACTTCCAGGTAGAGTTACAAGAGTAGAATATCCATGGGTACCCACTGACCCAAGCTTAATTTGAGTAAGGTAAGATAAAAAATATTATCCGTGAGTATGAATCGAGCATAAATTATTACTCGTCCCCTCCAGTATGATACAAGTAGTATAAATACATTGGGTACTCAGAACCAGCCTGCATAAACATAACTATACGTATGTATATGATATTTATTATACGACTGCACTTCTATATAACTAGACTACATAAAAGCGGAACTATGTAACCTATTTAAAATCTATAATGTTAATCCTTAATAGAAAACCTAATTATTCATTATATTTAACATCATTTGTTTATCTCTAATACCAAATTTTATCTCCATTAAGTATGTTTATGAGTCACATTTGTTTAAAATACATATTCATGTGTAAATTATAAAAAATATCAATTTTAAAATAATATTTTTAACATGTCCAAAATATCATTTCTATGTGAGTAAACAATTCTATAAAATATTATTGCATTCTTAATATCATTTCTATATGAGTAAATAATTTTATAAAATACCATTACATTCTAATATAAATGTGAATGAATCTGAACATTTTTCATAATTTATACATAAATATATATTTTTTAACAAATATGGTTTGCAAACATACTTGATTAAAATGAAACTTAATCTTCTAAACAAACAAATAATATTAAATTCTCCATCAATAATCAAAATTTTAAATTTTGAAAGGGTTACATAACTCCACTTTTATATAATCAAGGACCGTGTATTATATATTATATATTGTATTATATTTTGTCTGTGACATCTTGTTTGCACACTCATTTTAATAAATTTAAATTCAAATGAATCTTGTGCCCTATGAAATTGTGAATTATGAAGTAAAAAACTAATTTAATTTTTATGTCATTGACATCCAAAAGCCTTTTATAAATAAGCTTATAAATTATATTAATACTTTTAATTATCAGGTTACGATAATCTATACTTTTTTTATATAATAATGTAATCAGTAACATATACCTGTAATTTTAAAATGTAAATGAGTATTGCTTTACATTATTTAAAATAATATAGAAATATTTTTTAAGAAAATATTATATTTAAGTACTAAAGGAACCAATTTAGAACCGAAACTAAACTCGACCCGACAAATGAATAAGGTAGAGTAAACTTTTAGTAAATAGAATACAAGGTAGATTACTACTCAAAGTGAACCGACCCAAGTTACACCCCTACTTACATATATGTAAACTAATCCACCATACATCAGAAAACGCTAGACTGTATATAGCATAAACTCAAACATCATCCAAGTAAAATTAGCAAAACATCACATTTTGCGAGACATTTGAAAATTTTACAGTAGTAATCTTTTTCTTTCTTTTTCTTTTTCTTTTTCTTTTTTTTTTCCCGACCAAGCTAGAGTCAATTCATGCCCATCCAATGCTGGCACCCTAGCAAAATTATCATTTCCCCCTGAAAAAAGAATAGAAAGAAAGCATACTGGATGTTCAGGAGAATATAAATTTGGGTAGAAAAGAAAGCTTTGAAAAAGAGAGAAGAAACTGTTAACTTTCAATTGATGGAATCTATAAAGTTACTCACGTGTTCATCATCAATGTGATATTATCGCCTTTCAGAAGAATCCTCCCTACAAGAACCAAGGAAAGGTGTTTCATAACAAGCACAGGATAAGTCAGGCAGAAATTTTAGGAAAATGAGCAGGTGTATGGTGCGACCAACCTAATGGCTTTCTGGTCTTTTTTTTGACATTCACTTCATCCGCGTCATCAAGAACCAGATTCATGTACTCATCAAACCCCTAAAACAATGACAGGAAATGAATGCATTAGTTTTCTATATTCAAAAATAAACAAGATCACAAAATTCACAAAATTTTATAACATTTTGGGCGTGTTTGATAATGAATAAAACTTTGGATGAAAAGTTTTGCAGAGTAAAATTTGTCAAATGATGTGATATGATAGAGGTAACGATGAATAGTAAAGATTATAAAGTTAAAATAAATAGGTTAGTTGTGTGGATAGTTGTGTAGAAATGATTGAAAAGTAGAGTAGTTACATAGAAAAATGTGAAAAAAATTATTAAAAAATATGATAGTTGTGAAGATTGAAAAGTTTTAATATGACATTTTTTTTCAATTGTCAAACACCCCCTTTATAACCTCTCGTGCAATTAGATGTAATGAGATGCTCAACAATGAAAACACAAGTGTTCATCTCTCTGCATATATTAACCACATGCAGCTTCAGAAAATTTTTGAAACGCAAATAATCCAGCACCATAAACCCAGTGGGCAATAAAATGAGCATAAACAGTGCATAAGATTCACACCATTGCAAGGTCTGGCGACTATGAATGTAAAATGCACACAACCTTATCATCAACTACAGTTTTAGAGCACCCTCATCTTTACGACCAAAAAGACCTGGTGCAATGAAATGGAACATGGGAGGTGAAATCACGATTCCAGCATTGTTATTATAACATGGAGAGACCAGCCTCCGCATGGATATTAAAGGTGAGAAGACCAATCACTGCGTAATGAGTGGCAGAAAATGGTACAAATAATTATTCGAATTTTTGAATAGGAATTTTCCAAAGTGTTTCTTCTAAAGGTCAAGCTCTTTCTAAGAAATAAATATCAAGTGATCCCCAAAGAAACACTATTTGAAGGCCACATGCAGAATGCCTGGCTTGGATCTGGTTAGTTGGTATAAGACAAACAAAGATTGTCAGTGATGCTAGTTTCTCATAATTGCTTCCACTATATAGATATATATATATGGTCCTTCTATGGCACACTCAGTACCTAAGGGGCAAGAACCAACTCCAGGGCATCAACATTGATAATTCAAGTACTGGACATGCCATTAGTCCTATCCCTTACAGGAAGGGCTAATACTAATGAAATTCCAAAATGGAATGGTTCAAACATAGGTCCTGCTCCCCATTGAGAACAATAGGACCATTATTATCATTACTGAACTGAACGGTGTGAAGTATAAAAAGGTGTATCTTCTTTATCCATGGTTAAACAGACTATCAAAACAAGAAGCAGCCCAAAAAATCATTCTTGGAGAACGAAATTTAGATTCCTATTTGATTCTATGAAAGGGGGATTCACATAATATTTCTAAATAAAGGATATTAAGCAAAAAGTTGATAATAAGAGAAGCAGATCCCCAACATCAAATATATTCACCAACTAAACCCAAAAAATAAAATAATGCAACACAAACAAACAAACAAAAAAAAATTACTACAATTCAAAAAAAAAAAAAAGACCAAAAAGAGAACACCCAATATGTATGGGAAGAAAGGAATCATAATAGAATTCAAATCAAAGAAAAAAATCACAACATCAACGTCAACATGTGTGCGAATGGCAACCAAACCAACAACACCCTTACATAACAGTATAACGCTATGAAACAAATACTCAAAAAAAAAAAAAAAAAGGCTACAATTGATTATGCACATCCCTAGGGCATGTGATAGCTTCACATCTCAGTCTAGCCACAGCCCCACGCACAGCTAAGTTTCTAGCTCAATCCACATGGCTACATTCATAGACTTCACTTCTAAGTCCGACCTGATTGACCAATTGGTGAAAGGCATGATTTGAAAAACAAACAATTTCCTGAGTCTTGAATTCAAGTTATGGTAGATGCAGATGCAATAACATTAAGTGTAGGGCCAAGGGACAATACCTGAGTAGTAGGTCAAGGCTCAAAAGTAATGCCCAGATGTTTAGCCATAAGGACTAAACCAGAAGTTTGGCCATAGGTATAACCATGGCTAGGCTAAAATGTGAAACTCTGATATTCCCCTCAGTGCATGCAGTAGCTCGATCAGTGAGGCGTGGTTTGAAAACCCAATAAATCCCTTCGTCTGAAGTTCAAATTAAAATAGCACCAACATCTAGGCCAAAGGACAATACTAGTGAGCCAAGCTCAAAAGTGAAGCCCATGAGTGCAGCCATGCAACTAAGCCGGAAGTTTAGTCATAGGTGCAACCACGGCTTAAGGCTAATTTCTCAAATTGCCCAGAGGCATGATAGATCGTGATGTCTTCCTCATTCTATTAACAATCTAGCCACAGAGGCGTGACAGATCGTGATGCCTTCAGAATGTTGCACAGGTTCACTTTGGTTGTCCAAAATTTGGACAGCCAAACGAAGGCAGTTATTGTGGTTGCTTTTTCTCATCCCATAAGAAGACCTGGCACAAGAATCATGTCTCACATAGCAATAATTATGATTTTAGCAGGTGGGATTAGAAGCTTTATAAGAATGATTTGTATTGTTCAATAATTAACAGTACTAAGTTGGAAATATGCATAGAAACAGTAGAAATGACACTCATGGCATTCATGTGGAAAGACAACTATGGCACAAAATTTTTTATTGTAAATAACTTGACAAACTTGAGCATTATATGCCTCTAAACATTATTCATACTACCTGCTAAAATCATAATCAACAAAGCAGTGAGACATGATTTTGTATACTCCCACTTCCACCGTCTCAAAAATGAGAATGCCATGCATTTTCCCTGAATTTGGTTGTGCAGGGTGATCCATTGCATTGTTCCGCTGACAACCTGCTTTCAAAAATTTTACAATTTTATCCCTAGCACCTAAGGAACTGCAATTAAGCAATGAAATTTTCACAATCTGAATTTCTCTGTCGATTCTTCTAAGTGGCCAAGTAAGCAGCTGGTCTTTGGGATAGGTTGAAATTATAGAAAGGATACAAAGCCTTTTGGTTAACAAAATTTCAAATAGAATAAAAAACCATTGTGATTCCTCTTCACTTCTCTAAATGCTAGAAGAGCAACGACTAGTGATTCTTTTGACGAATAAAACAACCAAACACAAGTGAACAACAAAAACGAACATGCATATCAATAACATCAAAAATGAAACGATAACAAGATTGATGTTTGCCCAAATACCAGTATCAAATACAGAATTGTTGGCCATTGCATGGCCTTCATGAGCTTGTGTCACAACCACATTACCATATGTGGATAAAATTCAACTGCATGCATATGTGCTAAGTGTCACAAATACAGAATTGATACGCCATTGCATGGCCTTCATGAGCTAGTGTCACAACTGCATTAGCATATCTGGATGAAATTCAAATGCACATATACATGTGCTAAGATCACACAACTGGCCAACCAAATTTGGCATGAGAATTGCTAATGCAATAGTTGGTACCAAAGCAAACCCCACATAAACATCATATCCTAGGGACACTGGCACAGGTAAGACATGCAAGTCAAGTTTCACCATCAGTGCTGTTTTAGTCACAAAGATGTCAAGGAGTGGACAAGGAAAATGTCAAGATGACAAACATATATTCAGTCCCATATCAGGCATACACTAGAAAACTTTTAAATTTATATGCAAGCTTGGGAATCCTAAATAGAACCAGTCCTGGGTAATGAAGCTTAAAGCTCAAGACGAGCTGCTATTTTTTCCACTCTATTTAATTACTCTATCTCTAGCGTGGGTTCCATCAATACTCCCATAATATTTCAAAACAGTTACTGCAACTGCATGAAGCCTTTATGACTCTTCAGAGAAACTTTTAAGAGCTTTCCTTATTCCAGAGAAATTTAGAAGGGAAATTTTCACTAGTAATGATCTTGCAAGTTAGCGACTGCCTATGGGAGTTGCATCAACTGTTCTAAGATGCAAGTCACCACTCTAGCCCCTCATTTATAAACTCCACAACCACAAAGAATAAAACAGAATTGGGCAAAATATTAACACTTCGTTTGGCCTGGCTGGACATCGAACGTTAAGCTTTTGAAGCAAAGTTTTATCAGAAGCACAATTTAAATGCCTCCAGGCAGTATTGCTTTTAGCAGCTTTTTGAGAGTTGAAATCCTCAAAAAGCCCCAATTCCATCCAAACAGGAACGTGACCAAGAGCCTACAGAATGTTTCAAAAGTATGTTTGGATGCACCTCTTGAACAGGGTCTTGTCAGAATGTCCATTATACAAAAAATAGGGTTTCAAGAGAAACCATTATCCATGTACTCTATTATGTCGCATGAACAAATGGGATAACTACTAGGCAGAAATGCACTAGAGAAACAGATGTTCTATACATTTGTTTATCAACATAATATATAATCAATATGCCAAATCAACAGCCCGATGTTTACATACACAAGTCCATTCAACAAAGAGCTTAGATATGGCATGCTGGAAAAGCGAGACACTATACAAATTTCATAATATAATTAGTCAGTAGCATATTCAAATGTCGCATACTACCCTGATACACAACCATCAAGAAAAAAGTTAACCTCACCCAATATACACCACCAAAAGTATGATCCACCTTAAATTTCAATCTTTCAACATTTTATATTAAAAGTGTGTTTGGAAAGTAAAAAAAAACTTTTGGATGGAAAGTTTTTTGTGTAAAAGTTTTTGCATTGGGAGAAAATGATGTTATATGATAGAGGTAATTATGAAGAGTAAAAAGAACAAAGTGAAAATAGATAACTTAGGTGTATGGGTAGTTGCATAGAAATGATTAAAAAGTAAGATAGTTATATAGGAAGAAGTAAAAAAAAATTAATTAAAAAAATATAGTAGTCATCAAAAGTGAAAAATTTTAGTTTGAAATGAATTTTGTGTAAACAAAAACCCCCCTAAAATTTAATTTATTAATAAAGCAGAGATTGATACGTTTGAAATTTCTTTTTTTAAGAAAAAAAAATTTTTGTTAGTTTAAGTATGATGGATGGATAGTTTAGATCGGATTTTAGGTATTTTCCATTTTTGGTTTTTTGATTATGCAAGATTGCATATTTCCTGTGGGTTAAGTTTAGCATTTAGTATTCTTATAAATTGGGTACTTTTTTCAATTGCAAAACAAATTTTATGATTAGTTTAATGTATTTAGATTGCTTTCTTTGCCATTGTCTCTTTCTCCTAATTCATTTGTGATTTCTCACCTTTCTTCCCCCTTTCCCTTTTCCTCCTCTTTATAGACTTTTATGTTACAGCATCTTTAGTCTAAACATCGGCCTTTGAATGTTCGATCAATTGAATAAACTCCACATGCGATTCAAAGCTAACTCATATGGAAACACCCTTGAACTGCAAGATTTTCCACATAGTGAGTGCTATGGCCACATGTTTTTCCTAAAGTAGCTGTGCGACCAGGTTACTAGCAAGAGTTGAAGAAGAATAGGGTCAACTGAACTTCGCCATGGAAGCTCCTAGTCGACCTGAATCCTTCCATTGGCAGTATTCAACCACCATGGGCGAACTTGAACTAACTTAACCAACACAAATGCATACAACAGTTCTCATTAAGTAACCTATTTATATAATCAGTAGCAGTGACTTCCCACGAGGGAGTGCCAAAAGAAGGAAATCCTAAGAGAGCCCATGTGATATCCAAAACAAACGTAGCTCATACATGTAATCGAGGCATGTGATTAGTGTTAATTATATGATTCAAGTGGATGGATGAGGTTAGGGCAAATGATTAAGGTGGTTAAGTTAATCACCATAGCCCAATATGAGTTAATGTGCTCAAAAAGGACAAAATGAGGCATGGAAATGATGATTTGGCATGATCTTTAATTCCATTAAATAGGATTAAGTTGATGATAATTATGGGATTGATGTGGCTACTGCTAGAAAATTCATAACTTCACACTCATAAGACGGACTGACGTGAAATTTAAAAGGTAAGCACAAGTTGACGTATTTTACCTCATGAAAGGTATGGATTATGTTAATCATGAATGGTTTATGATAATAATGATTTAATTGCATCAATTTCTATATGATATTTTCAAATGCTCATATCGTGAGCTAGGATGATCGTTTTGATATGAAAATTTTCATGAATGGTTAAAACAAGGTGTTCTATCACATCGATAGATTTGATTAAGCTAAATATCATGGGAAATTGCTTAACCACATAAGGACGAAAGCATTTGACTTTTGCTCATGAAAAATGACATGCCATTAATGAACCGAAAATGACAAATTACACGTGTCGATATAGGATTTATTGAGCAGAATTTAAAGTCAACCGATTAAATGGAAAGTTGACTTTTGAAAAAGCAAATAAACATGTGTCATCGTAGGATTGATTTGAGCAAAATTAAAGTCAACTCAATTAATGTTAAAGTTGATGAATTTATATTAAGTGGACACACGTCAACGTAGGGTGAAATAGGTGGATTTTTAATTTCAAAAAAATGCAAAAATGCATAAATAATGTTGACATGTGTCATTGTAGGATGCATTTGGATTAATACATGGTTAACTTTGAGGAACCACTTTTGAGCTGTCATGAGATGGGAATTTTGAGCAACTTGAATTATGAACTTTGAATATACGAAAATACCCTAAATATGAAGCAAGATGGGATGTCCAAATGGAGGAAACCATCAATGGCAGAGGTTGTGGGCTGTCAATTGCTATATGGCAGAAATCATGGCTGAGATTTGAAGATCTAATTTATCATAATTTGTGTATTAGCTGTATATATGCTTACCTAAAATACATTAGCAGTAATTAGTGTAATTGCTGTAAATATTTTCTTGCCTAAAATAGGTTGTACAACAATTCTTATTTAAAGGAAAGATTATCAAAGAAAGGGCATTCAGCCATTTTCTCAAACTTTGTTAGAAACAAAAATTTTAAAATCTGTTTTGTATAAGCATGTTAATGTCGACGTCCAAGGTGGAGAAAGACGGAAGGAAAGTTGCCATTTTGGAGCAACTTGATTTATGGGTTTTAATTCCATGAATAAAACCTAAATTATGCGTAAAATAAGCGTCTAACTTAGGCAAAAATGAAGGGCAATGAACTGTTTTATATGAACTTGAATTACACATAATATATGTGTGTTCAAGTGAGTGAAAATGGAAAGTATGGATAGCAAGAAAGGAAAATGACCATGTATGATTAGCTAAGGTGCAAAAATGAAAGGAAAACATGGTAAAATGAGGCAATATAGGGCTGTTTTGAGAAAATTGTAAAATCTCAAAAATTTAAGATTGAAACTAGTAGCCCTAACTCATAAATAGGTGTCTTGGATGAGTACCAATGTGAAAAATGTAAAGAATTGATGTTAAATGATAAATTGGAAGTATTAAACTTCCATATGTTGAGTTAACCTTAGAGGTTATAATAAGTTTGAAAAATTACCCTAACTAAGGATATCCAAAATGAAAGGAATGAGCACAAGTGAATCATAAGTCACACCAACGTGTGAATTGGGAAAGTTGACACCCAACTTGAAAGACGAGTGAGTTAAGATAATTGAGGTAAGTTGATGGGATTCATGTAAATTGGAAAACCCTACATTTATACAATAAATGAAATGTTACTTTCATTTATTTAGGCAAAGGCAAGAAAAAGTATGGAAGAAAGGGATTAAGGCTATCTTAGGTAAGCAAACGAACTTTCTAAAATATTGATTTCCTCGTATATGTTGAAATGATTTAAGATGTTATGTTGATGTTTTTATGAATTTCTAAAAGTGGGCAGGCACAAGTTTTGAAAATTATGGCATTAAGGAAATGCCTCAAGAATTGCTTCATTGGAAGCAAGCGACACTGTTTAAAATAATTATTTTATAACAAGTGTGGCAAAGATTGGGAATGTTTTACGTTGATGGTTTTAAAAATTTGCTTACACGTAAGCAAGTTCTTTATGATGCTATTTTCAAAGAGATTTTATAAAGGAAAAAGGAGTTTAGACCTTTTCACAAAGTAATACTTACAAACAAGTTTTGAGTCTACTCCCACGAGATTTTGTTAAAAACAACATGTTTATGAAAGAAAAAAAAAAGAATTTGATTTATAGAAAAAGATTAGTTTCTTCATGCTAGGACACTTAAACATAATGATGATTTAGACATGGTCCATCGGTTTGAAATGATATTAGAAAAGTTTTGATTTCCTTTAAATAAGGAAAATACGTTGAAAATGCCTTGAAAAATGTTTACACGGATGTTTCAAAGAGGATTTAAGGGTGGCCAACCCGATACGTTGATTTCATAAAATGGTTTGATTTCGAATTTCTAAAATAGCATACAAAAGACTATGCAAGTCCCTTTTATGTAAAAATTGACAAGAAGGATATGTGGACAAGGATATGATGCCAGAGTGGATAAAAGGGAATAACATAACTGCATAACATTTATGGGCAAAAAATCCCGAAATGGAAACCAAGAAAATGTTAGTGAAATACGTTGTTATTCTTGAAAATTTAAAAGTTTTGAAATTTCTTTATCATGATGATTTTTAAAATTTATTACAAGCAACATTTTTAAAAAAAAGTTGTTTTCTCAAACATTTCGAACGCTTACCAAAATGTTTTACCTAAAAATGTTTCTAAAATTATTTAAGGATTGTCGTCCTAAAACTAGATTTCAAATATGTTAAAGTGGGTGCGCCCGCATTTTCAGGACACGGACTAGGGCCTGTGATGTTTTCAAGATGGTTTACGAGGACACGGACTGAGGTCTGTGATGTTTCATGAGATCGTACTAGCATATGGACATCTATGATGATGATGTATGGTGTACCAGAACAATGAATAGGCCGATTGCAGGGACGTCGAAGATGGACCGGGGCACACTCTACATATGGCCAAGTCACTAAGGGATGGCAAGAGGCCAGCGGGCGCCATCCCTGAGATGGGAGAATGATTAAGAAACAGCTGCCTGACTAACATGCTGTTATATGATGGATTCTCTTCTAAAAGGTAGCATAATCAGTTGATAAGTGTCACTACTGGATAAGAAGAAATGCATTTGCATATGTTTTGTTTTTGAAAAATCCAAAAAATCTGAGATATAAAAGCATTTATACAAAAAGTTACCCTAAATGAGATTTTACGAGCTGATACAAAAAGTTACCCTAAATGAGATTTTGCGAGCTGATACAAAAAGGTTACCCTAAAAATAAGATATTTTACACAAAAAGTGTAAATATGAAGGATGAAATGAAATATTTTCTATGCAGATGCTTTTATGAAAAAAGATTATGAGTATATGTCTTGTTTTCTATAAACAAACCCCAAAATGGGGATAACGAAAAAGGACTTATGAGAAAAATATTTTAGGACATAAATGTCCGCTGCCAAAAGGGCTTAAGTGAAAAATGTTTTAGGACATAAATGTCAGTTGCCAAAAAGAGATTTATGATGAATAATATTTTGAACATAAAAATGTCCACTGGCTAAAAGGACTCATGAAAAAAATGTTTTGGACTTAAAAATGTCCGTTTCGAAAAGGATTTATGTGGAAAAAGGTTTTAAGACATAAGATTGTCCTCATGAACAAAGGTTTACATGAAAATATTTTAAGACATAATTGTCCTCATATAAAAGGTTCATATAAAAATGTTTTAGAACATACACTTGTCCTCATGATTAAATGTCTATATGACAACATTTTAGGACATACAAATGTCTTCATAAAAAAGGATTTATGTGAAAAGATGTTTATGAAAATATTTTAAAGGAAAGTACTTGCCTAAAGATACAATGTTTGCTTACTGAGTTATTACTCACGTTTTATTTTTCCAAACCTTAGACAGCTACTGGAAAGCTCAAGAGGTTGAAAACCTGAGCAATTGAGGAAAGGTATGTTATATATGAGATGGTATTCATGTGTGCTAAAATGATTAGCCATGATATATGGGATGGTATGATTGAAAGTTTTAAAGTATGTTGACGTATGTGAACTTATTGAAAGTTCTAAGTTCTATGTGAACTGATGATTGGATGTGTGTATCCAACTATGTATGTCAAATGTTTGAAGATGAGTGAATTTTATATGGCTATGGCATGGCCAGGTTGTTATAACCGATTATGTGAGAAAACAAGATGAAGGTTTTAAATGATTTGTGCAATTGATAACAACTGTCAGGCTGTAAGATCATAAACAGAAATAAGGATGAAAGGAGAGCCAAAGGGTATTTTTAAAATACCAAGTACGACGATTCACAAATGTATCGTTGCTTATGATATAAATGCGATGAAATGTAAAGAAATGAAATGATGAAGAAAAAGGAATGAAACGAAAAAAAAATTGGACAAGATCCAATAAAGAACCTGCCGCGTGATCAAGGCAAAAATCCTGATTCACATTTACCAATCAATAAGATCTTAGCATAATGCTCAGGATGTGACGTCTCGAGTTGGGGGCGCCACAGCCCACAATCTGAACTTATCACGCCATCTCAAGTCAAAATCTCGTAAAGATTCTTAAACTAGAGGTATTCAATGAATAGCATAACAAAATAGTGATAGATACCCGTCCCAATTATTTTTCTTAATGTGGTCATTTGATTAATAGATCTAGTTAAGTTTGGGCAATTACTCTGCTATTTCTATTCAAATGAAGGCGTTATTTTATCACAAACAAACACACTTCATATGCAACATGTGACTTTTTTTGTTTAACCTTGAGTTGCAAACGTCAGAAATTATGCAATCAGCGGCCAGCAAAGCCTAATCCCTTCCCATAATAACCAAAACAATATTTTTTTAAAAAAGTTAATTTCATCCCAATTTCAAATCCAAACCGAGGAATCTGACAGGCAAACACATAGACTACATAAAAAAGAATGCGAAACTTGTTACATAGAAAAGATTGCATCAGATACTCACAATGATGCGCCCTTCTATCCTCAAATCCTTCTGCTCGAAAAGCCAGATCTGAATGCGAGCTTTCTGCAGCAATTGAGGAGACGGATTCACAACAAGGAAGAGAATACAAAGAACAGAATAAACAAGAATCACAAAGACTGGAAATGGAAATCATTCGAGGAGAACAGAATAAACAAGAATCACAAAGACTGGAAATGGAAATCATTCGAGGAGTCCCATCACACTTACGCTCTGAAGAAAACGAAATATGAGATTCTGCCAGCATTCAAAGACGAACAAGAAAGGCAAAAAGATCAAGAGGTCAGTCAGAAAGAGAGAAAAATGGGGGAAATTATAGAGAGAGAGAGAGAGAGCGTGAATACATACGATGGGCTGGGTCATAATCCGCTGAACTTTGGTAGTTGCCATGGCTGCTTGCTGCTGTCTCACAAAACCCTAAACCTTTCCCCGTTCGAACTCTCTCTCCCGCTCAAATCCGGATGCCAATGGGTGTAAGGGGAGAGGGATTTGCAGTCCCCCGTAGTAGCAGCACGTGACACGTACACAGTACACACTGAGGGTGTTGCCGCGTCACATATGGCTTCCGTCCGTCTCTCGATTTCTGCGGTGTATATGTGGGTTATATTACTGACCTTACAAAATTTGATTCTTATTTTATATGAATGCCCTTGCGGTGAAATTTCATAAGATGGTCTAATTTAATAAAATTTCAATGATTTATAATTTTAGATTATGAAATACACTTAATAAAATTGTCAATAATTTAGTTTATTACATAAGTTTTGTTAATCGATTAATAATATTTACATCTTAGCCCGTATAAATTATTTCGAAATGAAATTTAATGTATAAGCGTAATTTTTGATATACTTTACAAAATCAATGGTTTAGATTATAAAACTTAATTGATTAAAATGTTAAAATATTTTTTCTTATTTAGCCCTGAAAAGCGTGCTATGTGAACATGCATCCTAACGAATTTTCAGGCACAAGAGACGTGAACTATTTACGTTAATTCCTATTTTATTTTGTTTTTATTAATTAAAACTGTATAGATCTTAGCATATATAAGTTGGTTTGATATGAAATTTCCATATATAAGTCTTATTTAAAGTGCTTTATAATATTTTAGTAAAAATACAAGGGCTGCAAAGAAAAGAGAGATGAAAACCATGTTGGGCATTCTGGATCAGAATTTTTCAGCCTACTTAGGCCTCCCCATTTGGTTTGGTAAGGACAAAAACAAGAATATTCCAAAATATAAGAGGAAAGACTTGTAAAAAAATTCAATGGTGGAAAAAGAAACTCCTATCAATGGGAGGCAAAGAGATTTTAATCAAAGTTGTTGCTCAAGTGATCCCAAGCTACACAATGAATTTCTTCCTCTTGTCAATGAAAATCTATCAAAAGTTGAATTTAATTATCGACAAGTTTTAGTGGAAGAAAAAGACGAGAAAAGAAAAATTAGTTGGATGGCATTGAGCAAATTGTGTAGGCCAAAAGACAATGGAGGTTTGGGATTTAGAGATTTTACAGAGTTCAACATGGCAATGGTGTCCAAGCAAGCTTGGAGAATAGTAATACAAATTGATTCTCTTTGTTCCAAAGTTTTGAAAGCTAGATATTTTTCTCAAAAATCCTTTTGGGAGAGTAAGGCTAGACTAGGCAGTTCCTATGTTTGGCAGAGTATAATCAAGACAAGACACTTAAGGCAGGCTATAAATGGAGAATTGGAAATGGGACCTAAGTAAGTTTCTTTAATGATAATTGGGCAAATGGGGACAAGTTAAAAGCTGGACCATTACTTGAGGAAATCAAGAAAGATGCCTGGGTGGAGGAATTCATCGACAAATAATTGGGGAGATGGAAGGAGGACAAGATCATAAGGGTGGTTGGATCAGATGGATGGGAGAAAATAAAAAATATTCTACTCCCTAGGTATGTTGAAGAGGATGACAGATTTTGGAAGATGGAGCCTGATGGTAAATTTAGTATAAAGTCCGCTCATTCCCTACTGATGCAGAGAAAGATTTATGTGGATGACCACCAGCTCATAGGCCAGAATAGAGTGTAACCACGAATCCTAAGCGGAATCTAGAAGATGAAACTACCAAAGAAGATTCAATTGTTCGGCTAGCATTTATTCACCAAATCTTTGTCACAAAACTAAATTTTATAAAAAGAGGTATTTTGGTGGATCCTTTATGCATCTTTTGTAAGCAAAGAGACTTGATGAAAGATGAGAGGCATCTCTTTTGGGAGTGTCCAATGATAGCTACATACCTGAACAAGTTATACTCAACAGACTAAACTGGAGTGATATTGCCAATGTGACAGAGATCTTGGTACATCTGGCAAAAGGCAACAACCTTTTTCCCTTGATGCTCTACAATACTACCAATTTGGCAAATGAGGAATAAAGTTGTGGTAGAAGGCCGAAGTTTCTCTCTTGAGGGAATTGTGGATGGAGTCTTGACTACATAAAATAATTTCAAAGCACAATGTTAACAATAGAAGGAAATCAATTCATTAGTAGTAGTTTTGCTTGGTGGAAACTTCCAAAAGGTGGTAATATGAAAATCAATGCAGACGTTGGAGTGAGCCTTGATAGAAATTGTGTTGGATTTGGGGCAATAATGAGGAACTAGAACGAAAACTTTTTAGGAGCTAGTTGTGAGACAATAAGTGAAATTATGAACACAGTGGAGCTGGAAGCTGAAGCATTATTAACAGGGCTAAAGCGAAGCAAGGAGACAAGCATCTTGAAAGTAGTACTAGAAACTGACTCACTTCTCCTTGTCAACTTTCTAAGCAAGATGGAACCTCCCTGTTTGAATCTGAAATACAACATCGAAGAGATTAGAAGAGTCAACACTTCTTTTGATTCCGTTAAGTTCCTTTATGTCCTTAGGAATGGCAACCAGCTTGCAACCGCTATGGCAAAACTGGCCTTTTTGTATGGGGGGAGATCTATGTTTGGTGGGGAAACCCCCCGGGATGTATTACCAACTTTTTGTATAAGGATTTTCTGTTTGTAGGTTTGAGTGATTGTCCCCTTCTTTTCGTCTTTTTATGTTGGGGTGGACAATCGTCAGACTTACCCTCAAAAATAATAAAAAAATAAAGTGCTTTATAATATGAACAATTTAAAGTATAAAAATCACATTTAGAAAATTGTTAAATCATTTTATTTATTTTATTGTATTACTTAAGTTTTAAAATGCCCATATCTTAACCTACAGAAATTAGTTTGATTGTTTTCATAAAAAAAAAATTAGTTTGATTGTTAACTTCGTATGTCAACATAATTTGATGTGTTCTATAGTACCAACGGTTTATATCATTAAAGTTATATTTTTAAAAATTGAATTTTACTTATTTGCATACAAGGTTTGCCCATATTGCATTCGTGTAGATAAATTTGCCTACACTCAAATTTCTTTTGCATCATTTCTCTAGATCTTAACTACCATTTGCTTTCTCTCATTCATTTACCTACACTCATAGATTTATTAACTTAAAATGATGTGTACCTCGCACAATGCCAATACTTTTGTATCTTGAAGCAGGTTGTTGGATCAAAAAAGATTAGTCACTTCTCTTAAAATAAGATAAGACTAGCACAAGATAAGAAAGACGAGTTTAGCCAAGTTAGTCAAATTATTGTATCAAATGAAAGAATCAGCAAATGACCGTGCAAATATGTATGCATGTATACGTTTTCAATGATCTTTATAGATAAGTTTTGTCACAACTCAATCCTAAGGTTGTTGACTACCCTATTTGGGCGACAAACTCTAATCGGTTATGCTTTAATGAATTTAATAATTAATATTTCATTTAATGATATCCAAAAATATAATCACAAATATCCACTGTAATAATGGGAAAATTTTTCCATTAATTTATTACAAGCCAACAAACAAAATAAATAAATAAAATAAACTAATATATCTCAGTTGTATCATCTCGGCCCATTATTTTACACTATTGACCAGATGGTCTCGTCTCTCATGAAATTTAAATTACCTAGTAATGAGTTAAATAACTCAGTAAAGAAAAAATAAATCACGTATATAATGGTGTGTATTATTACAACAATATCATAGAAAATGCACCAACCACTGACCCAATGTGTAAAGTTATCTACATCGCTTATAATGGAGAGAACTCACGACCTTTTGGGTACACACATAGTCCATAAGAGAACATACCACAACTTATCAAGGTAATAACATACTGTCCACAAAGGGACATTAAGCAGTCTTCAAACATGTATATGACCTACTAAGGAATTAAATAAACTTAATACACATATCCTCAGGGTCCCACATGTGCAAATTCATTCCATATAGCGAATGATCATGATGTATTTATTACACACACCATTCTTACTTAAGCATCACATTAACAACCATATCCACCTAATTAATTATCTCACAAACCAAAATAATTTGGCATCCACATTTAATTGGGTGAAACCAACTCATTGAATTTAATTTAATAAATTCAAAAGAAACTTCCGTCATAACGAGCAAGTAGTCAAAATATTAAAATAAACATCCATAAATATTTTACATAGCATATTATCAAGTTATTTTCCAATAACCACTAGTATTAAACAATATTCATTTTATTGTAACATATCATACCCTATGCTGTATTGGCTAAACAAAATGTGGTCCTATACAATTTAAAATTGTACATGATAAGATATTCTTCAACACTGAATAATTAATTTATATTATATAAATTAATTATACAACTATTAAAGTATATAAATATATACACACATATCCAACTAGCATTAAATCACATTTATAAATATATACCTCTGTTAATAAATTAATTATTAATTTATTAACATTAATATCTTATTCCATGAGTTAATATCAAATAATTAACTTATGTTATAAATTTAACTATATAACTATTTACTCACATATACCGTTTATATATTTCTTTTATTATATATCCACAATGGTAATATATATTGGGTATGATTGTTTATGCAAAGCAATTTAAAAACCCAACTAGAAATATTAAAAAAAAAAATTACATCTCTTTTGGAGCTCATAACAACATTGGTAGTACACACACATACTCTCTCTTATATATTTAATTTGACAAGTTGGAAGTAAATGCAATGTAGTATACTCATTATATATAAGGTGTGTTTATTTAGGGTAAAAAAATGTTAACTAAAACTTTTAAATCTAAAACTTTTCATTCTTTATAACTACTCGATTTTTTAATTATTTTTTTACATTTTCCTATACAAACTACCATACTTTTCAATCATTTCTACACAACTACTCATACAACTAACCTATCTATTTTAACTTTATTCTCTTTACTCTTCATCATTATCCCTATTATATCACATCATTTTCTATCTCAAAAATTTTTCATCGAAAGTTTTACTCTCAATCAAACACACCCATAAACTTTCTTCAACCTTCAAATTTGTATTTCACACAAAGTAGGTCTCTCACTTCTGGATAATTTTTCATTGTCAAATTTCAAACACCTGGCACCTCAGCGTATTTCACTTCCATCAAAAATATGTGATACATATTATTTTTGGATAACTAATTTTCAGAGAGTTTAGCAACCATAATATATATATATAATATCTTGTTATACCATAATATATATATATATATATATATGATATCTTGTTATACAATGTCAATGGAGGTGTTAAACTTCCTTCAAAATATATTTATAATATTTTATATATAAAGTGTTGTCCAGAGGTTTCAAGCTTTAAAAAAACACTTTTGTCCTTATGTATATATTATAAATGGTAATCTGGAGATTTTAGAATCCATCAAAATATCTATAATATTATATAGTGTTGGTCTTGGTCCTAAATATATATAAATATATATACACATGATTATACTACATGCAACCTGGGGGTTTTATATAAAAACAAATAAATATATATTGTCTTATAACATAAAGTACCAAATCTAGAGGGTTGAAATAAATATAATATATTATATTACATTGCAAGATATTGGTCCAAAGGCTTTTAAACTTCTTCAAGTTTATATATATTTAATAGATATCTTAAGGAACAGAGCCTGACCCTTTGAGATTTTAAATTTTGGTTAATATATATCCATTATTAACAAAATTGACACAAGACCCATCTTGTAACAAAATTATATTCAAATTTAATAACAATTAACTTGTTCATATCCTCTAGATATAGTTTTAACCTACTAAATAGTTCATATCTCTTCTCCTAATTTTTATTTCACTCGGTTAAATTTAAAATAGTAAAATCTCATATGAATAACAAATATCTGTGTATATAAAAACATTATACATGGAAATTTTGTAATAAGTAATTGTTGGTGAAATTATATACAACCAATCTTAATGGCTTCAAGCTTTCCCCTAATATATATATAATATGTAATATCTTTTGAATAATATAAAATATTATAAGGTATTGATCCCTAGAATTCAAACTTTCTAAAAAGAATTATTTATATGTTGAACCACTGATTATGGTGCTTAAAGGCTAATAACTCCCAACGATGCTAGGATAGATATATTATATTATATATATAACTAGTTCGACTTCCATCAAAAATATTTACACACAAGTTATTTGAAACCCACAAACTTCAATATAAATAAATAATTAAAAAAATATCCACCCGTCTCAATATTAAAATAATGTCACTACATCTTCCATCATCAATTATCTCATAAAAATATATTCATCAATTTATTCTACTAAAATTATCTCTATGATCTTTTAATTCACACGAATATACATGACTTTAAAAAACTTTAATTACTTCTTTACTTACCTTTTTGTAGAACTCATGAAGGGATTTCCTGAATTAAAAAAAAATTCTTCTTCCTCCTATTCCCAATCTGCTATGAAGTCCTCCCTTCAAGATTTCTTCATTAATCCTCTCCTTTATAACTACAGAACCACCCTTCAAATCACACACCACCTTGCCGCGTCCTCCCAAGATTCTCTCTAGCTATTAATTTTAATTTTAAAATTTGAAAATCAAATCTTATCTTTTTATAGGTCCCACATGGATTAATTGATAAAAATATTAATTATCTAATTTCTATCAGGATGAAATTCAAACTCACTACCTTCAATTTATTTGCACAATTCCCAACCATCTTAGCTTTTTAATAGTTTGTTAATTTAACTTACAAATTAATTGTAATATACTTCTCATTTTTCTTAAAATTATAATAACCTACATTAGTCAACAAGTCAAAGTCAATAAGTCTTAAATGCCACGTTAGTATGCCACGTCACGTCAATATAATTAGGTCGAGTTATTACAAGTTTTAGTTTTTACGTTATGCACATGAAAAAAATGATACTAACACTGGGATTTTCCATCTTGTTGACCATAATAGACTGGTACACAAATTGTGTGAATGAGTTAACATTGTTAGCCTCTTTTCCGTTGTGTCTTCCCTGAAGCCTTCTAGCAACATTAATTCCTCACCAAATTTCCTGTAGAGGAATGTTGAGAGGCTTGCATATATTTTAGATTTGTATTTTCAATACTCTAAATAGACATGTTTTTGATTAATATACTGCTTCAATGGCTTGTAAAATAAACAAAAAATGATTTTAAATTGTGAAGAAATGATTGTTTCTATCATAAATAGGATGCTGCAATACGTTAGCTTGCAACTGTGTAAATGTGCTCCAACAGAAATAATAATAAATAAATAAATAAAATGACTAGAATTTCAATTTACAAATGCTAAAAAGTAATCCCACAAAACAATATAGTGCTGAAAAACAAGAGAAAGAAAAATAAAAAACTATAAGTGAAGGAGAAGAAAATTCATTATCAGAAAGATATTACAAACGATGGAAAACTCTTAAAAAGAAAAATCTTAAACTTAATACACCCCACAAGAACTCTAAAAAAGATCAAACCTCACAAATGAGTATATAAGAGAGTTTTAGAAAAATTTACACATGCCACCCAAGAGTAGACCCTCTATTTATAATACAAAGAGGGGGCTCAAATACGTGCATAAGGCTGCTGGTAATATGAAGTTTAATACAAGTAAATTTGCATAGTAGAATTTTTGGTGAAATGAATTTTTATATGGCTTGCATAACATCTTTGGTGGCTTGACATTCAAGTCACTACCCAATAAGTTTCCACCCTGACTTGAATTTAAGTAAGTTCAACTAGATTGGATTCTCTCTTCACAACAAGCTACTGCTCACAAACTTGATGCTCCAGTGAAGCTCAAGCAATGCTTCAACTTGGTAACAAGAAGTGATGTTGTTAACATATCAACTAGATTATTTGTAGTAGTAATTCGTGACTTGAATATAACCACGTTAAACATCATCATGAATGAAGTAATACTTGGTAGCAAAGTATTTTGTTCAATTATACATCTAATCTTTATTGAGATGCATAACAATTTAAGTTTTATAGTGAATGATAATTCTTTTCTAACTTGGATTGAGTTTACTCATCAGGCCTCTTAATATTTAACTTCTTTGACACGCTTAGTCAATGCCACGAGTCCTGCTTTTGTAGTAGACAAAGCAAATTGTATTCTTTAATGTAGCTTTTCAATTAACAACACAACCACCATTCGAGAATAAATAAGTCAAAAGTGATCTTCTTTTGTGAAGATCACCAGCATAATCCGAATAAAAAAAACCTATCAATGCATCATTAGTTCTCCCAAAGTTCAAATATATATTTGATGTACCTAGCAAATACCAAAGGATTCATTTTACCACATTTCAATATTCTTTACCAAGATGAATCATATATATGCTAATCACACTAACAACATGTGCAGTATCTAGACAAGTACAAACTATAATATACATGATGCTTCCAACTACAGTAGAATAAGAAAGATGAGACATGTATTCTATCTCTTCATCTGATTGTGGAAATATCTCTGCATATAGTTTAAAACGAGCAGCAAATGGAATAGAAACAAATTTGGAATTAAGCATACCAAAATGTTCCAAAATCTTTTGAATGGACTTTTTTCGTAAGAAATATAATTTTTCTACTTTTCTATTCCTATGAATCTTCATTCCAAGAATTTTCTTGATTGCACGCAAGTCATTTATTTCAAATTTAGCATTTAACTGAACTTTTGACTTGCTGATCTCAAACATATTTTTAACAACAATAAACGTATCATTCACATATATGAGCAAATGAATGAAAAACTCATCTAAATATTTTCTGAAGTTGACACAACTATCTTCTTGACTTCTAGAATAACCATGAGTTGAAATCACTTATGCCACTATCCCGAAGATTGCTTGAGTCCATAGAAGGATTTTTTTAACAAGCAAACGTGATCTTCATTACCATCAACAACAAATCTTTTAAATTAAAACATATAAATTTTCTCATCAAGTTGGCCATTTAAAAAGGCTATTTTAACATCAAGTTGCTATAATTTTAAATTTTCCTCAACAACCAAAGATAATAAAACACGTATAGAATTTTACTTACAACATGTAAGAAAATATTATTATAATTAATACCTTGTACCTGATTGTAGCCTTCAACAATATCCCTGTTTTATATATTACATCTTCAACTTTTGTGATACCTTCTTTCTTCTTGAAAACCCACTTGCATCCCATAATTTTCTTATATTTAGGAGGTTTAACCAACTCCCAAGCTCAATTCTTATAAAGAGATTTCATCTATTCATTTATAACAACTAACTAATTTGCAAATTTAAAACAAGAAATAATATCAGAATAAGAGAAAGATTCATCATTACCGTCAATGATTTCTATAATTATCGAGACATAAACAACCATACTTCTATCATGATATCTTTTTGGCTTCTTAGGGTGTGTTTAGGATTGGATAAAACTTTCGATGAAAGCTTTATAAAGTAAAAATTGTAAAGTGATGTGATATGATAGGATAATGATGAGAAGTAAAAAGAATAAAGTTAAAATAGATAGGTTAATTGTATGAGTAGTTGTGTAAAAATGATTAAAAAGTATGGAAGTTATATAGAAAAATATGAAGAAATGATTAAAAAATAGAATAGTTATGGAGAGTAAAAAATTTTAAATTAAAAAGTTTTAACTTGACATGTTTTACGTATTAGTCAACACACCCTTAATTTGACCTTTTTATCTTCCTTTTGCAATGGAATATGATTTTGTTCACGATGAACTTACTGGTGGTATTTCTTTCTCTGGTATTTTCTCTTTTTCTTCAGTAGAGCTAGACACCGCTATTGAATCGGGTTAAGAATAAGATCTTTTATTCGGACTAGGTTGAGAAATGGAACTTCAACCTAAGGTGGATTGTGGAGGTAAATTATTAATCTCTATATTCACTATCTTAACAAAACCATGACCTGCATTAAATGGAATAGAAGACTCCATTTCTGGATTAAGCATAGAAAATTCATTAACTGTGACATCATTCTTAATTATAAATTTTGGTGAATTTGAATTCGAACACTATTTGTATCCCTTTACCCTAGAAGCATAACTTAGAAAGATGTACTTTTTAGCTATAAGTTTCAAAATTTCATCATTCACATAAACATAAGAGGGGCACCAATGATAAAAAAAGAGGGACACACAATTACTTTCAAATAAGAATAATTAGTAGAATTGTCAGACTATACCTTATATGGAGTTTTGAGATCAATAGTCATGAACGAAGAATCATTCATCAAATAACAAGCCATAAAGCTGCTTCTGCCCAAAAATCCTTTGCTAAACCATCATTATAGAGCATGAAATGAACTCTCTCTAAAATTGTAGAGAGAAGGGCTCATGCACATCTTTTTGAAATAGCTCATGCACATATTTAATTTCATTGAAATTTAATAAAATATCAAATGTAATGGGTGGAGTAAATTTTTATTTTATTATCAAATAAGCGACATCAAAATACATTGAAAATTAATTAATGGGCAACATAACACCATTTAACCATGAAAATAAATATTTTTTTGTTTCATTCTCTTAAACAACTATTTTTTGTTTTTTCCTTCCAATTATATAAAGCTCATAAAGCTCTTACTTAGAAACCACTACTTGTCTAAAAAATTGCAAATACCTCTAAGATTTTCAAAATTTAAAATTTATGCACATAACCACAATTTTAGAGATAAATCCCAATTGTAAACATTTTTGATACCCCATTTTCCATCTTTTTTGTAAATAGTATCCTCTTTAACCTTATTAGCAAAAGAACCCAAAACTGATTTCTTAATTTTTAGAATTTCAAAAGAAAATTTATTCAATTTTTTTCTTGAAATACAATTTAAGATCCATATACCATCATCTTTAAGGAATAAATATGTCTTGAGGTCTTTTGCAACCAAAACTAAAAGAAGTATTTGTGGGACTAATTGCAAATTCAACAAACTTGGGGGTTATTTGTTTACCAATAAATGTAAATGTCACTATTTGTTTGTTTGGAAAGTGATAAAACTTTTATATGAAAAGTTTTTGGGGTAAAAGTTGTCAAATTTTTTAGAAAATAATTTGATATAATAAGGGTAATGATAACCCTATGAAAATAAAGTTATCAACGCTAATTTCGCCCTTATTTAGAATGCTAGTTCAAAGGAAACTTGGAAATTTGTATAGGTTTTGCATTAGTTTTCATTATTTGTGTAATTCTTGTATCTTGCATGGTTTTTCATGCATTTTAGGTTGCATTTAGTTATAATTCCTCTCATTTTAGTTGTTTTAATTTTATTTAATAATTTAGGAATGAATTTACTTGTTTTACTTTATGTCATAGAAAAAGAGAGCAGTTCTCATGCAAATTCAAGGCAAAAAGAGGATGAAATAAGAAAAATCACTTGAAGTTGTCAAAAGGCAAATATGGCTCCAGCATGCCCATGATCGCAACCACCAGTCCACCGTCATTCAAGAACTTTCAAGACAGCTTAAGTCAGCAGGCTTCTAGAGAGGTTGGCGCCCCAATGCCAGATCCCACATGTGTGAATTTTAACATGTGTGAAGCTCAATTCATGGGGGGCTATCAATACATCTTTTAGAGTTTGTTAAAGAGGATCTCAAGAGCTCGTGGCTACTGTGGAGAAGAAGAAAAGAAGAGATTTCGAGCCAAAGGGGAAGACATGTGGAGATTCAAGTTGTTTTTTATGGAAGTTGAATTCATGCCTATAGGCTAAATGTGAAACTCCAACTTAAGGAGGATTTAATGTGTGCATTGAACATGTACAAGTGATTTATATGTGAATTAAATGGATTTTTTGGATGATTTTAGAATTTTATGATAATTTGAATTAGGATTTCCATTGAAAATGGTGATTAAAAAATTAATCGCCGGAGCCCAAAGTTAGTCGGTATGACCTGAGGGGCTTAATAAGGACTTAAGGGTGACAAGGTGTCATGAATAATCATGTTAATAATCATGATTTAATTTATGGAGATCAAAGTCTAACTATGGAATTAAGGTGAAATATGATGAAAAATTCATAACTTGATGCCTACAAGGCGGATTTCGATGAAATTGAAAGGTAAGCTCACGACGGTGGGCCCAATTTTATGAATGGATTGGATTAAGGGAATCATTATAGGATTAAGGTGATAATTACTTATTTTTATTTCCAAATACAAAAAAAAATTCAAGTGGTCATAAATTGACGTAGAAACATCGGTTTGAGACGAAATTTGAAACGATGGAATAAAATTATAAAATCTATGAGATGAATGGAATGGATTAAGCTAATTATGATGGGAAGTTGGTTTCTTGGAGAGCAAGTAACAAGTTTCTTAAGAGCTAAGCAAAGAAGGGCAATTGTGGACAAGTGGATGGTTGTGATTAAAGTAGATTTTTTGACTTTTGTAAATGTAAAACCAGATTTTACTTGGCTGCAAATGTGCCACCATATATGGTAGATAAGGGAGCATTTAAGGCGTGTGGAATTGCAACACCAAGTGGGCCCCATAGCTGGAAAATCTAGCACCTATATAAGGCCATGCATGTTCACATAGAAGGGACTTTGGAAAATTGGTTAAGTGCTGAAAATTCTTTTCCAAGGTAGTAGCTCACATCCCAGCTCTAGGCCACCAAGGAGGAAGAAAAGAAAAGAAAAAAGAAAGGGAAAAAAGAGGAATTATCATTTAATCAAGTAAGTATATGATTATCTTGATTTTATGCTTCAAATCTGGAGATTATATGATGTTGTAAACTAAAATATGGACGGAATAGTAAATGGATGAATTTTAGCATGAAATGTTTTTTAAAGAATCCTTATGAGGTGATTAAGGAACGAACAACTTTTCAACTTAAAAGGATACGTAATTTGTAAATTAAAAATCTGAGAAGATTAGCCCAAACAGGGTAAAACGGGTGACAGGATCAGCTGTAGAAAATAATTTTTAATAATTTTTTCTATAAGGAATTTGGGGCTGAAAATTTTACAAGATATGAAATAAATATTTATGATCACAATAAAAAATTAAAATATAGGTTTTTATGGGTATAAATATACCCCATAATTAACATCATTCAGGATGTCTGAAATTTGATGTTGCTGTTTAGTAAGGTAAAAATACCAAAATAAATAGAAATATTAAATATTTCATGCTATAAATATTTATTTTGGTTAATTAATATAGTTATTGAGGTATAAACGAAATTTCAGATAAAAAATACTTGATTTGATATTAATTCAAGATTTTGAGATTTTAGTACGCCTGATTTCAGCATATGTGGATAGTTGGAGAAGAAAATAAAAAAGAAATATGAAACCTATGTAAAAATGACCCAAATTGATATATGTGTTAATACCATAAATTTGGGTTAGGAAAAGTGAGATCATTTACTGAAAATTCGGATTTATAAATCTTCTTAGGGTTATGTGTCAAGAGACACGTTAAATGGGTGAAAAATGGGTTTCAAAGTTGCTGCTTTGGAAACCTATGATTAGTGAATTTAAATTTCATAAAATACCTTAAGTACAGTGGTAATTAAGGATAATTATCATGCTGAAATATGGATTAAGTTGTTGACTTTGGAAATTTTATGAAAGGCCTCATATATGTGTTGCCAAATGGGCATATGTGAAAGGATAGACATGCATAAGTGGTAAATGACCTATGTAATTTGGTTTTGTGCAAAAATGCATGAAAATATGATAAATTTTAGGAATATATTGCTGTTTAGAATTGAATGATGTGAATCTCAAATTTCGGGGTTGATTAATGAGGCTTAAGGCAACAACGGGTGCTTGAAATGAGCAACGATGTGTGAATTTTGGAAAATGAGTGAAAAATGGCATAAGAAAGGTAATGAGCCATTAAATAATAGTTATTGAATGATTATTAAGTAATTAGATGATTACTATATTTATAGGATTAAATAGGGTGTGTAAAAGCTCATGTAATAAGTATGTGATATATGGGTATAACGACTTGAGAAGTCGAAGGAATTATGTATGTTAATGGAAATGGGTTGGAAAACTGAGTTGAATGCAAGCAAAGGAGATATATAAATGTTATATCATTCTTATATGTATAGGCAAAGGCAAAGGGATAAGCGAAACGGAAAGCTAAGCAAGCGAGGTAAGCAAGCAGCTTTCTAAATGATTTTGGTTTTTCATTACAAGGTGTTTAAGGATGGTCATTCCTTATTTTTATGAGTATTGAAATGTTTATTTCTGTTGAAATAAATGATTGCTTATGGTTTTGCAATTATGCTTGAAATGTGTTGAAACATGAGTTTATACGATGTTTCGTTGAAATGGAGTTTAAAAGGGATTGTGCAAAGAATTCTCTACATGAGAATGACAAGTTTCATGTGTAAGAGGGTATATAATGCCGGGGTGACTAAAAGTCATGCATGGAATGGAAATCAAGTAGGCTAGTCAAGGTAGCAAGTTAGCAAGGAGTCCCCCTTGACATTGCCAAGTCGGAAAGGACTGGTGAGGTAGGCTAGTCAAGGTAGTAAGTGGACAAGGAGTCCCCCTTGATGTTGCCAAGTCGGTGGTCCGGCGCCAAGGATGGAAAGGATCATGCTATGAAAGAGTGTTCCTCGTGCTAGCGTACCGTCACATGAAGGATAATGTCATCAATGGAAATGATAAATTTGCACATCCAATGTTTATGAAATGTTTGCGAATAGTTTAAGTGAATGGTTTTTCATAAATGGTTTTCATGAAATGTTTATGCAAGGTTTATGAAAAAGTTTCTGCTCCATAGGTAGTTGATCACTTGCTAAGTGTCTCTACTAAACGGGAAGAAATGTTTTTAAAGAATGTTACTTTCAAAATGAATTGCATGAAAACCTTAAGCTTGCTTATTGAGTTGAATTTTAACTCACGTTTTGTTTTCTAAACCCATAGACAGGTGAAAAGGAGGCAAGGAGCACAGGAGGAGATTCAAGGATGAATGAATTTCCATGAGTACCTGTATATGAACTTATGAATGATGACATTAAATAGTTATTTAATGTTGTAGAAGGATTATGTTATGTTTTATGCCAATGGATTGGCGAAAAATTTTTATGGGTAAATGCTAAGGCATGAAATATCATGATATGGTTAAGTATGAAGATTATGAGATGACATGTGTAATTCTCAAATGATATAATGACCTAAAATGACATTTAATGAAAATAGAATGTATAAATGATATAAAATCCTAAGGAGTTAGGATTAAGTGGATAAACCAATAAGAACCTGCCGCGTGATCAGGGCAACAATCCTGATTCACATTTACCAATCGATAGATCCTGAGGTAAGGATGTGACGCTCGGGCTGAGGCGCCACACTAAATCTCCTTATGGTGGGAGATACGAAGGATTTGACATTATAACTATGTTATCTTGGTTTCCTTGTGTTTGAATGAGATTATAAGTTGTGCCGAACTTGTGTTGTATGGGATTACCCCTATATATAATGTTTCATGCATTCATAAGCTTGGCCATCTTGTAGATTGATTAAATATTCAGATTCATATTTCAGAAAGTCAGATTTGAATGAGATCCATATATAAGGCATTAGTTTCCATCTACTTGTAGTGGTTGGATGTTGGTAGGGATGAGAATGTACCTATTAATCCTGTATAATCATGATTAGGTTATATGGCTATCAGCCTTATTTTACTTGGTTGCATGGGAACATAGCAATTAACCAAAACAGGGTAAATTTTGCATGTGTTTGAAGACATATATGAATATAAATTAACTTGGTTAATAATCTCTGCACAACTAATTTAAAAATGAACTAATTTAATATAGCTATGAGTTAATAAATTCATAACCTCACCTATCTTAATAACTCAAATCAAACTCTCCTGCAATCACTCTATATTGATTAGCTTATGTTTTATGTAGTTTTGTTTGAATCTAGTTCTTTCAATATAATTCTCAATTAATTTGTCAATTCACTCAAAAAAAAATTGAATTTTACAATATTAATCCGTTAGAATACAATAGTTGGGAGAACGATACTCTACTTTCTCTTTATTACTTAATCGTCACGTATACTTGTGTTAAAATGAGCAAATTAATTAGACATATATGCAGCTCGTTAGGTAATGATGAGGTGTAAAAAGAATAAGGTTAAAATAGATAGACTAGTTATATAAGCAATTGTATATAAATAATTAGAATATAAGGTAGTTATATAGGAAGATATGAAGAACTAATTTTAAAATAAGATAATTATGAAAAGTAAAAGTTTTAGCTTCATATTTTCTTCACATTGCAAAAACACACCCTATATTAAAATTTTTGGCATACTTTAAACACCTAAATAAATATTTTAAATTCTTTAAAATGTTTACTTTAAGTAATTAATTTAATTTAATAATGCAACTTAACTTTTATGAAATTTGGAATTTCCCCTATAACTTATAAGATAATTTCCTGTGGTATAAAATCAAAGGATTCTAAATGAAGTAATAATCATCTATTATGTATGATAAATATATCTCAGCCTCAAAGGACATTGAGAAGCAGAAAGAAGAGTCAAAGGCTACTCCAAAAATCTATTCTAATATGATCTAAGGTACCTTTTCTAAACTTTTATGAAATTTGGAATTTCCCCTATAACTTATAAGATAATTCCCTGTGGTATAAAATCAAAGGATTCTAAATGAAGTAATAATCATCTATTATGTACGATAAATATATCTCAGCCTCAAAGGACATTGAGAAGCAGAAAGAAGAGTCAAAGGCTACTCCAAAAATCTATTCTAATATGATCTAAGGTACCTTTTCTATCGGCGACATTAGCCCAACAAGGAGGACAACATCATTATGAGGTGAAAGAGGAAGAAAGAAGAAATGTTAAGACGAGGGAGTGTGGCTACCGCTGTTGCTACAAGCTTTGTAAGACATTTCTCAAGGAAAGTCCAACCTAATTTAAGGAGGATAAACCCTAAAGTCCCACTTCAAGAAGCACATTTCATAGCCAACAATCTATATGACATCATCAAACAACATGGCCCAATCACCGTCTCCACCACTTGGAACTTCGCTAAGTAATCAAACACACACATCCATTTTTACTTCTTTTTCTACTGCATTATTTGAAGATTGAATTTTATTTATTGACCACCCATTTTTGCCCTTAACAATTTTAATTATCTTGAAGCCTGTTGGAGTTTTGCATTCAGTCCGTGTAAACGTGTGACGTCTCTTTTCAAGAAAATGTCCAAGGCAAGTCTTTGTGAAAGGTTAAGTATACATTTGTCTATACTCTCCCCTATCCTCCTCCTTAGTGCATGTTACCCCACAATCCCTCATCGACCCCACCGAGGGCCTTTTTACTCTAGGTTGAGTACAAGTTCTGATTTTGAGCTTTCCCCAAGGACACCTTTGATGATTTTACAGTTAAAAAAAAAGCCAAAAGTGAGGTCAAACACTGCTAAAAGCGGATGATGCCATTGTTTCACATATCTGAAACACATAGCCAAATGGGCCCTACGTTGTTCATGACGCCAGGAATTAGAACGAAATTGCACGTGTTTTGTAGCTAAGGTTGCTTTCTTTTTTCTAGATTTGACAACAACGATTATAGAGATCTAACACACCATACTCGGGTTTTTACACCATTAACCATTCTACTTTTAATGGATGTTTTATTGGTAGCCACAAAGAAACTCTCTGTTTAGACTTTGCATGATGCAGTCCTTATTGCTTGAATTTTTCTGTCTGTTTGTTATATGCTTATTTTTAGAGACTTTGTTAGTGAAGAAAACCACAGTTAGGTTGCACCCAACATAGCCAATGCAATATAGATGACATAGATCAAGCTTCCACACCATCAGCATGCTGTCCAACAAGCTTGCAACACCCACAACTGAAAATCATCTTTTAGCTGCCCACCTAGAAGACATTATAACATTGACTTATTTGATCTTTACTGATCATCTAGTCTTGCTCACATAACCGGGTACTTCTGCCTCTAGACTGTTGGTCCCGAGTTGATGGCTAAACCCAAGAGGGGAGGGGTGAATTGGGTTCTTTAAAAAATCTTTGGTAAATC
>JAXCLR010000105.1:44494708-44523891 GCA_035584095.1 Annona squamosa
GTCTAAAATAGGGTAGGGTAGGAGTTTTTAAAAAATGGGTAAGGGTAGGTTCCACCCCTACCCGAGGGTACCCGGACCGAGTTGCACCCCTACATTTTAGCAACCCATTTCAATGCAATGGACCCCACGACAAATCAAAAGTAGCTGCCCATGCACATGAATATAATTTCAGCAGTTGATGAGTGGGGGCCGCAACAATTGGAATGCACACCTATAAAAGGTGCGTGGATGGTAGCAGATGAGGAGAAGCATACACAACATTTGGCAACAGAAAAAAATTCTGCGGTAGTAAAAATTCTCAAAAGTAAGCAACAGAAAATCCCTAGAAGGACACCACTGCAAAATATTTTAGCAAGGATTTTAAAAGAAGATTAGCGCATAATTTCGAGAAAGAAAGAGATTGAAAGCAAGGTGGAGAGCACAGGCAAAAAGGCAGACCAGCGAATTGCGTAGAGCAACCGACACACCATTGGGACTTCAAACCAATAAGTTTTTCTATCTTTTCCCTTTTTAATTTTAATTGTCTTGTTTGAGATGGTTTGTAATTTTAATTTTATTTTAAACTTAAACATGCTTGGCTAAATCCAAAATCTGGAGTTTAGGACGTAGCATGCGTACAATGCAATGTGGTGTGGATTTTTAATGAATATTTTTGTTAATTTAATATCTTGTGATTTTTATGCTTGCTTTGTACATGGGCCCGTACTTTTGCATGATTTCATATATTAGGTGATGGAACCGAAAGGTGGAAACCTAATATACGATAATTAAGATATTAAACCTGGAAATCTAAGACTATGAGAATAGGCATGATAACCTTAAGGAATTCCATGAACAAACCACATATCTTAATGGATTCTAATTAACTTAATCCCATGAGAATAGGTGATTAAGGACATTAGGATACGCCTTGTAGGTTTCGAGAGAAGGTGCAAGGATAAAATAGGGATTATTCTCCTTTAACAAATAACATCCAAATTAAATAATTATACTACTATCTGTTACAAAAGACGCATGTGAAATCCTAAACCCTAGGTACCCGCACTCTCATTTTTCTTTACTCATTATAATTTGCAATTTTCTCTTCCCATTTCATTAATTTCTTTTCCCTTTTATTTACTAAATTTGCTTCCCACTTTTCTATTTACAATATTTTCTCCATAACCGACACGAAAACATTTAAAAACAAAATTTATAGTCTAGAAATTCCCTGTAGAATGATAATTTATATACTATAATCTACGACCTGTGCACTTGCGGTAAAATTGCGAACAAGTATTTTGGCGCCATCGCCGGGGACTTTGGTGTTACTTTAAATTTTATTTTTAGATACTTTCTTTATTTTTAATTTTTTAGTTTTTTTTCCTTCTCTATTTTTTTATTCTTTTTCTATCTTGTCTCTGTCTATTTTTTATATATTTTTTAATTATTATTGTTATTATTTTATTTTATTATTTTATTATTTTTTTCTTTCTTTCTTTTCCATCTCTAGTTCTTATTTATTTTTTTATTTTTTTAAATTAGCTGGTTAATTTTTGTATGCACCCACATACCAAAAACTTTGCAAAACAACTAGTTGAAAAACTCTTTGTTGCTAACCCTGAGATTGAACATTCTTTTAGGAGAAAAATTCGTGACTATAAGCAGCAGCAATCTTCTCAAGACACTATGGAGGAACGAAATTATCCAAACCTGCCACATCAAGAGCAGGAGGAAGGCTAGGCCGAGAACAACGCTCCTCCCAGAAAGTTGACTCTTAGCGATCGGAACCGCTCAAACCCTTGTGAATTTCGATCATGCATTGTTGAACCAGAAATTGATGGAAGAGATTTTGAACTAAATCCCGGTCTCATCCGGATGGTTCAACAAGACCAATTTGCAGGACTTCCCTCTGAAAACCCAACTGTACATATCACAAAATTCCTGCAGTTATGCAACACAATCAGGGTGCAAAACATTCCACGCAAGGTAATTTTCCTACAGCTTTTTCCATTTTCTCTTCGAGACAAGGCAAGCGAATGATTTTATTCTATGTCGTCCGATACATTTAACATATGGGATGAGCTCTCTACAACATTCTTGGAAAAATTCTTTCCACCAAATAAAATCAGAAAAATCAGAGACGAGATTAATCAGTTCGTCCAAAAAGATTGCGAAACCTTATATGATGCGTGAGAGAGGATGAAAGATTTGCAGCGCGAGTGCCCTCATCATGGTAACTCACAAGGAGATATTATTGAAAACTTTTTCAATGGACTCGATCGACCTAGCTAAATCGCCGTCAACTCAGCCGCTGGTGGCCAATTCATGTGACTTACTGATGAGGAGGCACTCAAACTCCTTGATGACTTAGCTCTTTATGATTCTCAGTACGGTGATGTCAGAGGGACCTCTTGACGAGGAAATGTATATGATATTGAATCTATACATGCTATACATGACAAACTTAATAAAATTTTGCAGCAAAAGAAGCATAAATCCAAGGATCAGCATGCATCTCCTTCTGGACACATCTCATGTGAAATCTGTGGAGCCTCACACTACACAACTGAGTGTAGTTTTGCTATTAAAGACACCACGGGCGAGCAAGTTAATGCAATCAACAACCAATATGACACTCGCGCATATGGTAACCCCTATTCTAATACTTAAACCGTGGATGGAGGAACCACCCAAATTTTTATTGGGCAAACCAGTCTAACACCCAAAATTTTGCTCAAAATAATAAGCCACCTGGTTTCCTTAGAAAACCATTGAACCCTCCTCCATTTCAGACCCAACAAGCCTTACCTACACCACCTCGAGCACAACCCACTAAGTCCATACTCGAAAATATCATCCTAATGCTCAAGAAAAATGATGAAAGAATGGACCAAATGCAAACCCATATCAAGTTGCTTGAAAATCAAATTGCTTAAAATGCCACAGCCTCATCCCAAAGAAACCAGGGTAAACTTCCTAGCCAACCTGAAGTAAATCCTAGGGAGCAAGTACAGGCGGTTACCTTACGGAGTGGAAAGCAGCTCGACACACCTCAAATGGTCTCAGAAAAAGATGCCGAGCAGAAAAAGAAGCAAGAAGAGGAGCCACAATCAGAATCAGTAGTGGAAAAGCCAGATGTACCACCACCTCCTTACCAGCCTCCTCTCCCCTTTCCACAAAGGCAACAACAAGCTAAGCTCCAAAAGCAGTTCGAGAAGTTTGTTTCAACTCTCAAAAACCTGTCAATAAATGTGCCCTTCATCGACATGCTTTCCCAAATGCCTGCTTATGCAAAATTTCTCAAGGATATGCTATCCAGCAAAAGAAAACTTGAGGAATACGAAACCATTTCACTTACTGAGGAATGCAATGCTATTTTGTAGAATAAGTTACCTGAGAAGCTAAAGGACCCTGGAAGCTTCTCCACTCCATGTGCTCTTGGGGATGTCCAAATCAGCAAAGCACTATGTGATTTCGGAGCAAGTGTAAGTCTAATCCCACTTTCGATATGTAAAAAGCTAAACATGGGTGATCCAAAACCAACATCTATGTCTCTCCAACTAGCCAATTGATTAATTAAATTTCCAGTTGGCATCCTTGAAGACATACCTTTGAAAGTTGGCAAACTATTCATCCCAGTCGACTTTATGGTCCTCGACATGGAGGATCGTCAAATCCCGATCATTCTTGGGCGACCTTTCTTAGCCACTGCTGGAGCAATCATAGACGTCAAGAATGGCCGACTCTCACTAACAGTTGGAGATGAACAGATCGAATTTAATCTTTCTGAGGCAACAAAGCAACTGTCAACCAATAACTCTTGCCTGCGGGTCGACGTCATCACCCCTTTGCCAATTGAAGAAAAGGATGACTTGATAGAGGTATGTATCGTTCAAGGTGCAATTGTTGAAAATAATAACCCCGAACTGTCTGCTTGTGCAGCTCTCTTGGATGGAGCTCCTTTCATCTCACCGGCTGCCGATTCACCTCATGAAAAGTTGGATACAGACTTCAATTTTTCTCCATCAACAAAAAAGGAAGAAGCACCAAAGGTAGAACTTAAACCACTTCCTAAAAATCTCAGGTATGCATTTCTTAGCCCAAACGATACTTATCCAGTCATAATCAATGAAAATCTTTCCGAATCCCAAGCTGACGAATTGTTAAATGTGCTAAGAAGACATAGGAAGGCGATTGGTTACTGCATCAATGATCTACCCGGTATCAATCCTTCTTTATGCATGTACAGAATTTTAATAAAAGAAAATTGTAAAACAAGCATTGAATCTCATAGGCGTCTGAATCTAAACATGAAAGAAGTGGTGAAAAAGGAAATTTTAAAACTTCTTAATGCCAGAATCATTTACCCTATTTCTGATACCAGTTGGGTAAACCCTGTACATGTGGTACCCAAGAAAGGCGGTATGACTGTCGTGAAAAATGATAAAAATGAACTTATTTCCACAAGGATAGACACGAGTTGGCGAATGTGCATTGATTATTGCAAATTAAATATTGCCACCCGAAAGGATCATTTTCCTTTGCCTTTCATTGATCAAATGCTTGAACAACTTGCCAATCACTCTTACTTTTGCTATCTGGATGGTTACTTTGGCTACTTTCAGATTCCAATTCACCCACAGGATCAAGAAAAACTACTTTCCCTGTCCATATGGCACTTTTGCATACAGATGTATGCCTTTTGGTCTTTGTAATGCACCCGCCACTTTTCAACGATTCATGATGACCATATTCTCTTATTACATTGAACACATAATGGAAGTATTTATGGATGATTTTTCTGTTTATGGCACTACATTTGATTCATGCTTATCAAACTTGTCTAAGGTTTTACAGAGATGCAAGGAAATCAACTTGGTGTTGAATTGGGAAAAATGTCATTTCATGATACAGGAAGGGATTGTGTTAGGACATTTAGTCTCAAGTAGAGGTATCGAGGTTGATCGGGCAAAAATAGAAGTCATTGAAAAATTACCGCCACCCAATTAGGAATTTCCTGGTACATGCCGATTTATCGGTTTTCGTTAAAGATTTTTTTTAAATTGCTAAGCCATTGACTAACCTGCTAAATCAAGATGTAAAATTTAATTTTTCTGATGACTGTTTAAATTCATTTTGTAGGTTAAAAAAGGCTTTAACCACTGCCCCAATCATACAACCAAATCATGTGCGATGCAAGTGACCATGCGGTTTGAGCTGTTTTGGGTCAATGGAAGAACAACAAGCTAGTAGTGATTTATTATGCAAGCAAAATTCTAGATGATGCTCAAGTCAACTATATAACCACTAAAAAAGAATTACTGGCTGTTGTTTTTGCTATTGATAAATTTCGTTCTTATCTTGTAGGGTCAAAAGTGATTATCTACACAGACCATGCAGCCATTCGCTATTCAATTGCCAAAAAAGATGCTATACCATGGTTAATTCGCTGGATTTTTCTATTACAAGAATTTGATCTTGAAATTCGAGACAAAAAGGGCACAGAAAATGTGGTAGCTGATCATCTGTCGAGATTGCCATCAACTGGAAAAATGGATCTAAATAAAAATGATCAAATTAATGAGGAATTTCCCGATGAATCCCTTGTTGCACTGAAAGAAACATCAATGCCATGGTATGGAGACATTGTTAATTACTTGGTTTGTAAAGAAATTCCATCCAATTTCAGCTATCAACAGAAAAAGCGATTCATGGCGGATGTGAAATACTACATATGGGAGGACCTATATCTTTATAATAGATGCGGCGACAGTCTGATTCGCCGATGTGTACTAAATGAAGAAATCCAAAGCATCATTTACCATTATCATTCTTCACCATATGGTGGCCACATGGGTCCCACCAAAATAGCAGCAAAAATCTTACAATCAGGTTTTTTCTGGCCCACTTTGTTCAAAGATGCTCGATCTTTTACATTGACCTGTGACAGGTGCCTAAGAACAGGAAACATTTTAAAATGAAACGAGATGCCACTCATAAGCATTCTTGAGGTTGAACCATTTGATGTCTAGGGCATGGATTTCATAGGATTTCTCCCATCCTCATTCAACAACTAGTACATACTACCGGCAGTAGATTACGTAACTAGATGGGTGGAGGTGATCGCTTCTCCAACAAATGACTCACAGGTGGTTGTCAAATTCTTGAAACATAACATTTTTACCAGATTTGGTGTACCACGAGCAATCATAAGTGACGGAAGAAGCCACTTCTATAACAAGCAAATGGAGCAACTGCTTAAGAAATATGGGCTCACACATAAAATCACCACCCCATACCACCTACAAACAAGTGGTCAGGCTGAAATCTCAAACAGAGAGATTAAACAGATACTTGAGAAGACGGTGTCCCAATCACGGCGAGATTGGTCAAGGCAACTCAATGATGCTCTTTGGGCATACCGTACGACATTCAAGACTCCGATTGGAACAACACCTTTCAGATTAGTCTATGAAAAATCATGCCACTTGCCTGTAGAGCTGGAGCACAAAGCATACTGGGCAATTAAATTTTTGAATTTTGATTTGAAATCTGCAAGAGAAAGGCGTCTACTACAACTTGATGAACTCGAGGAGATTTGGCTCGACACCTATGAAAATTCAAAGATGTACAAGGAAAAGACAATTTTGGCATGACAAACACATCCGACAGAACGTAATCAAAGCTAATGACATGGTGTTGCTTTTTAATTCTCATTTTAAATTATTTTCAGAAAAATTGAAGTCGAGGTGGTCGGGACCATTCAAAGTATTACAAGTATTTTCGCATGGAGTTGTTGAAATTTGGAGTGAAAAGACAAGATCATTTAAAGTCAATGGGTAGCGCCTCAAACCCTACTTCTCAGGGGATCACATTCCAATAGGAGTTATCCACTCCTTCTGCGAAACCATGCCACTCAATTGAAGATTTACAATCGGGCTGATGACTTTAAACCAAGTGCTTTTCAGGAGGCAACTCGAATTTTCTTTTTTCTATGAGGGAAGTTTTAGTTTTAATTATTTCTTTTAGTTCCTTTTTCGAATTTTGATACTTTTTAATTTTGAACTTTATTGGTTATTTTCAGAAACTGCTTGGAAAGGAGCATCATGGGATACAAATTCAGCTAAACTCGCCAAAACGCGGAAGTTAACATTTCACATTTTACAATTATTCCCTTTTCATTTTGATGTCATGATTTACATTGAGGACAATGTCAATTTCAAGTGTGGGGGTGATCGCATTGCATAAATTCTCTCTAAATATTTTTTTCACTACCCTGATGTTTATATTTTTGTTAATAAAAAAAATTTAAAAAAATGTTTGAAAATTCTTGCATAAAAGGTAGTATTAGACTCCATGTTGAACTCTTGAATGCCTTGAAAGCAAACCATATGTGAAATTTCAATATCTTTGAGTAAGGAAAAGTTGAAGCTTAATGAGATGTTAATTTTGTTTTTTTTTTAACATGTACTTGTTGAAAATACTTGGATTTTTATCCCAAATCACTTGATCAAACTGATATACCTAGGAGCTAATCTTGTTTTCTTTCAAAATCAGATCTAATTTATTAAAAGTTTTTCTAATACAAACAATTGTCATTTAAGATGGTAGTTTTTCTCATATACATTTGAAGAAATTTTCAAAGCCAAAATGCTATTAAACCAATTCATGTATGTGATTAAGGCAATTTTTTCATAATGAGCCTGTCTTTGAAAGTATAATGGTTGTTTACCCCATTTGAAGTTAAATTTTCCCTAAACCACAATTCCCACTTCGTTTAACCAATTTTGAAATTGTATTCCGAGCTGAAAAATGGAACAAGAAATAATATCTCCTGACGGTGAAAATAATGGCTTCCCAGATATCCTGAAATATGGTGAGGGAAATTATTGCCAGACTTGGTTTAAAAAATAAAATAAAATGTAAAAAAATAAAAATAATAAAAAAGAAATAAACCAAGGATAAGAACAGGCTTTAAAAAAGAATAAAAGCACTAAATGTGGGGGTAGCATTATTTCCTATTGAAAAAAAATGAGGCTCAAGTCATACAGTGACGGTTCAAAATTTCATTTCATATGCCACACCTGACCGTTATGCTATTAAGTCCTTATGATTCTATGAATTGGTTAATTGAGTTGGTTGAGAAAATTTAAATGAAAAAAAAATTGAAGTAATTTGACTGATATTTTCTACGCTACTACCACTTAAATTATTAATTATGTGTATTATAAATGGGGAAGATATCTTATTAATTAAGAGTTTATTGCGGGAGTTTTTATTTCTTAATGATTGAAAACAAGATGAGGTCACAAGGTATGTAGTATTAGTCACGTGAGAAGGGATTGTTGACTAAGAATTTGCAATAAATATCATGTTTCAAATTCTTTAATACTCTCATTAGTTTTGATGATCACCAAACATGAAATTTTTCTCAAAGCTTTGAAATTTTATAATCTATATTTGCTTAAGAACAAGCAAAAGTTCAAGTGTGAGGGTATTTGATAATTGAAATTTTGAATTATATTTTGTGCACATTTTATACCAATTTGGTGAATAATTAATTGAAATTAACATGAAATTTGGTTTAAAATGTGGTTTTGCAACTTTTGGGTATTAAATATTAATTTCAAGCAATGTAAATAATTTTTATAATCTTTTGGCTTGAAATTACATTTTATTTGTTGCCATGAAATTATGGGCTTAAAATAATTTTTATAATAATAAACCACTAATAATTTTGACAAATTAATGATTTAAATATTTTATGCAGGGAAAACAAGTGGGTCTCACTAGCTGCATTTCACATGATCTATCCAACAATGCAGCAATGTGATCAAGTTTACACAATGGCCTAAATTTTCTAGCACAATAAATTAGTAGCAAACCATTCATGAGCATCCGACATCATTTATGCAAGCATGCTCATTCACGTGAGCAGCCATGGACCCCATCAAATCAATGCATCAGCATATCTGATAGCATTTATGCAAGCATGCTCATTCACGTGAAATGAATTTCATTCAGCATCATTTCAGCAACTCATTTCAATGCAATGGACCCCACAACAAATCAAAAGTAGCTGCCCATGCACGTGAATTCAATTTCAACAGTTGATGAGTGGGGGCCGCAACAATTGGAATGCACACCTATAAAAGTTGCGTGGATGGTAGCAGATGAGGAGAAGCATACACAACATTCGGCAATAGAAAAAAAAATCTGCGGTAGTAAAAATTCTCAAAAGCAAGCAACAGAAAATCCTTAGAAGGATACCACTGCAAAATATTTTAGCAAGGATTTTAGAAGAAGATTAGAGCATAATTTCGAGAAAGAAAGAAATTGAAAGCAAGGTGGAGAGCACGGGCAAAAAGGCAGACCAGCGAATTGCGTGAAGCAAGCGACACACCATCGGGGCTTCAAACAAATAAGCTTTTCTATCTTTTCTCTTTTTAATTTTAATTGTCTTATTTAAGATGGTTTGTAATTTTAATTTTATTTTAAACTTAAACATGCTTGGCTAAATCCTAAATCTAGGGTTTAGGACGTAGCATGCGTACAATGAAATGTGGTGTGGATTTTTAATGAATATTTTAGTTAATTTAATATCTTGTGATTTTTATGCTTGCTTTGTACATGGGCCCGTACTTTTGCATGATTCCATATATTAGGTGATGGAACCGAAAGGTGGAAACCTAATATACGATAATCAAGATGTTAAACCTGGAAATCTAAGATCATGAGAATAGGCATGATAACCTTAAGGAATTCCATGAACAAATCACATATCTTAATGGATTCTAATTAACTTAATCCCATGAGAATAGGTGATTAAGAACATTAAGATACACCTTGTAGGTTTCGAGAGAAGGTGCAAGGATAAAATAGGGATTGTTCTCCTTTAACAAATAATATCCAAATTAAATAATTATATCACTATCCATTACAAAAGACGCATGTGAAATCCTAGACCCTAGGTATCCGCACTCTCATTTTTCTCTACTCATTATAATTTGCAATTTTCTCTTCCCATTTCATTAATTTCTTTTCCCTTTTATTTATTAAATTTGCTTCCCACTTTTCTATTTACAATATTCTCTCCATAATCGTTGCGAAAGCATTTAAAAACAAAATTTATAGTCCCAAATTCCTTGTGGAACAATAATTTATATATTACAATTTACGACCGGTACACTTGCGGTAAAATTGCAAATAATATTGTTTGGTAAGCTAAAAAAACTACGAAAATGTGGTAATCTATGGGAATTAAGAACATTTGTGTAGGGTAATGACAACCCTAGTATTATAAATGTTGTACTAGGCATTTAAGACTGTTATCATGTGGAACAGCATACAGGCACGCTGGTCAAGAAAGAGGATTGACATTGCAAAATTTAAACCCTAGTTAATGGAAACACCACCAAATATGCAATTTTGTGGACGGTAGAAGTACGATGCAATTTCGATCGCCCGTGAATCTCAAATGTCATAACATAATTGCAATTTCGTCCAAATTTCAATTAACCACTCATATTAAGAAGATTTACAAATTTCTAACTTACCAACATGCAGATGAAATTCATTTTTCATTTTCATTTTCCTTTTTCATTAATAATAATCATTACAATATTTTTCTAACTTGTAAAACCAAAACCTTACCAAATTTGTGGCTTACAATAACTATTAATTAATGCTACTTGGATGTATTTCTTCTTTTGATGAGAAATTAAATAATAGGAGTGATCCCATACGTCCGGCTATGAGATCCTCCTAAAATTTTTTTTTAATTTCTTTTTATAAACTGTAGAGCTAGTGTATTTAACCTATAAGCTAAAATTTTTACCATTTTCAGAGTTTTTAAGTATTTTTTTAATTTTTAAACATAGTGACATTTTCATAGTTTTCTGACCCAGAAATTATGAAAATTTCATTGTGTTTAAAAATAAAGAATACTTAAAAGTATCCAAAAATGATAAACTTAGTTTATAAGTTAAATATACCTAGCTCTACATATTTATAAAAAAATCAAAAAAATAAAAAGGAGTCCTACAACCGGGCACATGGGATCACATCTCATTAAATAAATTATTTAAAATGTAATTAGTGGAACAATTTTTTCATCATCTGTGAAAGCTCTTTAAAATATTATAAAAATGAAATTTTGTAAATTGCGAACAAATAAAATATATGAGTAATGTATTATGATAAAAATATGATTATAAGTAAATACATATGAATATGTATTTGACATAAAATGATAAGTGTAACAGTAAGTACAATATTATGAAGACTACAAAGTGAATTGGATAATATAGGAATAACTATCTACTAAAAGCACAGATGCAACTACCTCATTTTTATTTCAACTTTAGTCTTTATTTTATCATAACCATTATTTTTAACGAGATAACATCATTATCTCATTAATAATGTCTATTTTCATAACTTAATTTTATAATTAACACATCTTTATAGTATTTCGTAAATATTTCTATCTCAAAATTTTATTCATCCACAATTATCTTATTTCTAATTCTAATGATTCTTGTTCAAAATCATAAAAAACTTACAATTGTTATGTATAAAAAATTGATATATGTAAAAAAGCATTTTTTTCTTTTGCTTTCAATATTCCACGTTCATCCCAATCCAAAAACCAGTACTCCCCATTCATATTATTTTTCTACTTTTGTAATTCCTCCCCCATTAACCTAAGTAGATTATTTATATGGGGGTTTATGAAGCGAGGGCGAAGAGCTCCTGATTAACAAAATATAACATTGATGCTCTCCGCCATCTTTAAGATTTGTAGCTGCAAGATCCACACTTCGCGTGCATCTAACAATTGTTATCAAATTGTAGCAAAAATACGTCTAAAAGGTGGACAATATTAGATAGGCAGTTCGGTCTTAGTGATCTCATAGGCGCCATGTAACCACATCCACATGATGGTCCTATAGAATGACTAATTGAAGAAACTTAGACAATGTGGGTATCCTAGATCAACAAGATAGTAAGAACCTGTATGTCCACAAGAAGAGGAGACATCCTATGTTAGCAATATTTCACAAATTTAGAAGGTTTATCATACAAGCAACTAAGTTTGAAGGTGTACCTATTAGAACTTTAAAAAGATCCTCAGGGTCATCTATTGCAGCTTGAAGAACTTTACTATTGTAGGCTCGACTCTCCCAACCAACATATATATACGTGAATGTCAAGTTGAAATCACCTAACAAGAACATTCTAAGTCAGCTTCCTATATCAATCTTGCCAAGCTGATTTGGGACCTAGTGGCAGTGTTATAGGGATGTGGGTACCATCAAGAGCGGGTACCATCAAGAGCTCCTAAGAACCCTAGGTTCATTTTGTTGATAGGTTAGTTGATATAAATAACACTAAAGGAATCTACACTGAAGGTTAATGCAACACAAACCTAAAAATAATTCAAATTAGTAGGATCCACCAATATCTTGGGGGGGTGCATAGTATGAGTTGGACCTTCAATAACTTCTGCAAAGAGACTCATTATAGCATATAGGCACGTGTGAAAATATTGATGTACAATCTCACAAATTGACAAAGTAACCTCCTACACTTCGATTTCTCATATTATGTGATGGCGTATGTAAGAACATCATCATCTGGTCTTGCACAGTGAGATAATGAGTCCCCCTCAAACTGTCGACATGTCTAACTTTCTCGCATAATTGGGTGAATGCAAATCTAGTCTTTCTAATCTAGTTTTTGGTCCTTGTATTCCTTGACTTGATCATAGTTTCTATAAATAGCAACTACAGCTCTCCACAGTTTTTGTTTGAATAAGTTTCCCTCTCATTTTTTCTTCTTCTGCAATAATTGCTACCACTAGTCCTCCTAGTATATTGTTTGTCCATAATGATCTATTACTATACACATCTAGTTAAATAATACAGGTAAGATATCTCCCCATCAAATACTGCAAAATATAGAATAAGTGAAAATTTCAACGGATATAAAGTGTGGGTGAAAAGTTCTATAGTTAAAACCAGTGAATAAATAATAAGATTATCATTAAGAGTACAAACATATCCTAAACGATAAATAGTAAGACTAAAAAAATGATGCAAGTCTATCATATACCAATTATAAAAATGTTCTCTCATGTTGTGGGGATTACCCTATCTTAATTTTTAGACACGGTACTGTGAATCCATAGTAGCTTAAATGTGGTATTGTTTTGAATATAGCTTAATTGTAATCCTTAGAATAAACATTTAACTGCCTTTCAACAAATGCTAACAGAGTTGATGCAAAGACTATATAAGCATGATTGTGAAAAACTCAAATAGACGATAACAATTATCATAACAACTTTTTTATCATTATTTTTAGTTGTATGTATTATATACTTGATCATAATAGATATATTTTTGGCATCAAGTCATGACATTTGATTAAATGTAATCATTTTTATATCAAATGCATTCTCAAATAATATTTAATAAAACTATTAAACTTTGGCCATGAATAATAATAAAATAAAAATTTTAGCTCATATATGATTTAACTACATTCAATACTAAATGATCCAAATGAAGATTTAATAAAATAAATTGTGTTGTAGCTAGTTTTTTTTCCAAAAATCATGCTAGAGTCGAAGAAATGAATCATAGATTATTTGAATAATAAAAAATTGATCATAATTCAAATGAAAATTATTTTCTCATGATAGTTTGAATTGATTAATCCTATGACATCTTTGGGATAATTTGAGATGTTAATATTAGCAAATTATTTAAAGTAAAAAAGTAGTCCCTACAAGCGCATTTGAAGATAATATATTTATTGAGGATGACACTACATTCCACCCTTTGGAACTAGGAAATAAATTCCAAGTGAAGGCATATGACAAAATTATCTCTACTGCTTTAAGATCTAAACAGAAAAACACCTAAAGAATTAAGAAAAAGAAATTCTCATTTCCTCCAGAGCATTTACGTGCCATCCCACCAAAAAATCTCCATGCAGCTCCCTTCCCCCTTAATCTACTGCTTTTTTTTGCTACCAAACCCCTTGCTTCTTTCACTCACTTTGTCTTTGAGATGGGAGAAACCAAAGAATTGAAAATCCTAGAAGAAGAACCCCATCTTCCATCGCTCCTTCTCTCAAAGCGAAAATACGATGTCGATTCCACCATTGAGGATTTGGTGTTGATCATATGCTTGCTTTAAGAAAAATTATTTTAATTTTGATAATTAATAAATAATTAAAATATCATTAAAAATGTTCTAATGAATTTGTCTAAGTGTGCTCAGATATTTTTTCTTCAATTATATATATAAAAATGAAAATATGAAATAATTTAAGTTTCAAGACCTCAAGTTCATGAATAGTAAGTTCAACAAAGTGAAATCTCAACCCAAGTCGACTTCACTTGCGACTAGGGTGAAGTGAAGTCTTATAGCTAAGTCGACTTCGGTTATTACTCCGGACAAACAGCAAAGTGAAGTCTCAACTCAAGTCGACTTCACTTGCCACTTGGGTGAAGTCTCAACTCAAGTCAACTTCATCTGCAACTTCAGATAGACAGCAAAGTGAAGTCCTAACCGAATGTCAATTTCACTTGCGACTTGGGTAAAGTCTCAATCCAAGTTGACTTCGCCTACAACTTTGAAGGTAAAATTTTAGATAGCAAGTAGATAGTAAGTTTTAATCAAAGCGTGGTCATAACCCAAGTCGACTCCACTCATCCCAAGTCAACTCTACTTGCGACTTCAACCTATAACGGTCGAAAATTCGAACGTTGGAGCATTAAATGCACGTCAACCTCCACTCTAACAACTAGATTTTTATTTCTCTATAAATATCATTGAAGTATGAATGTAAACAAGATGAGAAGAAGGAAATAAAGAGGGAAACAAAAGTTGAGCTTACACCTTCTAATATTCAAGTGTGTTGATATCATTTCAACAAATATTGAAGCTTCAAGAGCTAGTACTTCAAGTGAGCTTAAAAGATCATCTTCTTCACATAACAAGGAGCTTTAGGAGTTGATTGATTACACGTTATAAAGTATAAATTCTCTTTTGTCTATTTCATTTTGTGTTGTTGCCTTAGATTGGTGTTGGAGACCGAATTCAAGAAGAAGCAAAATAGGGAGTTGGTTTGAGTTTGTCTTACCAACGAATTTTGCTTGATTGGTTTGAGTTTGTCTCACCAATGAGTTTTACTTAGTTCATTGGAGTTGGTCTCACTGATAAGTGACTATTGTATATGCATCATAGAGCTAGAATCTGAAAGAGAATGAGTGTTGTAGATTATATTACATATACAATAGTGGAACCCAAGATACAACGGTGTGTGCTCGGAAGAGGGGAGTAGGAAAGGTTTTCCGAACCACTATATATTGCAGTCTTTTCTGTGGTTTAATTGCTTGCATTTTATATTCTATTCTCATCCTCTCATTCTATCTCATAGCACATTTCAGCAAGAGAATTAAATTTATAAGAGATTAAGTTTTAATTTGCCAAAGAATTTTAAGAACCCAATTCACCCATTTCCTCTTAGATTTTGCTATAAACTCAAGACCAATAAGTGGTATCAGAGAAGACATCTATCTTTTTTGAGGTGATCTATTCTATATATCTATGATAACTCACTTAACTTCCATACCTACATTTGCCGAGGGCTAATCATTTTTGAGGTCATCTTTATTTGATGATAATAATTTTGCTTATTGGAAGTTGAAGATGAAACAACTAATATGGCAATTAGTATAGACTCTTGGATAGTGATATAAGATGACATTACATTACCAAAAGGGGACAAGGCGTCCACTTGGATGGAAGAAGAGACCATGTCCATTCGAAGTAATGCTAAAGGTATGAATTGCTTATTTTGTGCATTGACTACTATAGAATTTGATAGAGGTTCTTCAGGCGTAATAGCTAAGGAAATATGGGATATTCGGTGTCTATATACGAGGGTTCCTCCCAAGTAAAGGGAACTAAAAGGAACATCTTTGTTGGTGATTTTGAAAGCTTTAGAATGTTAGTTAGTGAATCCATTTTGCAAATGTATTCTAGATTTTTTAAAATCTCTAACTCTCTTAAAGGCCTAGAAAAGTAAATTTCTGAAATTTAGCAGGTTATGAAGATACTTAGAGTATTAGCAAACTCATGAAATCAAAAGGTCACAACTATTAAGGAGGCAAAGGACTTAAACAAGCTCAAAGTAGATTTCTTGATTAGCTCACTCATGTCTCATGAGCTCATCAAAAATAAGAAAGAAGAATCTCGCAAAAGTAGAAAGTCTATTGCATTGAAAAGTATGAAAGAAAGCTCAAGTAAATCCATATCAAGCTCATACTTTAACACGAAGAGAAATAACTATTCTAGCTCACACAAGAAATGAAGGATAAAAGAAAGGAATTTTTAAAATTTTGAAAATGTAGTGGTGTTAGACATATATAAATCGAATACACCACACCGGAAGAATTGAAAATTCAAAATAAGAGAATTTTTGCAAAGAGAAAGGCTAGAAGAATGCTTACAAATAAATATACTATCTTAAATTCTAGCACTTCATCAAGCGAAGGAGAAGATGCAGTAAATAGAGCAAGAGTTTGTTACATGGCCATTGTAGAAGATGAAAAAGAACTTGCTAAAAATCTGAAGAAGAAAATGATGATATAACAAAGATCCAACTACCAACATTGGATGCATCCATGGATGTCAAGGTAAGCTCATTTGATTGCAATTGCATTTTATCTTCTAATATTTGTTCTAGATGTGATGATAAATGATTTACAACAAACTTATGATTTATTATTTGATCAATTTAAAAGCCTTGGTATCAATTATGCCCAAAAGAAAAAATAATTCAATAAAACTGTCATTGCAAATAGAAAGTTAGTGGAGAAGAATACATGCTTGCAAAATGATATAAATGTTTTGAAGACTGAAACAGAGACATTGAGAAAGGAGAACCAAAATTTGAAAGATTTATTGGCTAGTTTCTCCAACTCAGGAGAAAATATACTGAAATTTTTTAGAATGACCACTCAAGTTGATAAAGGAGATCTTGAATATGTAAAACATTTTAATGCCAATAAAAAAATGCTCTATTTGGATTAAGGCTTCCAGTACATCGAATGTGAGGGGATAAATTTTTCATGTTAAGAAGCTTGTTGATAAATCAAGGATAAAAAACCTACTTGGCATTTAAAGGGCTATCATGATACTCCAACCTATGCTAGAATTACTTGTCATTATTGTAATAAGTTTAGATACAAAATATATTAGTGCAAGGAAAGAAAAATGATTTACAATGGAATTAAATTAGTTTTGATGCCAAAGATACATATCTAAGATGGAACCAAGTTTTCTTGAGTTCCTAGGTTCTATGATACTAATATCCATGAACACATAACATGAGTATCAAAAGGAAAGAAGATATCATATTTATGATGCAGGTTTTATCTCAACTAAGTGTAAAGCCATCTAGAGGATGAAAGAGCATAAATTGCAAAAGAAATGAGGAGTTGAGAAAAATAGTGATAACTCTCATCAAAGGTAAGTGAGGTATGTTTCTCTCATAGCCTCTTCTATATAAAGGTATTAGTAAATAAGTTACGTCATATAGTCATATTGTAGATCATATACTTGTGGCTCAAAGTGAATGATTTGAATGATGAAAGAAATATTTAATAGAAGGTTTTACATGCATAAAATAAACTTATTATGCCCAATTTGTACTATCTTTTATGTTGATTGACAAAAAAGGAGAGAGGGTAGTATGGAAATATCTTTAGAGAAGAGAATAATATTGCATATAACTTAAAGGGGAGAAGTATTTCATGAAAATATCTCAAGAGAAGAGAATAATATTGCTATAACTTAAAGGGAAAAGTATTTCAATGCAACAGTGGGAGGTATGGAAATATCGTAAGAGAAGAGAATAATATTACATATAACTTAGGGGAAGAAGTATTTCCATGAGTAGTGGGAGAACACATCTACATGAAAAAAATATTTGAAATCGGAAATTAATGCATATATCATTTTAAATTTTGTACTTATTAATGAGAATCATGATATTCAAATAGACATATTGTGATTTATTTGAGAAATGAAGATATTTCAATTAAATTTTGTAAATTATCAAAAGGAGGAGATTATTAATCATATGCTTGCTTTAAGAAAGATTAATTTAATTTTGATGATTAATAAATAATTGAAATATTATTAAAAAAGTTCTAATAAATATTTCGTCTCCAATTATATGTATGAAAATGAAAATATGAAATAATTTAAGTTTCAAGAGCTCAAGTTCATGAATAGCAAGTTCAATAAAGTCTCAGCTCAAATCGACTTCACTTGCGACTTGAGTGAAATCTTATAGGCAAGTCGACTTCGCCTACAACTCCGGACAAACAGCAAAGTGAAGTCTCAACCCAAGTTGACTTTACTTGCGACTTGGGTGAAGTCTCATAGCCAAGTCGACTTCGCCTACAACTCCAGACAAACAGCAAAGTAAAGTCTCAACCCAAATCGACTTCACTTGCACTTGGGTGAAGTCTCAACTCAAGTTGACTTTGCTTGCTACTTCAAAGGTAAAATTTTAGACAACAAGTAGATAACAAGTTTTAACCAAAATAAAGTCTCAACTCAAGTCGACTTCATCCATCCTAAGTTGACCCCACTCATCCCAAGCCAACTCCATTTGCTACTTCAACCTATAACAGTCGAAAATTAGAATGTTGGAGCATTAAACACATATCAACTCTACTCCAACGGCTAGATCTTTTTTCTCTATAAATATCATTGAAGTATGAACGTCAACAAGAGGGAAAAAAGGAAAGAAAGAGAGAACACAAGTTGAGTTTACACTTTCCAATATTCAAGTGTATTGATATCATTTGAACAAATATTGAAGCTTCAAGAGCTAGTACTTCAAGTGAGTTCACAAGATCATCTTCTTCGCATAATAATGAGCTTTCAGAACTGATTGATTACACGTTGTAAAGTGTAAATTCTTTTTTGTCTATTTTATTTTGTGTTGTTACCTTGGATTGGTATTGGAGACTGAATTCAAGAAAAAATAAAATAGGGGGTTGGTTTGAGTTTATCTAACAAACGGATTTTTCTTGATTGGTTTGAGTTTGTCTCATCAACAAATTTTTCTTGGTTCGTTAGAGTTGGTCTCACCGACAAGTGACTATTATATATGTCATTTAGAGCTAAAATCTAGAAAAGAACGGGTGCTCTTGATTATATTGAATATAAAATAGTAGAACCCAAGACACAACAAGTGTGTGCTTGGAAGAGTGATGTGCATGAATGAGAATGGACGAACCTGAACACATTTAAATTAACTCAAATAAATTGAATTAGATTGAATGAACTTTGATTAATTTGAACTAATAACAATTTACTCTAATTGACTTGATTTGATTCAAATGAGAATGAACGAACTTGTATTCATTTGAATGGACTTAAATGGACAGAATCGGATAGAATGAACTTTGTTTAACTTGAATTAAATAAAATTCACTCTAATTGATTGATTTGATTAGAATTAGAACAAATGAACTTTTACTAATACAAATCGACTCAATTGAACTAATTTAGATGGAATAAACTTCGATTAACTAGAATTTACTACAACTTAACCTTAACTCTAATCGATTTGATTTGATTTGAATGAGAATGCGTGAATTCGAACTCACACAAATCGCCTCAAATGAATTGAATTCAATAGAAAAATATCGATTAACTAGAAACGACTATAATTAACTCTAATTGACTTGATTTGATATGAATGAGAATGAACATTCCTGAAATCATTCTATTTAGCTCAAATGAACTGAACTAGATAGAATGTTCTTTAATTAAGTAGAAATGTCTACAATTCATTTTAATTGATTTGATTTCATTAGAATGCGAATAAAAAAACTTGAACTCATCCAAATTGACTCAGATGAACACAATTGGATATAATGAACTTTGTTAAATAGGAACTGACAACAATTTATTCTGTTTCACTTGATTTGGTTTGAATGAGAATAGATGAACTTGAGCTTATTTTAATCGATAAAATAAACTAAATTAGATAGAATGAAATTCAATTAACTTAAACTAACTAAAATTAACTCTAAATAACTTGATATGAATTTGAATGAGAATGAATGAACTAGGACTAATTTGAATTGATTCAAATAAATAGAATAAGATAGAATGAACTTTGTTTTAACTTGAACTTACTACAATCCACTATAATTGACTTCATTTGATTGGATTAGAATGAATGAAATTTTACACATTTGGATCGACTTAAACGAACTGATTTAGATAGAATGAACTTTGATCTACTAGAATTGACTACAACTCATTCTAATTGACTCGAATTGATTTGAATGAGAATGAGTGAACTTGAACTCAGACGAATTGACTAAAATGAACCAAAGTCAATAGAAGGAACTTCTATTAACTGGAACTAACTATAATTAACTCTACTTGACTTGATTTGATATGAATGAGAATAAATATTATTGAAATTATTCGATTCGACTCATATAAACTAAATTAGATAGAATATACTTCCATTAACTAGAAATACCTACAATTCACTCCAATTGATTTGAATTTATTCGAATGAGAATAGACGAACTCGAACTCATATGAATCGACTCAAATGAACTGAATTAGATAGATTGAACTTCAATTAAGTTGAACTAATTACAATTCGCTGTAATTGATTTCATTTGATTGGAATAAGAACAATTGAACTTCAAGTTATTCAAATCGACTCAAATAGACTGAATTAGATAAAATGAACTTCGATTAATTAGAAATGACTACAACTCACTCCAATTGACTTGATTTGATTTGAATGGGGATGAGCGAACATGAACTCATTAGAATCGACTCAAATACACCCTACAAGAAACTCTTAAAAACTAAACCTCATGAAGGAGTATAAAAGAGAGTTTCATAAAAGTTTACACAAACCACCAAGGAGCAGGCCCTCTATTTATAAATACAAAAGGGGCTCAAATACGTGTATAAGGCTACTGGGAAGAGCTGCATAATATGAAGTTTAATGCGATTAAATTTGTGTAGCAGAATTTCTGTCACTAGGAAGATTTCTGTATCTCTTGCATAACATCTTTGGTGGCTTGACATTCAAGTCATTGCCCGAAAATCTCCACCCTAACTTGAATTCAAGTAAGTTCAACTAGACTAGTTTATCTCCTTTCACAACAAGCTACTGTTGACAAACTTGATGCTCCAACTAAGCTGAAGTAATGCTTAAACTTGGTAAAAAGAAGTGATTTTGTTACCATATCAATTGGATGATCTGTAACAGCAATATTCTTGACTTGGATATAATCACGTTTGACAACATCATGAATGAAGTAACACCTAGTAGCAAAGTGCTATGTTCTTTGATTATACATATAATCTTTACTGAGATACATAATGCTTTAACTATTATAGTCAATGATAATCTTTTTCTGACTTGGATTGAGTTTACTTATTAGGCCTCTTAACCTTGAGAAAATAAATCTATAATTTTTTAGAATAATCATCAATAAATGTCGACATGAATCTGACACCACCTTCAAATGAGACACGAGAAGGACCTCAAACATCAGAATAAATCTAATCAAGAGTACCCTTGATTCCATGAACTGTAGCAGTTAATTTGTGGTAAACTTCGTGAACATATTTGCAATATTTAGAAACTTGGGGACGCAAATGCTATATATGAAAAACTTTTTATGTATATTTGCAAAAATTTCTAAAATTTACACTTTTTTAGAGAATGGCTCATGCTTATTTTTTTTGAATGGCTTATGCACATATTTAATTTCATTGAAACTTGATAGAATATCAAATGCAACGGGTGGTGTAAAATTTTATTTTATTATGGAATAAGCGACATCAAAATACATTGAAAATTAACTAATGGGAAACGGGACTCCATTTAACCATGAAAACAAATATTTTTTGTTTCATTCGCTTAAGCAACTTTTTTGTTATCATTTTTCTTCCAATTATATAAAGGTTATGAAGCTCTTGCTCAGAAACCACACTACTACTTTTTTAAAAAATAGCAAATACCCTTCAGATTTTCAAAATTTAAAATTTATGCACATAACTTTAATTTAGCAGTCAAACCCCAATTGTAAACATTTTTGCAAACCCCATTTTCCATCTTTTTGTAAATAGTCCCCTCTTTAATCTTATTAGCAAAAGACCCCAAAAGCAATTTCTTAATTTTTAGAATTTCAAAAGAAAATTCCTTTTTTTTATAAAATCTTTCATTTTAAGGCATGTCGAGGTCCTGCCGTCCACCTTCATCTCTTCGCCCTTAGCTGTCGATGCGGCTTACTGGGACATGCTAGTGAACCAATTCTCGAACTTGGACAGGGTTGTTTGGATCCTCGCGAACTCTTTCGAAGCGGTGGACGGTGGGGGCGCCCACATTTTTTGCTTGCTATTGTCCGCAATATTCCAGAGTCTTCCCCGATTCTGTCAACGGCGAATCAGAACGGTCGAAGTTGTTGCAGCTGTGTATCGAGGAGCTCCTTATCTCTGCTCACCAGTTTCGAGCCAATCATCTATTTTTTCATTATTTTCGGCTAGGGGAGAACTGCCTAGACACTCCTACTTCTAATGCCCATCATTTGTTCGATGAAATTACCCTTCCATGAAAATGGCAAAGAGACAAACTGAATTGGCAGAAGTGTCAAGGAGGGTGTCTCTCTCCTAGAAGCGCGGCCTCGTTCCTCATCGTTCTCCTGCTCGTCGACCTCCCTACTGTAGACATCTGTCAGTCCACCTGCTGCTGCATCTAATCCCGAGCTCCCTTCTTCTGATTCCCCTTCTCCCTCGGTTCCTAATCTTTGAAATTAGCAAATGATCACAAGTCGCTCCCCAAGTTGCTCCGATAGGCAATTTTTTTGCGCTTGGAATAGGGTGGAGGTCCCAGGCTATTATCGGAGTTTTTTTGAATCACAGAGTGGAAGTGAAGGACTAATCTTTTTTGATCTGGGGGCCTATGTTGGGTGGAAGAGAGCAGAAGGCAGGTATGAGTTGACAAACTAAGATTGTCGAGAAGGATGTATCCAAGCGAAGGGGACCTTCTGAGTGCCGAGCTTCAAACAATGGCGATTTCGGGAAGCTCAATCAGGATGATTAATCTAAGTGATGAGGCATCTATTCTCTGTTCTATCTGGACACGCAAATCATACAATTGGGAGATGTTTAAATCCATGATGCACAAACTGTGGAAAACAAAAGAAAATTTTCAAATCATAGACATTAGGGAAAATCTATACAAGGTATCGTTCTCGGACAGGGGGGACAAGGACAGGGTACTAGCGGGTCGACCTTGGTTGTTTGAACGAAAATTGGTGCTTCTAGCTGATTTAAGGGAGAAGATGGCTCATGCCCAGGTGGTGCTGGTGAAAGTGCCTGTGTGGATACACATCTCTAGAATTCCTTATCTAGCTGACAAGCACCGTATTGGAAATAGCATTGGCAAATCGTTTGAGAAGCTGTGGGAGGTGGCTGTCATGGAATCGGAACTTAAGATCAAAGTCACAGTAGATTGCAAGGAACCACTGCGGAGAGGTGTGTTCATTCAAATAGAATCACAAAAGCGACAATGTGTAAGCTTTAAGTATGAAAATCTTCCAACTTTCTGCTATTTTTGTGGTACTATGGGCCATGCACACAAAGACTACTATGACCTTTTGAAGAAAAACACGTAAATCTCAGAAGTTGAGATGTTATATGGAAATTTCTTGAGAGTGGGAACTAGACCCATGCATTTGAAATTGGATACCGACCATGCAAACAGAGTGGAACCAAGGAGGTATCTTGGGAAGGAAAATTCATTACAAGGGGAGCCTACAGGGGCTGAGATTGATAAAATGGTAGTCGATGATGAATCTGGATTGAAGGAAATGAATCATGAGTATGACAAGAATGTGGAACCAGCGGGTGAACCGTCCTTAGCTGACATATACACTTCAGGTGGTGAAGGGCATGTTGATGGAGAAGAGGAGAACTCACTTGTGTGTTGGCAGGCGACTATTACAAAGGAACCAGCGCCTGAGCTATTGTCCTTGCTGCAACACCAATCTCCTACCATTAAAGAAACTATTACCCTTAAATCCACAACCCAATCTGTTGCTTCGTTGGAACCTCCAAACACGTCGAATGCTACTGTTCAGCCCCATACCCTAAATGTTGAGTGTCTACAGGAAATGGGGAGGTCATCTGTGATGCACAAGGGTAAAAGGTATGCCCACAGCTCGTGTACTCCAGATTTGGCCCTTGCAAAGGGTCTCGTCTCTCCTATATCCCAAAAGTTGGATGTGGACCAAGGGCAATGCATAGGGGAGGAAATGCCCCCCAAATCCAGAGGAAAGTCGAAGAGAATGGCAAGGAGCATGGAGTGCAAGGAGCAAGACTGGAACCAAGGGGAGCAACCACGGGTGGACAACAAAAGGAGGTGGCAAATGACTGACAATGATGAGAAGTGTCACTCTCAAAAACACTTCAAGAAGGAGAGTATCTATGGATGCAAGGAGGCGGTGACTAAGGGAGGCCCTCAGTCCCACCTCTCTTAATATGGCTCTTATAGCTAGGAATTGTCGTGGGCTTGGGAACTCACGTGCAATTCGATGCTTTCTTGACTTGGTCAGGAAAAAAGCTTCTAGCCTGGTGTTCCTTAGTGAGATAAAATGCTTGATGAAGGAGATGGAGGGGATTAGGCAAAAGTTAAAATTTGATTGTTGTTTCGTAGTGGACTCAGTGGTTAGAAGGGGCGGTTTGGCTCTCTTTTGGAATAATGATCTCCCTATTATGATACAGAGCTTTTCTACTCATCATATTGATGCTCCTATTCAAGGTTGGAGCTTTACTGGTTTCTACGGCCACCCCGACACTCACCGTAGAGCTCTTGGTTGGCATACTCTAAATCAATTGAAAACACAATTAGGAAACTCTTGGCTCATTATGGGAGACTTTAATGAAGTAACAGGTCCTACTGAATACTTAGGTCAAAGGACCTGACCTTAGGCACAGATAGATCTGTTCTACAGCGTCATGGACAATTGGAACTTGTTGGATATGAGATATGTTGGCCCGCCCATGACTTGGAGAAACAATAGAAGAGGTGTTCAGCAAGTAGCAGCGAGGCTGGATAGGGGTCTTTCTACTCCTTGCGGCTAAATCTTTTCCCTTTTGCGAAGCTATTTCATCTATCTGTAGCCACCTTTGATCACTGTCCCATCATGATACTATTAGACACAAAGAAAAATAAGAAAAAGCCACCACGTGAGTTTAGATACAAGCTTTTTTGGGCTAGAGATAAGGAGGCTCATCGCATTGTTGATTGTGTTTAGTCTTCACAACCCAATATGAGGGCTATGGTAACTAATTCCTTTGAGTGGAAGATTAAGACCTGTAGCATTGAGCTCTCTAAGTGGAATCGAAAACAGCAGGGCAACCTTAGACAAGCCATTCAACAAAAACAGTGGGAGTTAGCATCTCTTTCTACGCAGTGCCCCTCTGACCAAAGAGACGAGGGTATTAGGGAAACAAAGTACCGGATAAACCTTCTCTTGGAAGATGAAAAACAACTATGAAAATAGCGCACAAAGACCCATTGGCCACATGAAGGAGATAGAAACATGGCTTTCTTCCATCGAATTGCATCTAATCGACGATCAAATTTCATTGATGCCCTTCAAGACACAAATGGCTGCTAGGTCCAGGAACAAGATAAATTACAGGAGCTAGCGATTGCACACTTCTCTAGCATTTACTCATCATCGAATCCCATAGGTATCAACTCTGTTACTTCTCTTATAAGCAAAAAGTTATCAAAAGATCAAAAACAGCTTATGGTCAAACCCCTTGAGTTTGGTGAGGTGGTGAATGCTTTGAAAGCCATGAACCCAACAAAGGCTCCGGGAACGGATGGCATGCCAGCTGGCTTCTACCAGAAACATTAGAAGATGGTTGGTAATGATGTTTTTGATTTTGCAAATCTTTTATGGTGGAGCTTGATTCAACACTACAATTTAGACAGCTTCGGCACATGAATTCCACTACTCTTGTTTTGATTCCAAAAATAATGGGAGCTCAAACGGTGTCTCAGTTCTGTCCTATTAGCCTCTGCAATGTAACTTATAAGATTCTTGCAAAGGTCCTGGAGAATAGACTTAAATTGAGCCTTCATGATATCATTTGCAAGTAACAAAGTGCCTTTGTGCCGGGTCAGCTTATCACTGATAATATGCTTGTCGCTTACGAAGCTATTCACTCTCTTCGCAAAAGAAGCAAGGGCAAGAAGCAGGAGGTGGCTATAAAAATCGATATGTCAAAGGCCTATGACCGTGTAAAATGGGTGTTCCTCCAGCAGACCATGGTGGCGATGAACTTCAACCCAATCTGGATTAATTGGATTATGAACTATATTAGGTCTGTGACGTACTGAGTGAATGTTAATGGCTTCAAAACCAGATATTTTCAACCACAGAGGGGATTATGGCAAGGGGATCCTCTATTACCATAACTATTTATTCTATGTGCTGAGGGTCTTTCTGCTTTAATATCAAATGTTGTCGTAATGGGAAGCATTCATGGTATTAAGATTAATCCTCATGGGCCGTCTCTCACCCACTTACTCTTTGTGGATGATGCCCTCATATTCATTCGGGTTGCGGATCAAGATGTCAAAAACTTCATGACCATACTTCAACAATACTCTGACTCTTCAGGACAAGTGGTGAATGTTGATAAAACATCAGTATCTTTCAGTTCCAATATGGGGATCAACCGTTGTCACGAGATCACTCATCTTCTGGGATCTACGGACCGTGAGTTCCATAATTATTTAGGACTGCCTGCATGGTTGGGTAGGTCCAAAAAAGGCATGTTCAAAGGTCTTAAAGAGCGAATATGGCAAAAACTTCAAGGTTGGAAGGGCCGACTACTGTCCTGAGGAGGGGGAGGAGATTTTAATCAAGGCGGTTGTCCAAGCCATTCTAACATATACGATGAGTATTTTCTTGCTCTCCTAATTAGGAGAAAGAAGTTAGGGGAAATGAGTTTCGAAGGCCTGGATATGACACTAATGACAATGGATGCTAGATTAATTATGAGTATTCTGGGATTTTAAAATTATTAAACATTTCTAACTGTCATATTAGGTATATTAGAAATTAATGAAATACTTAATGGGTGATGTGAAAGTTTTCAAACTTAGTGGATATATTTGTAAGAGGGGGTATATTTCCTTAAAAAAAGTGCAGGTTAGGGAAAAAGAGTGATGTGATATCATACGTAGATTTTGACTAGTCAACTTAAATACTTATATAGATTTTTCGGTAGTTTACAGAATTGAATCAAATAGATTGAACTTCAATTAATTTGAACCAATTACAATTCGGTCTAATTAACTTCGTTTGATTAGAATAAGAATAAATAAACTTTAACTTATTCAAATTGACTCAAGTAGACTAAATTACATAAAATGAACTTCAATTAACTAGAAATAACTATAGCTTACTCTAATTGACTTGATTTAATTTGAATGAGGATGAGTGAATATGAAATTATTTGAATCGACTCAAATAAATTGAATTAGATAGAAGAAAGATCCATTAACTAGAATTGAATACAATTCACTTTTAATAACTCTATCGATTCAAATGAGAAAGAATAAACTTGAACTGATTCGAACGACTCTAATGAATTGAGTTAGATTGAAGGAACATCAATTAACTTAAACTGATTATAATTAACTTTAATTGACTTGATTTAGGACGAATGAGAATAAAAGAACTTCAACTCAATTGAATCGACTAAAATGAACTAAATTGGATAAAATGAACATCGTTTAATAGGAACTTACAACAATTCACTCTAATTGACTTAATTAGATTTGAATGAGAATAGATGAACTTCAACACATTTGAATCGACTCAAATAAACTGAATTAGATTGAATGATCCTCGATTAATTTGAACTAACAATAATTAAATCTAATTGACTTGATTCGGTTTGGTTTGAATGGAAATGAATGAACTTGAATTCATTCGATTTGACTTAAATGAACAGAATAAGAGAAAATGAACTTCATTTAACTTGAACTAACTAAAATTCATTCTAATTAATTGGAATTAGAATAAATTAACTTTTACTCATTCGAATCAACTCAATTAAAGTTAGATTGAACAAAATATTAGCATGGGTGTGTTGCAATTAACTTTAGATTGAAAAGAGAACGAACGAATTTCAACTTTTAATAGTGCTTGCCATCTGACTTATAATATATGGCTTGACAGTCATTTGACCATTATTCGTATTAATAAGTTGAATATAAGTTCAATGTATGATAATCATGTAGATTCCGTAGATGATGCCATTACGTAGATTACATCTCACACCCTAATCAAGATTGAACGGCACAACCCCTGATTTGCAGGAAGGCAGGACAGATGGATTGCATTGCGGTGCGGCGCCACATACAAAAATGGCAGGAATGAAGGTTATTTGCGTACGCATCCCCTGCGCTTTCATTAAATTATATTTGACACCATTTATCGCTCAATGCTTTAAAAATGTAGGATCGCGATCTCCTGCTCCCGGGAGCAAATTCGACAACTTGCTCCCAGCGCCCCTTAGCTATCGAATCCAGCGCAGGCGTTTTGGGCGGTCGGATGCGGGCACGCACGTTGAGGTAAGACCAATTGCTGGCAGGCCTCTCTGAGAAGCTTAGGAGCAGGAGCGACTTTGCAGATTTGCAAAGTAGCCATCCGCAGAATCGACGATTGACCTTCTCCCCTTCTCTCCCCTCTCTCCTTTCTCTCCTCCCTGCTCCCTTCTTCTCAGCCTCACGCGCACCTACGCCCCCGCCAGTTAGCCCCGTCGTGCCTCCTCGCTCGACTCCCCTCTCTCCCTTCTCTCCTCCCTGCTCCCTCCTCCTCAGCCCCGCCCGCCCCTGTGCCACTGCCTGCCAGCCCCACCCTCCCTCCTCGCTTCTCTCCCCTCTCTCCCATCGCCTGCGCCCCTGCCCGCCACCCCCACTCGCGCCTCCTCTCTTCTCTTCCTTCTCTCTCTTCTCTCCTCCCTGCTCCCTCCTCCTCAACCTCGACCTCCTTCCTCTCTTCTCTCCCCTCTCTCCCTTCTCTCCTCCTT
>JAXCLR010000105.1:44546913-44566368 GCA_035584095.1 Annona squamosa
TGATATGGGAAATGCTTTCCAAGTTGGATGAATGAAAACATTATCTGTATTGATGTTATATATTTATATAAAAAAAAATTTACCGTGTGATCAGGGCAACAATCCTGAGTCACGTTTACTAACCCTTTTCGACCTCGGAGTAAGGACTATGTGGAGCCTCGGATCGGAGGCGCCACATTATGAGATTAAATACCAACATTAGCTTAGGTAAATGCAAGTACTCATGTTCTAATGTTATTCAAGCAAACAGGTAAATCAAGTGTTGAATCGGCATAAAGTAGATGATGATATAAAAGCTGGGAAGTAAACTGCATTTTAGGAGGAATATTTGAAGTGCAAAGGGAGCAAAAATAGTAATCAACACGGTCTAAAATGTATTGTACCAGTTCTAGGGTTTGGAAGTTAAGTTTTATCATTGGAGGCTAGGGTTGAGGAGAAAGAATAGCCAAAAAAAAAAAAAAGGAGAGAGGAGTGAATTCAAGGAAGAGATCTAAGACACTATTAGAGAAATCGGTAAACTATTATCTTCTTTTCCCTTTTAATTTAATTGTTTTGGATTTAATCACTTATAATAAAATTGTTCTTTTATCTTTTAAATTCATAAAGATTATGCCTAGTTAATTCTCTTATCTAAGGTTAAGATGTAGTATATACATCATTTGCATAGATGATTTGATTTTGCTTGTTTATAAAAGATAATTTGATTTAATTTAATATCTTATGCTGCAAATGATTGCTTGGTGTTTAAGCTCATATTTTTCACATAATCTTATATTAGGTGAAAGAACTGAAAGGTAAAAGTTTAATGTAGAAAAATTAAAGTATTAAATCTAAGAGTTCAAACCATGAGAACGGACTTGATACCTTTGAGAAATTTTATGAACTATTACAAAACTTAATAGATTCTAATATACAGAGTTATAAAGGTTAAAATATGTCTTATAAAAAGTGATTGTAAACTTACAAAATAGTTTATTCTTCTTTAAAGCAGATTATACAGATTAAATAAGGATGTCAATTATCCATTGTGAAAATTTACACATGAATCCTAAATCCTAGATATTTCTTCTCTTTACTTTCCATCCATATATTTAGTTTAGATTTTTATTTTCTTTTTTACTTAGATTAACTATACATTATAGTTTACTTCGTAGTTCTTTATTGTTTAAGATAATTAAATTTACTATACTTTAATTTTCAACCTGATCTTCTTGGGAACAATATTTATATACTATAAACTATAATCAGTACACTTGCAGAAAGCCCAACAACTATCTTTTTTATTGAATCATCCTCACTCCATTGAACATCCTCCCCCTTCTTATAGTGCAGTTTTCTATGTTTATACATGGTTTTTTCAAGTGTGACACAAGCTTAATGCCAGGAGTCGACATGCAATCATCCCTATTAGATCCCTTATGATAGTTGGTAACTAATAAAAAATTCGGTGCATATTTTGAATCAATTTGATGGGTAATTAATTAAGTTTAACGTGAAATTTTTTTAAAAATAAGTTTTGGCCACATTCGGGTATTAAATATTAATTTCAAAATATTTAAATGATTTTGTGATACTTTGGCTTGAAATTAAAAATATTTGTTGTGATAAAAATAAATGGGCACGGAATTTATTTTTATTTTCTTGGGCAGAATTTTTATTATGATAACTATATATTTTGCAGTTAAAATTTGGCCGTTCACTCAATTTCAAATGGACCTTCATGACCGTACAAAACTATCCATGCTGCAGCCATCCAAGTTGAGAATGTTAGGCGCGGTCCAATGTGATTTCATTGCACCAGAAAGATCTAACTCCATGGCTGAAATCCATCCAACAATTTCAGCCGTGCAATTAGATCCAGAGCATGATGTCCGAGCCATGCAACTAAAGATGTAACATGTCCATCGCAGCCCTTGGGAAAAAAAGATCCAAAATTGACCATTTAATTCCAAGGCATCCATCAAGTTTCGATTTCAACCGTCCAAGTAATGAATGATGGAAGCGGTCCATCATAAGTTCAATGCAAAAAGAGATTTCAGCCATCCATATTTTTACTGCCTGTAATTATAGGATTGCAGAAGAAGAAATTCATGAATTCCAGCTGGCACTTTAATTTCCCAGAAATTCAATGTTCAGCAAGGTGAAAGTGAAGGCGAGTAAATTACGCAGTGGCTAATCAGCGCCAACAGGCTGCACATACTCTATTTAAACGCAATTTCCAACAATATAAAGAATGGTGTAGGCAGCTTTTGTGGACACAATTCACACACGCAATTCCAGGGAGAGAGGTGGAGACATGCAACAAGGTGGAGACTTCAAGTGTAGAAGCCGATCAAGCCTAAACGAGTGGATTTTTCTTCTCTTTTATTTTTTATTTTCTATTTATATGAGATGAATATTAATTTTTTATTTTTATTTTAGCCTTGAGTTCAATGTAATTATGCGTGACTAAAAATCTCATTCTAGGGTTGCGATAGATCTTGTTTTTGAACCATGATTAACTTATAATTTTACTTCGATTTTATAGTATTAATATTGGATTATTATTTAACCTTCTCCTAGCGCTTTTATGAGATTGGCCACCTTATAAATTGATTTGGAAATTTTGCATGATACTTGAAAGAGATAATATTAAATTGTACTAAAGGTTAAATAGCATATGATCTATTCAATATCTCGATATAGATTTGTCTTGCGGGATGTGTAAGATTTGCTAATATGAATAGAAATATTTATTAGCCATATGTAGCCAATATTAGGAATATAAATAATGCCGCTTGTTATTTTAAATTCTCATGGTTTACATTGGAAATTAAAATTAATGAGCTAGATTTGTGCAGTCATCGAAAGAAGAGTATAAATAATATTACCCTATATTAGTAATCCATATTAATAAAATAAATCAAGAAATTAGTAAAATCGTAGGGATAAACAAGTGAAGTTGTAATCCTAGATTTATCCATCGGAAAGAGTTTCCTGTTTAGTTCACTCTTATTTACACAACCTATCTTTTCTCAATCTGCTCTTCCATCTATTCTCTTTTTACTTTACCCATCTTAATTTTTATTCATCCAATTAAATTCTAATTTTTAGTATTTAGTAATTAGTGAATATTATTAGTATACAAGTCCTCGTGAATGATAACTTTACTCATTTATTTATATTACTTGTGTGACCCATACATTTGCAGAAAAATGGACAACACCGTACAAGGTGATGCATCCATTCTTGATTAGTCAAATGTCAGACGAGGTCGAATGTGGGTAGCTTATGATGAATGAGCTTACTTCGGCCTCCACAGCCATCAGTGTCGAATTTAATGTTAGACAATTATTTTGGCTCAAGAGATGTTGCATTAATTAGCTTTCTAGAACGAGAAGCTTCAGTTACATCATGACTACATCATGGTGTCAAATTAACCTTCCTCTCTTAGTAGGCGGATTGGTTCCCTCTGATAATATGAGTTGAGCCAAGGGCCGCTCCTAAGCATGAGGAGGGTTTGACTTTTACTATCGTAGGTAGCAGGGTATCCTTTTCAAAGTAGTAATATTGATCTTTTAAAAGAGAGTTTTATTGATTTATCTAGTTATATTATAGTATCGATAAAACTCTCCTAGTAGATGGGTTGGTCTTTTATTTAATCCCTATCATTTGTCCCTTGCAAAGACACAACTTTAGCAAATTAGACAAAGATATTTCCATTCTACCCTGTCATATGTCTTCTCCATGTCAAGTATTGTATCTACCTCTTCACATTTACCTTTTTATCCTTTTTCTAATGTGTGGAGAGCTTATACACAATTAACATGTTATTTGTAATGAGCCTCCCAGGAATGAATGCACTTTGACTTTCTAAAATGATTTTTGATAAGTATGGCTTTAGTCTGTCAGCAAGGATTTTGTCAAATATCTTGTATAAGACATTGCAAGGCTAATGGGTCTAAATTCACTCAACTTGATTGCCCCTTGCTTCTTAGGAATCAAACATAATTTCAATGAGGTTAACCCTTTTCATTAGTTCCCAACTTGCTATTAGATCCCTAGCCTTCATTAAATTTTTGCATGACATGAATATTTCGTCTCCCACCCAAGACCATGATTTCTGAAAAAAGAATGCTTGCCAACCATCTGGTCCTGGGGTCTTTCATGGAGCCATCTACTTAACTACCTTTGAGACTTCTAATTTTGTGAGAGTTGTTGTCAATCTAACATTGTCTTTAGTAGTTATTCGCTATTGAAATATAGAAGTGATCTTACCCACATCAGTTTTACCTTCAGAGATGCTTGTTCGGATTTTGGTTGTGGTAAAATGCTAAAATTGATGTGACAATTACCAAAATTTTGTTGACAATGGATGTTAATGAGAGTTAGAACTATCGAGAAGTTAGGGCCAACCGATTGCCTATTGCTTTGGTTATGATTGTGTTGAAGAAGGAGGTGGGCTATGAGTTAGGGACATATGATTGTTGGCCGATTTCAAGAGAGCAGGAGCATTGGATAAGGATTGATGGTTGGGCGAAAGCAATAGATTGATCCATCATGCTACTCTCACTAGAATTTGTTATAGCTTTGTTGCTGCTTCAAATTCATGGGAGAGTTGTTGCAGAGGTTGTAGGCTTTTTGCCTAGATGGTTGGTTGCTACTTAGTGTTGTAAATAAGTTTTTTTAAAGTGGTATAAGCGAGACATTTGTTTGGTCCGGACTAACAAGATCACTTTGCTTTAAATGTAGCTAATTATATTTGGCTTCCTAACTTATTATCAAGAATAGTAAGTGCACTTTTGATTTTATCTTTATGTATTTTTTTAAAACTCTCTATTTTTTATAGTTTTCTCAAATATATGTATTATATGACTTTTATTATATATTTTTAATTCTATTTTTATTTTTTAATTAATTTTTTAAGAAGTTAAATAGTTCTCATCCCTAAATTAAATATCATTATTCTTTTATGCAGTATGACATAAGTTTGTAACTAAATGAATAGATAATAAGGAATGACACAACATTGGGTGTTGATGGGAGTCTAATTGAATCATTATAACTGTGGATTTGCTAATACTCTTTTCCTAAAATATAAGAAATAAAAAAATAAGAAAAATATTAAGTTTCCTTCCAATTAATGCTAAGTTTAACATCTTCAACTAGACATAGTGAAAATTAAATGCGTGTCAAGCCGTTTGACTTTTTCAATGGTTGTACCATTAAAAATGCCTTTAACATATTTTTTAGATTATTGACCATTTATCATAAAAGTATTCCCAATCTTAGGATCACAAATTCTAACAACAGCGTGGGAAAATATTTTGTTTACAATGAAGGGCCATCTATTCTAGATTGCAATTTTTCAAGAAATAATTGTAACATTGAATTAAATAGCAACTCTTCTTTATTCAGCTTAATGGTTTTTCTAGAGATGTGTTCATCATGAAATGTTTTCCTTTTAGCCTTATAAATTTGAGAATTCTCATATACTTCTTAGTGTAGCTCTTCTAACTCATTTAATTGTTGTTGTCTGTGTGTTCCTATAAAGTCTAAATTCAAATTGAATTGCTTAATAGTGCAATATACTTTATGTTCTAACTCTACGAGAAGATGACAAACTTTTCCATGTGTCAATTTAAATGGAGACATGCTAATGGGAGTCTTAAATGTTGTCCTATGAGCACATAATGCTTCATCTGTCTCTCCGGCTAATCTTTGTGATCATACCTCATAATTTTTTGTAATACATTTTTGTCTATTTTTCATTGTTTTTAGATGTGTAACTCTTCTTCATTATGCCCATCTCAACTTCTGGTGTGATAACAGAATCTTTTGATCATCAATTAAGAAAAGAGCAATTGTTTTTCTAAAGAATAGAGCACATGACCATTAGAGTCCATGGGTTCTTGGATGGCCACACTAGCTCTAGGTCTTAGTTTGAAGAGCAATCATCCCTCTGAACCAGTGTTATCAAAACTAGACTAGATCGGCCACTAAAATTGGTCCTGAGTCCGATTCAAATACTCTCGGTTCCGGCTCAATTAATCGCGCCATCTAAACCTTCAAAACCGTGGTTGAACCGTTGTTGACGGTTTAATCACTTTGGGTCGGTTCGGACGAAATAAAAAAACACGAAAGTGAAAAAACGCGTGGTCATTTTCTTTTTGCCGCTCAAATCATCCCACTACCACTCAAGCAAGTTGTGCCTCTTTATTTCTTCTCCATAACAAGCGAAGGCTACATTGGGCAAACCAGGGGTGGAGAAGCAAGTTCTGCTCTTGCAAGAGAATTACTGCTGGCATCTGTGCCATCAATGTCTTTGTCGCCTTTTATATTCCACACTCTCTCTACAATTTTTCTTCATATTTGTTAGCCCCAACAATGCACCTTCAACTTTCTTCAGAGGTATGAGAATGACATGAATCCCAATTCCAAGATTTCATTTTTTCCCCTTTGTTTCAATATTTTTCTCCAATTTGCTGCGCCCACTTTTGGATTTTACATATTTTTTTTATTTGAGCATGCGAAGAGAATAATAAGGCGTCAGCAACGAATATGCTTCTCGAGATGAACCCTTTTTCTTTTCTAGAATTTTTCTGTTGCTTCTGTTAAATATACTGATGATTAGATTAGGAAAATCGAGGAATCGATTCAGATATGATGAGTAATAGAACTCGTTGAGCTTATTAAAATAGTAAGACTAATCTTTTTGCCCTCGGTTTGCATACCGACTGGTTGAGTAATCTTGTTTTGGATGTATTCTTATTGTGTTTCTTTGTAATGATGATGCACCTTTTTTTTTCAAAAAAGATAACACATCTTGTTGTTAAAGGTGGAGAGCATCAAAGTGGTAATTCTAGACCCATTGTTCCTCATTTGTTTTCTATTTTTATTTTTGTTGTTGTTGAGGTACAGCTCTATTAACCATTTTGGATTTTAGTTGGCTTTATTCTTCATAGAGTGTTTGTTTCTAAACAAATGAATTTAATATAATTTCCAATTATTGTGACACATACGACACGTATTATGAAGTTTAATCTAATTTTGGAATGTTTTGATAGGATACAGTGAGACAAGAGGCTAACCCAACAAAACAATGACAATAATATTATGTAAAAGTTGTCAGCTACAATTTGTAGTGATTTTTTTTTATTATTCTATAGTAGTGGATGTTAGAATTAACCCACGTAAAGATGTCCTAATTAAAATAGTAGTCTTCGGGTTTAAGCTAAAGGTAGTCCAACGTATACAAGATATGTATGTAATCCTATTCAGGTGGTATTGTATTTCTACTATGAGTCACGATGGGAAGGACTCTATTTATATAGGGGAGTCTGAGTCTCTCTTTTACATGCACACAAACACAAGGGTTCTCATCTACTACAAGTATCATAGGAAGAAGTGCTGAGGGAGAAGATCTTGCACTTTACACGTTTCACAGGTAAAATCTATACACATGTATTCAAGTACACTTCCGCATCACGTGATTTTCAACATGTGGTATTAGAGCACACGTTTCGATTTTAGGTATAATAGATTCTGCCCATAATTTTTTATGCAAGAAAAAATTTAAAAAAATTGCAATGAACGTTGAGATGCAAATTGATTTTTTTGAAAATGAAATTTCATATATGTTGACATAACCATGTTGTATAGATTGCAATGAACGTTGAGATGCAAATTGATTTTTTTAAAAATGAAATTTCATATATGTTGATATAACCATGTTGTATAGATTGTGATGTTCAAGAAATTATATGCATATATATATATATATATTAAAGGACATAGTTAATTTATGCACGAACTCAACACACCTGCACGATTAAGAATTATTTCAAACTTAGTATGTGCGGTGTAGCATGGATTCAATATAATGGCCAATCTGGAATTTCTAAAATGCATTATATGTCGTAGATTTTTTTTTGATTTTGCATTCAATATATGAATATTACTTCCATAAGGATTCAAAAAAAGGGTGTTTGATTAATTCCAAAGAAGTCGCATCGATTGGATTTTTTTTAACGTAGAATCCATGAATCCATGACATTAAAGAATGAAAATTACCGATGTTGCACATGGATGTAGAAATTTTTTTTGGAATTTTCCTTGAATATCTAATCGTATGGATTTCCTGAACATTAAGCCAATACGTAGCCATTAATGGCCAAACCTAGAAGATGAGTTTTACATTACTAAATTAGACTGATAAAATGCATAATGGAGATGGAATTAGATTATGGTCTATTAACATTATAAATATATTTAAGGGACTCAACCATTAAAGTACCTCAACGGAGGTGGGATCGATTTATTTGTTTCTATCGGAAACCATTTTTTATTCATTTTTTAATGTAAAACATTCTAATTTAATTGTGCTTAAATCATGCTAAGGATGCTATGATTTTAATTGATATATTTCAAGGCATGCTTTGGATTTCAATTGCCGGAATATTTGCCATGGATGAGTTTTCTTTTACGTCTCTATTTTGGGCTCTTTCAATTCAACTTGGAGTAATTTAACTTGTAGAAGAAGATGAATTCTTATGATGCTTTAGCGATGCATAGTGATTTTGCAAACATGCAACCATTTTTTTGCGGTCCGACAGTATACAAAATCTTTGTACACATGCAGCGTCCATCAATAATGCAATTTTACTATTTTATTTTAAAAATAAATTATTTTAACAGCTATAATGCATGCAATGAAATTTAGTCGTTAATTTATATCATATTGGAAAGCTATTTGCAAAGAATTTTCTGCATTAATGAATAGTTGCTTTCTACTAAATTTAAATTAACCCATTATTATGCAAATTTTATCAACATTCATAAATGAACACATGCTATTTATGATTAAATGCATAGAATGTTGATTTAATTTTGTAAAATGATTAAGCAATTTATATTAATAATTTTGACTATGTATTTCTAGTTGCCCCGAAGGGCTTAAAATACATAATTTTCAAAATTATTAAATAATGGAGAGATTCTTATCGTTTATTTTTTAAAATTTTTCTCTCATAATAGAAATGACAACTTATTATCATTATGCAATTTATGTTTAATAAATATTGTTCATCTTTATATCTTTTGTCGCTCAGAAGGGTCTAAGATATTTAGTTAATCAAATTTACTAAACAAAGAGAAAATAATATGATTTTTTTCTCTCATCACAGAAATTAAATTATTAAAGAATATTATATTATAGTTTTGCCCGAAGGTGACTATAATTTAATATTTTATCAATAATTAATTATAACTGCATAAACGTGGAGAATCTTCTACTCAAAGGTGGGGATATCCTTGACTTTATGTATTCATAATTATTTATTGAATATTATTGTTTATCATAGCATTATTGAATATAATCATGCATTATTACTTGTGTGATTAATTTTGAAATTTAGCTGTGATTAATTATTGTTAATGGAATTGTTATATAATAGTTTATTTGAATCGTAATGGTGACGTGAGCTTAATCATTTTCTGTTACACCTATGGCTCCTATTCCTCAATCTCAGTTATCTAATACCCCAACACTAAATGGATCAAATTACTCTGATTAGTATAAGCAACTACTTAGTACTTTAGGATGTTTGAATCTAGATTTAGCCATTCGTGTTGCAAAACCTAATGACTTAACGCCTGAAAGTACTAATAGTCAAAAGTTTCAATTTGATTAATGGTAGAGTTCCAACAGATTATCTCTAATGATTATAAAGATTACAATTGAAAGGAATATTAGGGGCTCTATTTCTTACCCTGAAGATGAAAGTATCAAAACTTATCTTGACTCAATTAAAGAAAAATTTAATGGGTTAGATAAAACATAGGCTAGAATGCTTATTAACAAATTGACCTTAATGAAATATGATGACATTTGTAGAGTGCGAAAGCACATAATGGAAATGTCAAATATAGTTGGGAAACTTAATAAATTGGGGATAAAAATTTTTGACTCTTTCCTAGTTATATTTGTCTTGAACTCTCTTCCATCTCAGTTTTTATAATGCAAGGTCTCTTATAACACACAAAAGGAGAAATGAATTTTAAATAAATTAATATCCATGTGCGTGCAAGAGAAAAAGATATTAAAGCAGGATGGATCAATGACTATCAATTTTACATCAACTTTTAAGCAATACAAGTCGAAGAAAGGAAAGAGAAATAATAAATTCCCATAAAAAAAGGCATAGAGGATGGATCAAAAAAGTTAGCTAAAAAGTTTCATTTTTGTAAAAAAAAGGATATTTTAAGAAAGATTGTCTCAAGCGGAAGAATTGGTTCGAAAAGAAAGGTAACAATTATGTACATGTTCGCCTTGAAACCAATTTCATAAATGTATCCTCTAATTTATGGTGTATTGACTTTGGTGCTGCTATCCATGTTTCAAACTCTTTGCAGGCATTCCATTCAACCAGCAACCCAAAACCCATAAGTCATCAATCTTAATGGGCAATTTAACCAAAATCTAAAGTCAAAGCAATAGGGAATTGCAAGCTTCGTCTTAACACAGGGCATTTTTTAGAACTGCATGATATTTTCTATGTTCTGTCTATTTCTAGAAATTAATTTCTTTGCCAAAACTTGATGTGATGGGTTATTCTTTTAGTTTTGCAAACTCAAAGTTTTCTTTGTTTAAAAATTCTATCTTAGTTGGTACTAGAATATTGATTAATGGTTTATATCAAATAAGTGCATATTACTCATTTATTAATTATTCATCTACCTTAAATGTATGTGTTGGTACTAAACGTGATATGATTGATAAAAATTTCTCGATGTTATAACATAAAAGATTTGGTATATATTGAAAGAAAGAATTTAAGATTAGTAAAAGATGAGGTGTTACCTACTCTAGATTTTGCTGATTTTAGCATATGCATCGATTGTATTAAAGAAAAACAAACCAAAATCCAAAAATGACATAAGAAGCAATGGACTTTTAGAATTGATCTATACCGATATTTGTGGTCCATTCTCATCATGAATTCGAGATGAAAAGTACTTTATCACATTTATTGATGATTTTTTATGTTATTATTCTATTTTCCTATTGCATGAAAAGTCTGATTCTTTGAACTTTTTAAAATACTCAAAGAGTTAGTAGTAAAGAAATTAGATAGAAAATTAAATTTGTGAGATTTGATAGGAGTGAATATCATGGTAAACACGGTCCATTAAGTTGAATCCCTAGTCCATTTGCTAAATTTCTAAAAGAGAATGGTATTGAACCCCAACATACGATGTCAGGAACTCCCCAACAAAATGATATTACTAAAAGGATAAATCATACTCTCATGGATATCATGAGAAGTATGATTAATAACCCATCCTTACCCTTATTCTTGTGGAGTGAAGCCTTAAAAATTGCTATGTATATCATTAACTAAGTTTCTAATAAAGTTATTCCTAAAACTTCATTCGAGTTATGGTCAAGCAGGAAACTCAGTTTAAGACATATGCTTATTTAGGGCTATCAAGCAGAAGCAAAGATACTCAACCCATAAGAAAAGAAATTAGACCCAAGAACTATTAGTTGTTTCTTTATTGGGTATCCAGAATGGTCTAAAGGGTACAAATTTTACAGTCCATTTCATAATACTAGGATCATTGAAACCGAAACAGCTCGATTTAATAAGAATGGTGAAAATAGTGAGAGCACAACTCTATGAAATGTGGAATTTGAGGAGATTAGAGATCTCTTCTCTGGTACATCACCGACAAATGCAAGAACTAAGATCATTGATCATAATATGACATATCAACAACCAGAAATTGTTGTGCAACTCGTAGAAAAGACTAATAATAAACCGACTTTAATTCCAAATAACATTCATCAAGACAACAATGTAGAACATATTAATGAACCAAGAAGGTCTCACAGAGTAAGGAGACCTGCTATTTCAGATAACTACATTATATATTTGGAAAAATGTATTGATGATCCTTGTACTGAAAATGATCAATACATTCAAAAAAGTCATTAATAATGAAAGATTTGAATTATGGATCAATGCTATGAAAGATTAAATGAAATCCATGCATAAAAATAAAGTTTGGGATCTTGTTACATTGCCTGAAGGGGGCAAACCTGTCGGTTGTAAATGAATATTCAAAACCAAACGGGGCTCTAAGGATAATATAAAAAGGCATAAGGCTAGACTTATTGTCAAAGAATTCACTCAAATAGAAGGCACTGATTATAAGGAAACCTTTTCACCAGTCTCCAGAAAAGACTCATTCATAATCATTATGGCATTAGTGACTTACTTTGACTTAGAGTTACACAAAATGGATGTAAAAATAACATTATTAAATGAAGATCTAGAAGAAGAGATGTACATGATGCAGCCTAAAGGATTTAAAATGGAAGGAAATGACACATTAGTATGTAAATTAAAGAAATATATATGTGGACTTAAATAAATTCTCAGACAGTGATATTTAAAGTTTAACAAAGTTATCACTTCTTTTGAACTTACAGAAAATATTGGTGACCAATATATATATCTAAAGTTGACTGGAATCAAGTTTATATTTTTGATTCTATATATAGATGATATTTTTTTTGCTACTAATGATTTAAGTCTTTACATAACACTAAAAGTTTCATTTCTAAATATTTTGATGTGAAATAAGCCTAAGAGACTTTTAGGGTTATCACATAAGGCTTATATCAATAAGGTTTTAGAAAGATTCGAAATATCTAACTATTCATCATGTGAAGGGTCAATTTTTAAGGGTCAAAAATATGGTTTACATCAGTATCCACAAAACGAGATTCAACAGGAAATGAGGTCCATCCAATATGCTTCTACTCTTAGGAACATGATGTATGTCCAAGTTTGTACACATCCTGACATCAGTTATGTAATGGGATCACTTGGAAGATATTAAAGCAATCAAGGAATGAAACATTGGAAAATAGTAAAGAAAGTGATGCGATATCTCCAAGAAACTAAATATTATAAGCTCACGTATGCAAAAACTAATTAATTAGAAGTGATTGGTTACACAGATTCATATTATGCTGGTTGCATAGACAACAGAAGATCCACATCAGGCTATATTTTATTACTAGTTGGTGGATTAGTTTCATAGAAGAGTAAGAGATAAAATTGTATAGTTGACTCTACCATAAAAGCTGAATTTGTTGGCTGTCATGAAGCATCCTCACATGCATTGTGGTTGAGGAAATTTTGTCTCAGAGCTTAAAATTATGGATTTTATCTTTAGACCTCTAAGAATCAATTGTGACAATTCATCAGCAATTAGCTTCTCCAATTATAGAAGAATTACTGGTGCCAACGAGCATAATGATGCTAAGTTTATGTCGGTACAAGAAAGGATTAATGATCATCTAATATCAATTAGTTTTGTTGGTACTGCTGACATGATTACTGATTTCATGACCAAGGCCCTAGCGCCTAAGGTTTTTCTCTGGATACATAAGAAATATGGGTCTTGTAATGTGGGACAATTATTGATGTAATTGATATATTTTGATATCTCATATTAGATGATTATTTTCTTTTGTTTCATTATGATATTTTGTTAACAATTAATATGTGATTGGAAACAGAAGAATTTGTCTATTTGATATTAATGTAGGACATTATTGAATCACATAATCTGCCATTACGAACTTAGGTGAGTAAGTTCGTTAATATCGTGGTGCATGGAAGGAAGTATGTTACATATTGCATATAACCACCATGATCCACAGTGAAAAATTCTCTTAACTTAAGTATTAAAGTAGAATTGCGTATGTAACAACTGGGCATATTTTTCAAATGAGTGCACTCATTCGGTAATTTTTTCAATTGTTAATCCAAAAATTATATTTTGTATATAATTTTTCTTTTTCTTATAATTTTAAAATAGGCCAAGTGGGAGAATGTTAGAATTAACCCATGTAAAGGTGTCCTAATTAAAATATTAGTTTTTGGGTTTAAGTTAAAGGTAGCCCAACGTATATAAGATACGTACGCAATCCTATCGAGGTGATATTGTACTTCTACGATAAGTGATGATGGGAAGGACTCTTATACAGAGGAGTCTGAGTCCCTCTCTCGCACGCACATAAATACAAGTGGTTCCCATCTACTGCAAGTATCACAGGAAGAAGTGCTGAGGGAGAAGACCTTGCGCTCTACACGTTCTGCAGGCGAAATCTATACACATGGATTCAAGCACGCTTCTGCATCCCATGATTTCCAACAGTGGGTAGTTATTCATTGCAATCCAATTGTATTTTTTTAATTTTGATATTATTATGAATTATTCAATTGTTAAATCCTTCAACAGTTATTTTTTTACTTCTTATTATGTTAGATATATTTACAGATGTTATAAAAGAACCGAGATAAAAGAGGAGAAATCAAAAGTCAAGTGTCAACATTCAAGACGTATTATATATTCCAGGTCAGTTAATGTAGTTAATTTTTCTAATATTCATTATTAAGATTTTCTAAAATTTTTGTATTAAGATTTTCTAAAAATTGGCTGTATAATTTTACTATTACATTATTGACTAGAATATAATTACATGTTTATAACATCATAAATACGTCATGATGACGTTACCGGTTTAAATCGGTTTGCTTAACCAGTCAAACCAGTTCCTTCACTGCTTCAGTTCTAACAACATTGTTCTAAACTTATAGTTGGAGCCTAACCCTGTGGAGCAGATAATGTTGGGAGACCCATTGTAGCTTGTATGCCCTCTTAGGCATTCTAGTCTATGGAGAAACTTGTTATATTCGATGAGCTAATTTTGGTATTTACCTCATAGTAGTGCTCGTAGATATACCTTCATGTGCTTGTTGGCTTTTTTTTTATTTTCAGATAAGTAGAAAAATTTTCATATAGGGTGTGTTTGTTTGGGGCAAAAAAATGTGTACTAAAACTTTTCACTATCTACAACTACTTTTTTTTAAATTATCTTTTTACATTTTTTATACAAACTACCCTACTTTTTAATCATTTTTACATAACTACACTATACAACTAACCTATCTATTTTAACTCTATTCTCTTTACTCCTCATCATTACCCTTATTATATCACATTATTTTCTATCAATTTGACAACTTCTGCCTAAAAAACTTTTCATTAAAAGTTTTACCCCTAACCAAACATACTCATAATTTAATATTAAGTTGGCACCTTTAAATATAAAAATGTTAATTAAATACAGGTTCTATGTAAAATTTTTCAAAAATTATATTGTTAATAAAATCTATAATTTCCCCACAAAACAAGTTATTTTGCATGAATTTTAGAAAATATAAAGTATGATACAAGTTTGTCAAATGAACTTGCACATGCTAAGAAGAGTCAAATAGGTTCAAGAAAACTTTAAAGTATTCTTAGCCGATTAAATCAAGTTGGGCACATTTATGCTTTAACAGAGAAAATCATATAATATAATTACAAAAATATTTTAAATATGGGTACAAATTGCATCATTATATTTTTTGGAAATAAAATAAATTAATAGGTTTTAAGTTAATCTTATAATACTTATGAGTTTATGATCGATGAGTGAAAATTATAAATATTTAAAGAGTATAATATTGTGCAAATATTTTAAAATTAATTTAAAGACATCTGTAATGCTGTTGAAATAATTAAATTAAGATTTTTTCTTTTCTTAGTCGACAATTTGGATGGCAAATGCGTACAGGTCAGCGTGCATCCCGGAGCATCAAAATCTTGTGCTCCATCTCCCCCAAATCCAACCAAGCTGTCATGCAAATCTAGCACCAAAATCACAAATCAGAGCAAACCTCTCTTCTCTACTCTAGCAAGTCGCCTGAACGGTAGCTACAATTGTTGAATCTTGCAATCAATCCATCTTTTCAATTTCACCGAGCAGTCACACCTCGCTTTAAAGCATTAAATCACAAGCAACCTTTAGTCAACCATCAGGCAACCGCCTCCCATGACAAATTAGCAACTCATCACCTATCCCAATTGCAAATCTTGTTTATAGTCCATGAAGAGCCAAAAAAAATCCAACAAAAAATCGTTTCTCAGCAAGCCAACACCCATCAATAAAAGCTACAACTGTTGAGAGCTAATCAATCCTTCGTTCATCCATTGATTTACAGAATTGAAAAATCTGGTCTTAGTAATTTTAAACGGAAGCTCTGATGAACTAGCTGCTGATTTTCATTTTAAGCACCAATCCATCTCTAATCTCACTTGATGGGATAAGTGAAAAAGACCGTATGATACAGATTTGCTCTTCGTTTTAGATGATATAATTTTTGTTTACTTTTCGTGTTTTGTAGTTGTTAATTTTGTACTTTTAACTTTTAGATTCAATTAACTGCTTTATTTTCTACTTTGTAATTTTTAATTAGACTTAATGCATTTTCCTTCCCTTTTATAGTTTAAATTTTATTTCTGTATCCTTTAATTGCTTTCTTAGAATAAATTTAATTAAGTTGTTGTTAATTAATTATAATTTTTCTATCTCATTTCTCTTCTTTGTCTCTCATTTCTCTTCTCCCTTCTATTCTCTCTTTCTATCTTATTTTCTCTTTTCTCTTCCTTGTTTCTCTCTCTAATTTCTTGCTTCTCTTTCTCCTTTCTCCCTTCGCTCTTTTTTCTCTTTGTTTCTAACCTCTTCTCTCACTTTCTTTCTATTTGATCTTCTCTCTTTTTTCCTCTTCCTTCTTTATTTCTCTAATTTCTTTCTCTTATCTTTCTGCCACCATCATTGAATCTTACAATTAACCCATCTTTGCAATTTCACCGAGCAGCCACATCTCTTATTAAAACATTAAATTGCCAATAGCCTTCGATCAACCATTAGGTAGCCACCGTTGCCGGTCCCAATTGCAGATCTTGTTTACAGCCGACCAACCTTCTCTAAATCTAGCATAATCATGGCACTTCCCTTAATTCACCAAGCAACATTGAACGTCCAAATAAGAGAAACTTCCTGCAACATCGATTTCGCCAATTCCGCCTAGTTACATATCATCATGGATTTATAGCCCAACAACCATTAATGATTACCATAGTATGCCCACCTTTAATTCCATCAACACCGATTAGCCCCATTAAATCTACCAGTTGCAACTCCTAATTAAATTAGCAATAATTAAAACCTGAATGGATGCTTCCGAATTGTAGCAGCGGCTCTTCTTTTCAATTCTTCAAAGCACCAAACTTGCCTATGACAACAGGAGAAAAAGCAGCATGGAATACCATATTGATGAGATAAAAATCCACCCTCCTTATTTATTCACATCTGCAAATAAAGGGCCCTTCACCAAGGGTGGGATAAACCACCCAACTTCTCTCACTTGGTGGGATAAACCTACCTTGAGTGGGACAAACAATGAAGACAATATGGTGGGTATTTGCTCTTCACTTTGGGCTATTTAATTTTTAATTTTTTCACTTTTTAGTTTATTTTTAGTGTTTTGTAGTTGTTAATTTTACAGTTTTAATTTTCAGATTAGATTTACTGCTTCATTTTCGGGTTTGTAATTTTTGATTAGATGCAGTTTTCTTCCTCGCTTTCTTAGTTTAAATTTTATTTCTATAGCTTTTAATTACTTTTTTAAGAGTAAATTTAATTAAGTCGTTGTTAATTAACTGTAATTTTTATCTTTAGTTTTTCTTCTTTTTTATCGCTTCTCTCTTTTTTATGTAGTTTTCTCTCCTTTCTCTTCTCTTCCTTCTTTCTCTCTCTTCTCTTTTTGCTCTCTCTTTAATTTCTCTTTATTCTCTTTTTGCTCTCTCTCTTCCCTCTCTTTTCTCTTTCTTTCTCATCTCTATTCTTTCTGTCTTTCTATCTGATTTTCTCTATTCTCTCCTCTTCCTTCTTTCTCCCCTTATTTTCTCTCCTCTTTCTGCTTTCTCTTTTTTCCCTCTCCTTTCTCTCCTCTTTTTGCTTTCTCTTTCTTACCTCTCCTTTCTCTCTTTTCTCTATTTGCTCATCTCTCTTCTCTCTCTTATTGCTCTTTTTCTCTCATTTCTTCTTTTTTTATTGCAAGTAAATCTGAAACAACTCAAAACCTCATTGCGTCTCTATGGATTCGACCCGACTTACCGTTATTCTACGCTATCTTCCGCATAGTGTTAGTTTTAATGTGCTTTAGTTATTTTAATTAAATTGGAGATCATAATACTCTTAAAGACAGACATTTAGTTAACATTAATTCTTGACGCTTTTGCTAGAGAGATGTATAAAGTTTTGAATTATTTTATTTTTGCATTAATTGTTTTACTTCCTACATTAGAAAATTTTAGGTTACCATTTTCAATGTATTTCTAATCTTAATTAGTGATCATTAATCGAGTTAGATTTTTGGTCTAATTAAATTTATATTTCACAATTAGAGGTTGGTGTCTAATAAGTCTATAAAAATAAAGTTATCAAGACTCATTTTGTATTCAATTCAAATTTTAGCTTGAGAGAAATATGTGAATTTACATAAGTTTTGCATTAGTTTTCATCATTTCTGCATTTCATGCATTGGGTGTAGATTTTATGCATTTTTAGTTGAATTCAATGCAAATCATATCATCTTAGGTTATTGTTATTACATTAGATCATTTAGGATATCATTTACTTATTTTATTTCTTTTGTTACAGGAAAAGATTGTAGCTAACTCATAAATTTCATGCCAAAGAGATGAGAAGAGAAACTTATTACAAATGGCTTTTAAAGAATGAAGGCAGAAAGTTGGTGCTCTGGTGCCAAAATATGGTGCCCCGATGCTAGGAACCACCAAAAAAATTTTCAGAGATAGATAGCATGTAAAGGCCTCAGATAGCTTAGCGCCGCAGCACCAACTCATGCACATGTGAAATTTTGTATGTGTCTCTCTTCATTTTGCGAGGGATATAAATTCTCTCTTAGAATTTTTCAAACACAAGAGAAGGGGGCAAGAAGTGAGCAGGGGAGAGGATAAAAGAAGTGAGCAAGGGGCTAGAGGTGGAGATGAAGATGGAGATTAACTAGGAGGAAGAATCCAACGAGTTTTATCTTCTCTTTCTCTCTATTCTCTTTATTTTTATTATTCTCCTCATTTAATATATATTGAGACATGACTTTGAAAGGATTCTCTATAATGTTCATAGGCTAGAACTTGTGATGGGAAGTTGTGATGAACTTGAACTCATATTCATGTTGAATTGTTTCTTTATGCTTGAATGGATATTCAAAATGTTGTAACTTATCTTTGTGTGAGATTACCTTTACATATTGTGTTTAATGCTTCTACAAGCTTCATCATCTTGTAGATTGATGTAATATCGTGATCTATGCTTGAAAAAGTGAGGTTTAAATGAGATCCATATATAAAACATAGGTTTCTAGCTGCTTGTGGTGGTTGGCTGTTGTGGCGCCCCGAACCGAGACGTCCACATAGTCCTTACTCCAAGATCTTGTCGATTGGTAAGTGTGAATCAGGATTGTTGCCCTGATCACGCGGCGG
>JAXCLR010000105.1:44575864-44588198 GCA_035584095.1 Annona squamosa
GGCAGAAGGACCTAGGGAGGAGAAAGATACTCATAGCGTAAGACGGGATGGCTTGGGCGACTGCCTTGATTAAAACCCCTTTCCCCCCCCCCCCAAGAAAGAAGACGCCCCTTCCATCCTTAGATTTTTTGCCATACACGCTCCTAAATGCCCTTGAACAACCCTTTCTTGGACCTACCAAGCCATGCCGAGAGCCCCAGGTAATGATGGAAATCCCGGCCCGGCACCGCCAATTGCTCGATCAACACCCTACGATCATGATTGTTCAAATTTGAGCTGAAAAAGATAGAGGTTTTTTCCACATTGACCAGCTGACCAAAAGAAGCCGCATATTTGTTAAGGATATCCTTTAAGATCCTTATGTCCCTTCCCCTAACAAATAGCAGGGCATCGTCAGCAAAGAGAAGGTGAGAAATTTGAGGCCCCTTCGGATTGATTCTAATACCACGAAGCACACCCTGGGCCACCGCCCTAGTTATGAGAGCATAAAGACCCTCCACGCATAGAAGAAAAAGATATGGAGATAGTGGATCTCCCTACCTCAGGCCCCTATGAGGCTGGAAAAGTCTAGACATGAATCCATTCATTCTAACCCGGTACCTGACAGTAGAGATGCAGCATTTAATCCACGCGATCCATACCGGACAGAAGTTCATAGCCCCCATAATCTGACAAAGGAAGTCCCACTCGACCCTATCATATGCCTTAGACATGTCGAATTTAATAGCCAACTCCCCCCTCTTGCCACCCCTCCTTTTCTGAAGAGAATGGATCGCCTCATAGGCAATCAACATGTTATCAGTAATCAGCCGACCGGGAACAAACGCACTTTGTTCAAAACCAATTACCCCATGGAGCACCCCCTTGAGCCTATTTGCTAAAACTTTGGCCAAGATCTTATACACCACATTACATAGGCTAATAGGTCGGAAATTTGATAGATCATTCGCCCCTGCACCCTTAGGGATTAACACTAAAGAGGTAGTATTAGCATCCATAATATGGCGCTCCCTCTGGGTCTGAACATTTTCCTCCAAGAAGAGTTTACACCACAGAAAGATATCCTTGCCAACAATGTTCCAATGCCTCTGAAAAAACGCTGGAGACATACCATCCGGCCCCGGGGCCTTAGTCGGACGCATACTTCTCACTGCACCCTCCACTTCCTCCATTGTAAGTGGGGTAGTCAAAATCTGCCGTTGGTTATCAGAGATTTTCCTTTCAATGTGATCATTAACCCAGGAAGCATTCCCCGAGACCGATGAGGTGTAAACCGAAGAGAAGTATGACACCGCCAACTCAAGCATCTGATCTTGATCCTTTATCCACCCACCACTTGAATCCCTAAGCTCCGCAATGAAATTTGACCTTCTGCGATTGGAAGCCACCCGATGGAAAAAAGAAGTGTTTCTATCCCCCTCGTTAAGCCAATGAGTTTTCTCTCTTATACGCCAGAGTTGTTACTCATCCTCCAACAACATATTAATCTGGAATTTCAGCTTCCCGGCGGCATTGTCACGCTCATCGGACCGATCAAGAGCCATTAGAGCTGACAGATCTCTTTGTTTGCTCTCAATGGCTCTTCTAAGGTTTCCTCTAACTTTCCTATCCCACAATGAGAGCTCTGAACCGCATCGCTTGATTTTCCAGGCCAGAAGGTCGACATTCCTCACAGCACCCAATTGTGACGTCTCCCACACTTTTTGAATGATCTTACTTGCCTCAGGATCACGAGCCCAAAACAGCTCATATCTAAATTCCTTTGGAGGTCGTCTAGTACGGGACTGGTGATCAAACAATACCAATAGAGGGCTATGGTTGGACGTGGTCGCCACCAGATGGAGAATCCTCGCGAAGGAAAAAAGATTTAGCCAAGAAGAATTCGCCAGTTCTCTATCCAATCTTGCTTCGACCCTCTGAGAACCTCTGCGATTATTGCTCCATGTCATAGGTGCTCCCACAAACCCGATATCCTGAAGATTACATCTGTCAATAGATTCACAAAAAAGGCCCATTTGGTTTGAGGATGGGTACGCAGACTAATATATTCATTCGGCCCCACAACTTCGTTAAAATCTCCCAAAATAAGCCATGGGGAGTTGTATCCCTCCCCTAGCTGATTGAGAATAGCCCAACTTTGATGACGGCAATGCGTTTCAGGTTGACCGTAGAATCCAGTAAACCGCCACCCAAAAAAATCCACATCGATATGATGATTAGAAAAACTTCTCAGTGATGTGGACTGATCATTATTCCAAAAAAAGAGCCGGTCCCCCCTTCCTATCCACGGGATCCACCACAAAGCAAGAATCAAAACGGATCTTACGCCTAATCCCTTCCATCTCCTTTGTGGACCGCTTTGTTTCGCAAAGGAAGACCAGTTTGGGATCTTTTTTCCTGACCAAGTCATGGAGGCATCGAATTGCATGTGGGTTCCCAAGCCCATGGCAATTCCAGGCTAGAATAGCCATATCAGTTGAGGTGGGGCCGGGTTAGTCCCCGAGCCTCCACCTCCCCATGTTTTGCATTTTCCATATGCTTCGCCCTCTTTTGTCCCCCAACTTGCTCATCTGGTTCCAATATCCATCTTCTTTTGGCATTTTCAGTCAACCCAAACACATTTGGTTTTTCTAATAACCGCCCCCGCTCATGACTCACCTTCCTTTTCCACCTGCGCCTACTCACCACAGCAGACTGCATTGCCACTGATTTTCACCTCCCGACCCCACCTGCATATGCCTCTGGTAATATTCTAATACAGCCGCTAACCTCCTGCACAGTTATATCAACAAAGTTGCAGCCATCCACCATGTCCTTTCCCCCACTTCTTTTTTCCTCCCACCGACCAGCCCCTCTCCTAGCCATTCCCACTTCATTCCCCCCTAACCTCCCCCATATACTTCTTGTGGCCTCTCTCCTCTGTACCCAACTTCCATTCAACATCAGCCCCCTTCCTGACCCAGCCCTCATCTGAACCAGCGCCCATTTTTCCATTTGATGTGCCTTCTTCGTTATCCCACCCGCTCACCACCTCAACCCCCCATTGCATCACAGCATCCTCACTTCCCATAGGATGTGCTAAGTCCCTATGCTGAAACTGTTGAGTGGGAGATTCGATACCTGCACTTGACTGTTCCCCACACGAAGATCATCTTGAACTTTCCTTCCCCTTTCTAAGTTATCCACCTGCACAGCTGTCTCCATTAGAGGATACCTTTCCCCCCCTTGTGCCGCCAACTGTCTGCTTTCACCTGGATCAGCAGCCATGAACCCCACATATTTTATTGGTTGCATTCTGTTTCCCCCACTAAGTTCCTCTTTCAACCTCATTGGTTTAGCCCCCACCCGCAACCAGCTACTGAATGGCATATCAGATTCCATAGTGGTTGGCTCCTGTTTTGCTGTTAACGGGCAGTCCTTATGGGAATGTCCCATAATCCCACAGAGATAGAAGAAAAGTGGAAGATTTTCATACTGGAAACTCAGCCATTTCCTTTGCTGAGAACCAATCTTTATAAACATTCCTCTACGCAAGGGTTCTCTGCATTCCACCATCACTTTCATTTTGATCTCTGTCTCTGTAATTTTGCAATCCAGAAGTTCAGAGAAAGTAGCTCCTATACTCTGCCCCACGACCTTCTTATCGACTATGAATGGAGTTCCTTTCACGTGCAACGACAGCGGCAAATTCACAAGCAGCAGGTGGGCATGGTCCAGTTCCCCCTCTAGTTCGGCAAGGATGACGATGCTCCGCTCAAACAGCCAGGATCTGCTCGCCATGATCCGTTCCTTGTCCTCTCTGTTTGCAAAAGACACCTTAAAAAGGTTTTCTCCCACCTACGTGAAGAAGAACCTCTCCTTCGTCCTCCAGATTCTCTTGAGCATACCCTTAAAGAATTCTTTATTATATGATTTCGAGGTCCACAACGAGCATAGGATCGCGGCTTCGTCCCCCGGCCTAATTTTCTTAATCGCTGACCCTTCGATTGATAGTGTTTGCAATTCTGCCTATATCAGATCATCCATGCTCAGGTTCATGCTTCCGTCGAGAAGAGCGCCTGATTACACTACAACAACCGATACACTCCCACAGCAGAACACTGACCAGCCTACCACCACCAATGCCTCCGGCGAAACACCCGTCCTCCCTTCTACTCACACTCAGTCCCGATCACGACGACGATGTTGCCTTTCGGGGCTATGGAGGCGAGACGGCAATGTTATCTAAGGATGACGGTCATACACTTTTGAGTTGCTGGATCGGTGGAATTTCTTGCGAATGGGAAAACTAATGGAATTAAAGAAGATGTTTGAGTTTTCTAATTGGAAGCCCTAGCTTGTTGCCATTCAAGTTAGAATTGCTACCTGATGGGTTTAATGAAGTTGCTGCCAGACTCTGCTTGGACTGTTGGATGTTGGCTGCAAAGCCAATCAAAAGTTGGCTGGCAATGATCGGCTTCAATTGCTGGAAGAGAACAAAGCAGAGGGGCGGTGGAGTTGGGAAGATGGCTTTTGCAAATGGGCTTTTCAGGTGGTTGAAATAGGACTGGTGAATTGGAAATAGCTGCCGATAGTTTTCATGGAGGCTGTCTTCGCTGCTGATGGTTCTTGATTTCACCTATAACCATGGCTGGAGCAGCTGCGATTGAAAAGAGTCGGGGCTATCAGAATTTTCTAGTTGGTGGGTTTAGAGGGATAGCCAGTGCTAGCACGCTTGGTCAGTTGCTGAATTCGGTGCAAAGGATCAAGCTGGATTGATGGGAGCAGTGGGCAGCTACTTGGGAGCCAGCGGTCAGTTGAAACCACCTCGGGGTTTTGTCAAGATAAACATGGATGGCAGATGTCTTATGGATCGGGATGGATTCGGATGCGCTGCGGTGATTCGAGACTCGAGGGGCTCTTTTATTGTTGCCAGGGGCTGGAAGTGGGATGGGGTGAGAGAGCCACTACTTATTGAAGCGACTGCTTTTCTTTTGGGAATCAAATGGGTCGTCCAACTAAACATTGAGCAAGCGCAATTTGAAACTGACTCCCTCCTGCTTTACAATTTTTTGTCCAACCAGGAACCTATCTCATCCCCGGTGGGTTTCTTGATTGATGAAATCAGATCGATTCTTAATTTAAATGGGTCTTTTTCTGTTCATCATGTATTGAGGCAGGGAAATGCTGTTGCGCATTCCCTTGCTGATCTGGTCTCAGTGTCAAATGCGGACCATCTTTTATGGTGGGATGTTCCACCCTAAGTTGTCATTGAAAAACTTTGTACAGATAATTTTTTGGAAATGAATTTGGTGGATTCCGTTGTCCTTCCCTTCTCTCAAATTGAGAGGGAGTAAGGACAGAGGATATCCTTTTCATCAAAAAAAAAATTGGAGAGATGGGCAAGCTGCTGCTTTGATTTGTCAAAATGGGAGGAGCTCGAATTTCAGATGTGGTGGGTGATTTGTTTAGCTTACGCAATTTTGCAGGTGGTTGGGTTTGCTGCTTGACCAGATTTGTGGCAGCCAATTGGGATTAAATGCCACTGTTGGTTTTCTAGGTTCGGCTGGTCTGTTGTGCTTCACTGCCGGTTCAATTGCGGGCTGCTGAAAATTGCTTGCTTTGGAGAAGGCAGCCATTGACGGTGAATTTGGAGAAGAAGATGAGCACTGGATTTTGTGTTCTGTGGTTCATTGGCCTATGTGATCATGCGGCCTTTTGGGAATATTTCAAACCAATGGCAAATAAATTGAATTCTTTTTTTAATTTTCTAATGGTTCAAGGAATAATTTAATATCCAAAATAATTTATACTAACTTCACTCTAAGAACATCTTGTACTCTGTATGCTCCTGTTAATTTAACATATTAAAATATTATATAAATTTGTCTTTAATAGGCTCATGAACATTTTGAAATTATTTTAAGCTTATTTAATTTATGTACTTTCTTTTTACTTGAGAGTAATTCATTTCATCTCAACATATGACAGTCCACTTTATACCCATATTTTTAAAATATATTTATAATCATATACATACTTTACCCTATTTAACCATTTTATAAATTTGTCATAATTTTATTAACAGGCTAATATATACTTCAAAGTTATTATTTTTAACCTATGTAATTCTTCTTAGCACATGAAAATTATCCATGCATGTTATATTTTCAAAAATAATGCAAAATGACCCACTTTATAACAAAATTTCACATAAAATCTATATTTAATTAACATTTTTATATTTAATAGTGTGAATTTAATATGAAATTATACAAAAATTTTGAATTTAATCTATGGAATGTGCATACGGAGTCTTATTTCCTTCACCGTGTGCTAATCGCTATCTACTTGCTAAGTCTGTTTAGACTCCAATAATTTGTTATTTTGCCTTTAAATCACAGGTTAAGTGAGGAGCCTCAAGATGAGATTGGAGGAAGACCTCATCCTAGAGGCATTTAGATTAGCATTTGTGTTCTTAGTTATTTTGAATTTTTTTTGCTAATGCATGTAAACATTTAGATTCAATAGTAACAAATGTATTGTATGTGGTTATCTTAAATTTGGTTATAATCTATTTGGACACATGTATGTAATTTTTTAGGACGCTTGTGATGTAACAATGAATTATGATGACTTTCTATTATATAGATATCTTTATAGTATAGGCATGTAACTGTGTGAATGTATGGCTAAATGTTTATATTTTGAAATGAAATTATAATTCATATATAACAAGTCCTTTATACTACACCACCACCTTATAGTTACGGGGAGATACTCCCAAATTTTCCTTCAGTCAAGTGGCACCCATTAACTACTCATTGAGAATGTCTAGGCAACGAGGTGGCACGAGTGGGATAAGCAATAAAGGCTCTATGGTGGAGATTTGCTCTTCGTTTTGGGTGATATAATGTTTATTTATTTTTTGCTTTTTAGTTTATTTTCAGCATCTTATAATTGTTAATTTTGCATTCTTAATTTTTAGATTAGATTTGCTACTTTATTTCCTACTTTGTAATTTTTAGATTAGATTTGCATTTTTCTTCCTTTCTTTAATAGTTTACATTTTATTTCTCTAGCTTTTAATTGCTTTATTAGGGTAGATTTAATTAAGTCGTTGTTAATTAACTATAATTTCTCTCCGGTTTCTCTTCTTTGTCTCTCATTTCTCTCTATCTCTTTATCTAGTTTTCTCTCTTCTCTTTATGCTTTCTCTTTCTTTTCTCTTATTTTGTAAAATATTGAAAAATAATTGACTAATCAAAATCCACGTAGGACACCCTAGTGGCAAGGATAGCTTTTTTGACCAACTGGGCCAAATGAGTAATAATGGGCCTTAATCAATCATTATTTAAATATGCCACAGGTTATATTTTTATTTTTGTTTTTGAATGCTATTTCAGCAACCTGTGTAGTACATTTGGCATATAGGTGGTCTAAGTGGTCTTAGAGGTCTAGGGTTTGAGTAGGGGGTTTCGCAAAAAAATTATTAATTTTTGTATTTTTGCCTCCCCAGGCATGTGGGCCCCACAGGATAACATAAGCTGAGATAGGATTGAAATTTAAGTTTAAAAAGAGTTTTATCTTAGCTATGGCAGTGTTATCAGAATCGGACCGAATTGGCTGGTCATATTGGGAATCAGTCCAGTTTTTGGTTTGGTTGAATCTAGTTTGGTTCGTTTATATAAAACCATCCGAACCGGCAAACCGGTGGTCGAACCAAAATTTTTGGTCGAACTAGATTCGCTCGATCGGACAGTCGAACCTAAACCTAAATACCTAAATATAAACTAAAAAAAATGAAATGAAACAAAACGCTGATCCCGCAGCCCCGTCTTCTCCCCTTTGCGAATGAACCAGTAGCGCCCTCGCAGGCACCGATACATGACGAGCCTGCCGCCACCACCGCCCTCGATGCCTCTCTCTTACCGACGCCCAGTCGCGCCCTCGCCCTCGATGCCCACCGCACCCGCTGGTCCCTCCGCCTTCGACACCCTCGCTGCCGCCAGCAACAACCACCGCCTCTCACCAGCGAGAGGCAACCCCCGCGGCCTCTCTCCGGTCGCCGTCTTGCCATAAGCTTTTCTGATCACATATGCTTTTCTATTTAATTTTGTGTTTTCAAATTTCAACACCATCTTTAATTTCTGCAATGGTTGACAAAACGTCACAAACACGCACTTTATGAAGCTTTGGAAAAGATCAAATCCGGTATAAATTTGTTGTGTTTTATTTTGTGGTGTCGGGGACCTCGTCTAAAGTTACTGATCTAGGTTTTCTTTTTCTTTTTTCCTAAATTTCTGTTTTAGAGCTTATGCTGTTGGGGTTCTCATTGCCGATGGCCCACTGCGCCCACCATCCCTCCGCCTTCGAAGACATCTGTTCTTTTCCAATTTTAGGTTAGTTAATGTAGTTAATTTTTTAAAAATTCATGCTTAAAGATTTTTTAAAACTTGCTATTAATTTTTTCCTGCATGTTTTGTATTTATATTGTGATCCTTAAAATCTAACATATATATTTAGGATTTATAAAAATATACTTTTATCAATATATTTATTTAAAATTTTAAAAAATTTAATATTCATAACATCATAAATATATTATGCTGACGTCACCGGCTCAAATCAGACCAGTTCCTTTACCGGTTCAATCACCGGTTCGGTTCTAACAACAATGAGCTACAATAGCTTTTATAAAAGAGTTTGGGGAGTTAGTAGATGAAGGCATCCATGAGAAAGATTTGGAGATAGAGTGAAGAAGGATGAAATTTATTTTCTTCAATGGAGGCAAGTGAGATTTTAATTAAGAGCTAATTTTAGTTCAATAATTATGCATTTATATACATATATATTATACTAATTAATTGTATAAATCACGTATATGGAATGTTATACTTTTTAAGCTTTGGATTTAATGTGTTTGGCATGATTTATTTTATGATAAAAATTTTTGCAAAAGAAAATGTCAAAGTTTAATGCATAGGATATATGTGTAGACATTATATATATTTTTAATGCATTTTTTTATAAAATGCATACGAGATATGAATCTATATATATATATGTATATATATTAAATTTTTTTATGTAAGTTGTGGACTAATGATCTAATTAGGGTGCCTTGATTTTTTATTTATGAAGTTATGCACCATTGAGAATTCATCAGATGTTGGGAGTCGTGAAGCTTCAAATTTTGGTTTCAATGAAATTTCTAATAAAAGCAACGAGCTCATTGTTTGCTTTTGTGATGTTCCCTTTCAGAAAAGTTGAAACTGACGCACGAATGTACTTGTGATGGGACTTTATTTTTTTTATTTTATCTATTTTGCTCCATGAAGGAATTGTGGAGAAAAACGACACTACAGTAATGACCAAAGCAATTTTTAAAATTTTTATCTAGCAACGATGTTGGTTGGCTGCCAGAGGCCAAACAAGGCCCATTCACAGTGAGAGCACCGATGATGCCAAGTATTGTGGATCGCCTAATTTATTTAGGCGATTTAATTCCAATTTTTATGATTGAATAGCCAATTTCTATATCTTTTTATGTTTCTGGACTCAATGGAAGGGTTTGATTTTCATTCGAGGCCTAATTTTTAAGATATTAAATTAAACGATTATTTTATCATTTAATTAAGCTTTATTTGGGTCATTATCCATTTTTAAATAATTTTTTACTTGCTAGTCATGTCGAGACTAACTCATTATTTTTAATGGTATACCAAATCAAGTGGGACACTAGCATTTTGGATTTGCAAAAAGATTTTCAAAAATATTTATTTCTATTTATTTATTTCGAAGACGTTATTAAGAATGATAGACTTGTAAAAATTTCTTTTTCTTTGTGCCTTGATGTAATAATGAGAACATGACTAGTGGAATTAGAATTTCGAAGTTTTTATTAAATTATAATAATTAATTTTGTCATAAATGTGTTATTGATCTTGAAAAATTGCATTAAACACACGGCCCGGGATCGCTTTTCTGGACTGATATATTACGGATGGTATCAAATTGGTCACACATATAAAATATGACTTATTAATTATTATATAAATTTTTTTCAAAAAAAAATGAAATGGATTTCCAAATCTAACACTATGTGTTTTTTAGTCCAAAAAATGGTTAGTTCGGGTGCATCGGTATACTCTAATCCTAAAATCCAAGGAAAGACTCTCCCTACTACCCATGAAAGATTAAGTGCCCTAGAAAAACAGATTTTAACTTAGAGAAATGAATCCTATCTATAATATCAAGCCCTAAATAAAAGCTAGATAGGATCCTAAAGGCTGTGGATGTTGTCACCCCACCTACACTTGTTAAGCCTCGGGCTAAAAATTTAAGTAAAGAGAAGGGTAAGAAACTAGTAACTTAAGTAATGAGTAACCCAGAAATTGATCTAGATAATGAAACTCTGGCTGATAAAAGTAAAAGGTTGTGTACCTAAAAACTCATAGAGGATGAGAAGCCTAAAAAAAGAAAAGCTGAAACTCAGGTTGTACCTACATCTAAGAATGTTGTAACCCTACATTAGATGGCTGGAACCCTAAAACATGATGGTCCTTCAACCTCAAGAAAACCCTCTAAATGGACTAAGGTTGTTGTTTTAGAGCCTAAAATATCATCTATTAACATACCCAAAGCCCTGGATGAGTTCAAAATTACTGATATACCCAAAGTCGTGGATGAGTTTAAAGCTGCTAATGTGCCCAAGGCTGTGGATTTATTCAAGGTTGTGGATGCGCCCAAGGCAGTGGATGTACTCAAGGCTATGGATGTGCCTAAAGTGATGGATGTACCTAAGGCTGTTGATATACCTAAGGTTATGGGTGAGTCCTTTGCTATACCCAAGCCAAAGGTAACGGTTGAACCTAGTCCAAAGCTGCAGAAGGAAGTTTTTCCTATTCAAGGACCCAACCCAGATCTTGTTTATACTAAGGTAGAGACTCGAGAAGTACCTTCTCAGGCTAATCAGAAGCTACCCTCTATGCGGTCATAGGGTCAAAATGTATAGATTAGAGTCGAGTCTAAGAAAGCTTAAGCCAAGAAGGAACCAAAGACTTTTTATAACCAACGACCCGTTGTAACTAAGTTAGTATGTTATTTTTGTGGTATTAATGGACATACAGCTAAGGCATGTCCATATGGTAGCTAACTTTGCTTTGTATGTCATTTATCTGATCACCTTAAGGAAAATTGTCCTTTTAGCAAATGTGCAAATTAGGTTGTAACATTTTTTATATATATAATAAAAATTATGATTGTTTCTATTTGCTTAAGAAAATTTATTGAGATCATATTTCTCTTCTATGCTAGAATGGAAAGTAATTCTGATGATTTGAATGCCCAAACTAGTCACCCAGAACAAAATTCTAGTAAAAAGCCGCGAAAGAAGAAGACTAAGGACCAACCAGAAGCTAAGCCTAGAAAGAGGCCCAGTAGAAGGAACGATAAAACTTAAGTTGAATCTCCGACTAGAACTAACATGTTTAAGCAGCGTCTAAATGAGCAAGAGCAAATATTTGTCGTGTTTCAAACAAAGGCTTTTTGTCAGTGGGAACGAATGCGAACACAGCTAGAACAAATTGTTCAATAGCAATTATTAACAGTGCTAAGAAACCAAGAGCACCGTTGTCACAGGCATGATGAACATCAGTCGACTGCTAGTATGCGTGGGAGTTAGAAAGAAGGGCCAGATCAAAACCTAAATGCTTGGGTTTTAGAAGGAAGTCGAAATTTGGTAGGCAGGAAGAAAGGGAGGTCTCAAGCAAACAGAGTGACTACTGATAAAGCTCAAGAAACGGTCGTAGAAAATTTTGTTGGAAACAATGTTTAAAACAAAACAAAATTGACCAAAGCATAAGTTTTGATGATTAACAAAGTCCAATTTGAGTATAATGTGATTACTAATGAATGTGTTGAATGTTTTAAGGAATGAAATCAGCCAAGTCGATTCCCAAGTCGAAGTGTCGACTTGGACTTCGACTTAGGGTGAAGTCGATCCCAAAGTAGACTCCACTTTCGACTTCAAACGAAACCTGATGGACAGATTTGAAATTGGAAGGTGAGCAGCTGAAGTCGCAGGCCAAGTCGACTCCACTTGCGACTTGGAAGCCAAGTCGCAAACGAAGTCAACTCCAGTATCGACTTGAAGATGCAAAGTTCCTTCCAGAGTTGATTTTGGGACAGAACATTCTGAAGTCGCAGTGGAAGTCGACTCCGGCTTGCGACTTGGGTGAAGTCGTAGACGAAGTCGACCCCAACATCAACTTGAATTTCTCAAGTCCAAGGCACAAATTCAAGATGAAGAAAATTCAAGATATGAAGACTAATACAAAACTAAGCAAGCAAG
>JAXCLR010000105.1:44588917-44642711 GCA_035584095.1 Annona squamosa
CCGAAGTCGCACACGAAGTCGACTCCAGCATGCGACTTGGGCGAAGTCGCAGACGAAGTCGACTCCACCTGCGACTTAGGGAAATAACGTTCAAATTTTTGAACGTTGGAACATTTATTATGTGCCAACCACTTGTATAACGTTCAAAATCTTCCCCCCTCTATATATAGACACTCAAGAAAACGTGAAAACACACAATATAGAGTCTAAAGAGAGAAAAGAAGTACAAGCAAGAGTTCCTATTCGCTTTTCTCTAAACTTAAGTGATCTATACACTTTCAAAGGAAGAATGAGCTTCAAAGTGCAAGTAGCTTCAACGAAACACAACCGGTTGCTTCTACAAATTCTTCCTCAAACTGAAACTTGCCTACACAACTCAGTAAAGTGTAGATCTTTGTTATTTGCACATCATTCTTTATTTTTGGTGCTTGGTCTGAGTTTGGTGTAATAAACCAAGACGTTGCAAGTAGAGTTATGATTGGAGTATAACTCATCATCTACTTGTGTCAATTGTATATGCCCCCTAGAGCTAGAATCGAGAAGAAAGCATAGGCTCTGATTGTATATGCCCCCTAGAGCTATAATCTAGAAGAGAGCGGAGACTCTAAGTGTATTCACGGAATACATAGTGGAACCCACGTCACAATGGTGTGTGAGCTTGGAAGAGTGGAGTAGGAAAAGGTTGCCCGAACCATTATAAATCTTGCCTACTGTTTTACTTTATTATTTTCATTATCTCATTGCTCTCTATTTGTTTTAATCAAGGGGATTAAGCTTTCAAGGGGTTAAGTTTTTAATTTACCAAAGAATTTTATAAGAACTCAATTCACCCCTCCCCTCTTGGGTTTTGCCATTAACTCAGGACCAACAAATTTGAGTGTTGCAACTACGGATTGTCCCAAATAGCGAGAAATGGATCGGCAAGATTATGATGTATTCCATTGTCAAAAACCCCCATCCTTTGTTGGTAGTGATTGTTTAACTGCCGAGTATTGGATCGAGGCGATGGAAAAGATTTTTGAGTTTTTGGGTTGTCACGACTGACAGAAAATTTTATTTGCTCCGTTCAAAATCACTGGAGAGGCCTATTAATGGTAGAAGACACAACAACGCGTCTTCAACAGTAGGAAAGAAAATGTCACTTCGGATAAATTTAAGGAATCTTTTTTGTGCTAAGTTCTTTTCATCTTCTGTTAGAATTTCGAAGGCTTGAGAGTTTGCCGAATTGAAGCAAGACACTATGATGGTGGCTGAATATGAAACAAAATTCAACTCTCTACTACGGTTTGGTCCAAGCTCAGAATGGGAAGAAGATAGTCGGATCCGAAAGTTTGATGACAGTTTGCCTGAGGGTATCACGGCCGAGTAATACTTTGCCTCAATAAAACTTATGGTGATGCAATCGATAATGCTTTCTTAGTTGAAAGTGATATCACTGAGCTTGATAGGTGTTACCTGAAGAGGGAATGATCACCAGTAAGAGATCATTCAGAAAAGAAGCAGATCAAATAATCTTCTTTGGGGCAAACTAGAGTTGAGAGAAGCGCAAAGAATAGAAGATTTCAAAAGAAGAAAAGAGTCCTCAAGTGCAATAGATGCGAATGTTGGAAATATGTGGAAAATAAGCTAAATCTATGCTTTGATGATTAACAAATCAATTTGAGTAAATCTTGGCTACTAACATATTTGTGGAAGTGATTAAAGGCTATACATTTGAAGAAAATGAAGCATGGCAGGTTAAGTCGATTTCCAAGTCGACTCAGGTATCGACTTAAGGCCAAGTCGATCCCCAAGTCGACTCCAACATCGACTTCAAGGCGTCTTTTCCTTCCAGAGTCGAAAACGGGGAGCAGAGCTGCCGAAGTCGCAAACGAAGTCGACTCCGCATGCGACTTGGGCGAAGTCGCAGACCAAGTCGACTCCAGCATTGACTTCACAATCTAATTTCCTTCCAGAGTTGAAGTTAACACTCCGAAGTGCTGAAGTCACACCCCAAGTCGACTCCACTTGCGACTTGAGGTGAAGTCGCAGACCAAGTCGACTTTGGTAGCGGCTTGGAGACATTGTTTTCTATCCAGAGTTGAAACCAAGAATTGGGGGTACCGAAGTCGCATCCCAAGTCGACCCAGCATGCAACTTGGGCGAAGTCGCAGATCAAGTCGACTCCGGCATCGACTTCGATCGGACAGAGGAGAAATTTTAGAAGAAAATTTGAGATTAAATTGACTTCAAGGCAGACTTGTGTGAAGTTAAAGATCAAGTCAACTTAGATGTTCAAATCGGAACATATGAAGACTAATCCAAGTCCAAAGAAAGCAAGTTGCATAAACTCAACCATTCAAATCAAGAATTTGCTCATGAATACAAGATTCAAGACTCAAGGACTCAAGGCTTGCAAAATCATTGAGCTAAAGGAAATAAGCTAAAGTGAAGGCACAATGATTCAAAGAAAACTAAATCAAGGAAGAACAAGAAGACATGAAGAAACCCAAGCAATCAAAAGCATTCTAAAGATTTCAAGTTTGTCAAGCAACACTGCCGAGGTGAAATCGCACCCGAAGTGGACTCCACCTGCGACTTAGGTCAAGTCGATGACCAAGTCGACCCAGTTAGGAATTTGAAGTTGCTGCAGATAGGCAAAGTTGCACCCGAAGTCGACTCCATCTGCGACTTGGGCGAAGTCGCACCCGAAGTCGACTCTACCTGCGACTTGGGTCGCAACGGTCGGAAAATATTCGAATGTTAGCGCATTAAATGCGCGCCACCTACCTTGAAACGTTCGGATTCCCTCCACAATTATAAAAGGCATTCAATGTGAACGAGGGAGGCAGCTGAGATTCATTAGCTTCTCATAACTCCTATCTCTAAAGAGCTTCAAGTGATCAAGCCAATCCTTAGAAGAAGAACTTTGCTTTAAACTGCAAGAGCTCGACTGCTGATTCTTCAAAGCCAATATTATAAGTTCTTCTCTGCGTCAAACTGCTTCTACACAACTGTAACGTATAGATTCTTTTGTTATTATTATCATTGCTGTATTGAACTTGATTTAGTTAGAGTAACTAAGATCAAGTGTAAGCAAAGTAGTGTGTGAATGGAGTGGAACTCATCACCTACTTATGTTGTGGTTTGTTGATGCCCCCTAGAGCTGGAATCTAGAAGAGAGCAGTGACTCTAATTGTATTTGTGAAATACAATAGTGGAACCCAAGTCACAAGGAGTATGAGTTTGGAAGAGTGGAGTAGGGAGGTTGCCCCAACCACTATAAAATCTTGTGTGTTTGATTTATATTTCTGCTCTCTACATTATATTGTTTTCCATTTTATTTCTTTATAAAGGGGACTAGATTAATCCGGGATAAAGTTACTGTTTAAGTTCTAAAATTTTTAAATACCCAATTCACCCCTCCCCTCTTGGGTAATTGTCATTAACTCGGGACCATCAGCGGAAAGTTTCATACCAGACTTTGCAAATGCTTCAAGTGTGGGAAGACTGGTCACCGACCATCAAATTGTGTCATGAGTTTCGTGTGCTACAACTGTGGATAGCCTGGTCACATCATTAGAGATTGTCCAACAACTAGAAATATCGGACAACCATAACAGCAAGGGCGAAATCGTTCAGTTGGTAGACCAACAGGACAGTAGTACTAAGGCAGTGGTGGACGACAACTAGTTTTATCAGCTCAAGCACAAGTCTGTGCCCTAATACTTGAGCAACCCCAAGCACCAACGGAGACAATGGTGGGTATTATTCGTCTTTGTGGTATTTTTGCTCGAGTATTATTTGACACAGGTGCGGATAGCGCTTTTATATCCAAAGAGTTCGTGCAAGAGCATAGGTTGGAAGTCACTAAGTTGACTTGGGATGTCTAGGTCACATCACCTATTGGGGGTAGTTTATTAGTTAAACATGCTTGTATGACTTGTACCATAAAAATTAAAAATTTAACCATCCCAATAAATCTTTTAATCATACCCATGAAAGATCTAGATATTATTTTGGGAATGAATTTGTTAGCTAAGTGGGTACATGAAATTTACCCTCGTGAGCGTCGTGTTAGCTTAAAAGGATCCGATGAACAAGGTATTGATTTTAAGGGAAGTCAATTAGTAGTACCCTACCTCATATAAGTTTTTCAAGCTAGAAAACTTCTTAGAAAGGGTTGACAAGGATGTCTTATTTCAGTTTTAGCAATAGAAGATAAATAGGTTAAATTGGAAAACATTCCGGTTGTTCATGAATTTCTGAATGTGTTTTTAAAAGAGTTGCAGGGAGTAGCCCTAGAAAGAGAAATTGATTTAATTATAGAATTGATGTCCGGTACTACTCCAATTTCAAAAGCTCCTTATCGAGTGACTCCCGCAGAGTTGAAAGAATTAAATATATAGTTGCAAGAGCTTCTCGATTTAGGGTTTATTCGACCTAGTAAGTCACCTTGGGGAACACCTGTGCTTTTTGTAAAGAAGAAAGATGATGGTATGAGACTGTGCATCGATTACAGAGAGCTGAATAAGGTAACAATCAAAAATAAATATCCACTTCCCCGAGTTGATGATTTTTTTGATTAATTACAAAGTGCATCGGTTCCCTCTAAAATAGATCTATGGTCAGGATATCATTGGTTAAAAGTTCGGAATGAAGATATACCTAAGACAACTTTTAGAACTCGGTATGGCCATTACGAATTTTTAGTAATGTCATTCAGAGTAACTAATGCCCCAACTACATTTATGGACCTTATAAATAGGGTATTTCAACAGTTCTTAGATAAGTATGTTGTGGTATTTATTAATGATATTCTAGAGTATTCCAAAGGAGAGGAAAAATATGTTAGTCATCTAAGGAAAGTACTACAAACCCTAAAAGAACATAAGTTGTATGTCAAACTCAAGAAACGTGAGTTTTGGATGGATAAAGTGATCTTCTTAGGTCATGTGGTTAGCAAGGATGGTATATCAGTAAACCCAAAAAAGATAGAAGTTATAACCAATTGGGGTAAACTAACTACAGTAACTAAGGTTAGAAGTTTCCTGGGTATAACAAGGTATTATCAAAATTTTACGAAAAATTTCTCAAGCATAGCAGTACCGCTTACTATGTTAATCCACAAGAATGCTAAATTTATATAGTCAAATACTTATGAGAAAAGTTTCCAATAATTGAAGGGTTGCTTAACTTCGACACCGATTTTAGCTTTACCAATCACTAGCGAAAGTTATGCGGTGTACAGTGATGCATCTAGGAAAGGCCTGGGTTGTGTACTCATGCAGCAATGTAGGATAATTACCTATGCGTCTAAACAGTTAAGATCCTAGAACAAAATTACTCTACCCATAATTTGGAGTTAGCTGCAGTAGTATTTGCTTTAAAAATATATTGACACTACTTGTATGGTGAGGAAATAGAAATTTTTGCAGACCTAAGAGCTTGAAGTATATTTTCTCTCAAAAAGAGTTGAACCTTCAACAGAGAAGATGGTTGGAGTTACTAAAAGACTATAACATTAGCATTCAATATCACCCTGGTAAAGCAAATGTGGTAGCCGATGCTCTAAGTCGTAAATTTTGTGCTGCAATTTGGATTGCTCAACAGTTGCTTTTGGTACGAGAAATCCAATATTTGCAGTTAAAAGTAGTAATTTCAAGAGAAATTCGAAGAATAAGTGCTTTACAAATTCAATCAACGCTGATTGATTGGATAAAGCAAGCTTAGAAGCAAGACAAACTTATTCTTCATATTTTAGAAAAGTCGAAAAATAGAAATGCCTCGGATTTTGGTTGTAGTTTTAATGGTACACTACGTTTTTGGAGAAGGTTAGTTTTGCCCAGAGATGACATGCTGCGACAAGAAACTTTAGAGGAAGCCCATTAGTCTAAATTTTCTGTGCATCCTGGTAGTACTAAGATGTACAATGATCTGAGACAAAATTTCTGGTGAAAAAGGCTGCGTGTCGAGCGTGCCAAATTTATGTCTTAGTGCTTAGTATGTCAGCAGGTCAAAGCTGAACAAAAAAGACAAATCGGATTGTTGCAACTTTTAGAAATACCAGAGTGAAAATGGGAGCACATTAGTACGGACTTTGTAACTGATCTTCCTAGGACACAAGCTCGTCATGACGCTATATGGGTAGTAGTGGATAGACTTACCAAATCTGCTCACTTCTTACCCTATCGCATGACCTTTAGAATAGATCAAATGGCAGATTTGAACCTACGAGAATTTTTTTTTTTCATGGTGTTCCTGTTTCCATTGTGTCAAACAGAGATTGATGGTTTATTTTCGATTTGTGGCAAAAATTACAAAAATATATGGGAACAGAGTTGCTATTGAGCACCACGTATCACTCGCAGATGGATGGTCGGTCTGAAAAACCAATTCAAATTTTAAAGGATTTATTAAGAGCTTGTGTCTTGGACTTTCTTGGTTCATAGGATGAACACTAGCAAGTGTTCATAACGTCTTCCATTTCTAATAGTTAAGAAAGTATGAGGTCGATTCGACGCATATTTTGTTAGCCGAATAGTATGAGATCGAGGAAGATTTAACTCATCCGAAACATCCTATTCGAATCTTGGATAGTTGCGAGCAGTAGTTAAAAAGAAGGACAATTCGGTATATTCTAGTGCAATAGAGCAACCACAGCGAGCGAAAAGTTATGTGGGAACTAGAAGATGATATTTTTAGAATCTACCCTAAATTGTTTCAAAATCTATTGTGATTATTACAAGTTTCGAGGATGAAAATTTATAAAGTGGGGAGAATGTAAAATATTGAAAAATAATCGACTAGTCAAAATCCACTTAGGACACCCTACGTGACAATGATAGACTTTTTAACCAACTGGGTCAAATGAGTAATAATGGGCCTCGACTAATTATTATTTAAATATGCCATAGGTTATATTTATATTTATATTTTTGAATGTTATTTCAGTAACCCGTGTAGCTTGGTTGGCATACAGGTGGTCCAAGTGGTCTTAGAGGTCTAGAGTTTAAGTAGGGGGTTCCACAGAAAAATTATTAATTTTTGTACTTTTGTCTCCCCAAGCATGCGGGCCCCACAGGATAACATGGGATGGGGTAAGATTGAAATTTAAGTTTAAAAAGAGTTTTATCTTTTATTCTCTATCTTAGCTATGGTAGCTTTTATAAAAGGGTTTGGGGAATTAGTGGATGGAGGCTTCCATGAGAAAGGTTTGGGAGATAGAGTGCGGAAGAAGAAAATTTATTTTATTTAACAGATGCAAGTGGGATTTTATTTAAGAGCTGATTTTAGTTCAATAATTACGCATATATATATTTTTGCAATTATAAATCACGTATATGGAATGTTATACTTTTTAAGCTTTGGATTTAATGTGTTTGGCATGATTTATTTTATAATAAAAAATTTTGCAAAAGAAAATGTCAAAGTTTAATGCGTAGGTTATATGTGAAGGCGTTATATATATTTTTAATGCATTTTTTTGTAAAATGCATACGAGATATGAATATATATTAAAAAAAATTTGTATAAGTTGTAGACTAACAATCTGATAAGGGTGCATTAATTTTTGATCTACGAAGTTATGCATCGTGAGAATTCATCAGATGTTGGGTTGGGAGTCATGAAGCTTTAGATTTTAATTTCAACGAAATTTCTAATAAAAGCAACGAGCGCGTTGGTTGCTTTTGTGAAGTTCTCTTTTGGAAAAGTTTAATGCACTTATGTACTTGTGATGGGACTTTATTTTTTTATTTTATCTATTTTGCTCTGTGAAGGAATTGTGGAGAAAAAAGACACTATAGCAATGACCAAAGCAACTTTTAAAATTTTTATTTAGCAACAATGTTGGTTGGTTGCCAAAGGCCAAGCGAGGCCCATTCATGGAGAGAGCAATGATAATACCAGGTATTGTGGATCACCTAATTTATTTAGGCGATTTAATTCCAATTTTTACGATTAAATAGTCAATTTCTATGTCTTGTTATGTTTCTAGACTCAATGGAAAAGTTCGATGTCGCATTTGAGGCTTAATTTTTAAGATGTTAAATTAAATAATTATTTTATCATTTAATTAAGCTTTATTTGGGCCATTATACGTTTTCAAATAATTTTCTACTTGCTAGTCATATTGAGACTAACCTATTATTTTTACAGGTGTACCAAATCAAATAGAACACTAGTATTTTGGATTTGCAAGAAGATTTTCAAGAATATTTATTTCAAAGGCATGTATTAAGAATGATAAACTTGTAAAAATTTCTTTTTCTTTGTGCCTTGATGTAATAATGGGAACATGACTAGTAGAAGTGGAATTTTAAAATTTTTATGAAATTATAATAATTAATTTTGCCATAAATGTATGATTGATCTTGAAAATTTGCATTAAATACACGGCCTGGGATCGCTTTTCTGAACCGGTATGTTATACTTTTCTCTTTCTTTCTCATTTCTCTTCTCTCTTTCTCTTTATTATCCCTCATTCTCTCTCATCTCTTCTTTCTTACTTCAAGTAAATTTCAAACAATTCAAAACCTCATTACTTTTTTGTAGATTTGACTCGACTCACCATTTTTGTACATTCTCTTCCACATAATGTCCGTGTTTCGGTTATTTTACTTAATTTAGATATCATAATGCCCTTCATGGCAAGCACTTGATTCTCATCATTTTCCCTGCTCCTTATTGGAGACTCTTTCTTCTAGTTATGCTCTTTTATTTTTATTTTTCTTCCTCTTCTTGGCTTATTTAGATCTTATATTACACTTTCTTCTCTTCTTTCATTATAATATGTGTAAGTCAAGAAAAGATAACTTTACATGAAAGGGGAGAGGTAAATTGAATATATTGAAAAAAATTTCGTGGAGAGTATTAACGCTTGATTATATCAAATCTCCTTTAATGAAATTAGAAAGAGCAAGCGTACTAGAAATAAAATGCACAAGAAAACACAAAATTATTTTATTATGGATTGGGTAACCTCCCTACTTCACTCTTTTAAGTACACCTCTTGTGTCGTAGATTCCACTATCACTTCTTAATTACAATACAGATCCTTAGTTTTCTTCTAAACTTTAGCTCTAGGGAGCCTTTTACAAAATAACACAAGCAGTTGGAGGTTACCACTTCAACCAATCTTTATTTGATAGCCTCGGTCACCAACATCATGCCAAATGTCAATATATATAATAAATAATCAAATAAAGACTTGAATCTTTTTAATAGAGTTTTGATTGCTAGCAAATGAGAAGATGATGGCATAATGAATGTTTTAGTTAACCTCATTTACTCTTCTTAATTGGTATTTATAATCTTAAGGGATATTTGAATGCTTGGAGGTATGTTGCATACATTTAATACACAAAATATTTGAATTTTTATGACCATTATGTTCGAAATCACAAATGAGATCAACTTAACTTGTGATTTTATGATAATTTTATATTTTTACATTATTTTCACCCATGCAAGTGTGAAAAGTTTTATTTAATAGAAGAGGTTTTATGGTAATATTTGTGAAAATCATTGAGGTAAGTTTTCAAATTATTTTAATGGAAATTAGTGTAAATATTGTGCTGCATGTGTAAAAATTTAGGTGGTCGCTGGACCACTAGAAAATTTGAAGTCTCTTCTTCTCCAAAAAAAAAATGGGAAAACCCATCATTCAAATATGGTGCTCAACATCAACTTAATCGATGAGAAGATGAGAGATAAGTAGGCAAAATTTTGTTTGACAACACCATTTGTAAAGCCAAGCCGTAAATGGGCATCAAAGTGTAATTTTCAGCAACATACTTTCATATTCACATCTAGCCATCTGAAGCCTTAATTCGCTGATCGGAGTCATTGGACACGTAGGCAACACAAAACCTTTCTCATGGGCACCATTACCTCCTCCTAACTAACGCAAATCTATAAAAGAAAGACTAAAGATTATTACATGCTTCTGGTTTTGAACAGTCCGGATCTAATGGTGGGAAGCTAGATCTTGTTGCTGTTTATTTTGGACTGTCGGATGACGAAGAAGAGTGATGTTTGAACTAATCCACGGTGGCTACAATCTGATTACATCAAAAAAATTTCCAAATCCCAGGCATTAGCAAGTAGTTATTGATTTTAATACACGATTTGAAGATGTGCATGTTCCGTCACCTAGCCAGAAAAGTCACTTGCAGATCTAAATCGTCTGTTGAAGAATACATGTTCATAATAAGTTGAGGTAGTTAGAAGATTGAGGCAATGAGCTATGCGCAATCCACTTTGAATCTGGATTTTTTTTGAAAGCAGATGTCCACGGAAATTACACAGCTAGTGCTAATCCTAGCCATTGCAGAGAGACGAAAGTAAATCTAGGCCATCCAACTTATGTGTAGTTCAAATTGTGTAAACAATTTCTACTCGAGTCTTCTGTGGTCTTTACCATTATAAAAAGGTGGATGCGACTATCGAAGTGGACATCCTAATTTTCTTTTCAAGCTTTCAATTTCAAGTCCACGGGTCTGGAGAGACTTCGGGGAGAGGATTTCTTCTTCATGCAAGCTATCTATATTTGTTTTCTTTTCTTTCGCGTTGTTAAAATTTAGATTTTTTATTTTTATTTTTTTTGCTTTTAGTTGAATTTTACTTATAATTAAATTTATTGCATTTTAATTCTTAGTTGTAATTGTATTGCATTTTAATTCTTAGCCGTAATTTTATTTTGGATAATTTAGTTTAGTAAAATTTTCCTTTCCCAAATAATTCAAACTTCTATTGCCTATCTGTGGATTTGACTCGTCTCACTATTATTCTATGATATTATTAGTTGCTAGTTTTATTGTGATTCGGTATAATTTGATATTGGTTATAATCGGCGCCTAACAATGCATCCATGTTATACACCACTTCAACTAAGTTGCAATTGAGGTTGACTTGTTCATTAACTTCAACTTATGTTTTTCTTCAATTAATGCCTTCATTCATACTTTCTTTCCAAGATTTCAATCATTGATTTTTTCACAGCAAGTTTACTCTTTCTGAATTATCTCTTAAGTTACACACAAGGTCAACTTAGGGTGTAATTTCACCAAAATCGCATATAAGGTCGACTTTAGGCGTGGCATCAAGTGAGTTTTTCTTTACAATGACTTCATCCTTCTTGAATTGTTTTTCCAAGTAACATGCAGAGTTGACTTTAAGAGTGACTTTATATGCGTTTTCTTTTCTTTCTTGGTTTTGGTTTTTGAAATTCTTGTTGAAGTCGCTCTTGGAATCTATTTGAATGGCAATTTCACCCAAGTCACATATATTGTCGACTTGACCTGTGACTTTAACTGTGCTACACTTGTATTTCTTGAAATCTTCAAATTTTTATACATTGCCTTGCACATGCTTAACCCAAAATACGTTAGTTACCCAAAAAACCTTTCAATTTGGTTGTTTCTCATCAAAATTTATCATTTGATTTGCAATTTTCCCCATCAAATTCACAAAGTAGGTCAAACCATCATGTTCTTTATAATCATCTAATTGTATTCAACTCATTTATAATAAAATTGATTGTCTTTTGGCTATGATGATTCTCATCCAACGGCTTTTGAGTGCTAGCTTCTTATTCACTAGGAGTGTTTCAGAGTATGAGTAGAGACTTTTCTTGCAAACATTCTTGCAGCCTTATATATTTCGGGTTTGAAACCCAATAGAAGCAACTAAGGGTGCAACTTGGTATCAAATTAGTTTATTTGAATTAGCTCAACTTGACTTGAGAACAAATCGAGTATGGATTCCATTTTCGTGAAAAATTTCAAAGCAGACTTAGTTTCAACCTGTCATGTACCAACCCAAAAAAGCAACCATTAGGCCTGACGCACAGATCATACAGACCCAAAAAATATCCATTAGGTCTATAGGCTATAGGTCTTGCAGTGTGATATTGTTCGCTCTGACCTAGCAACTTAGCCTCATGACTTTAAATGCATCACACCATATTGGACTTGAAGCCCACTTATAGACTATCAGGAACTTTCTCATATTTTCTATGTGGGATTTGGTTATGAGCTATTACAAGTCCAACAGCTTACGCCTGGTTTGTCGTTGAACCACAATCCAACTCTGGACTTTTGCTTACAACCCTGACTTTCATTGGTTAAATTCTCTAAACCACATCTACTGAAAGGAGAGCTGATCTGATACCACTTGTCATACCAGACTTAGAAAAACGACTATCAGGCCTGACGTACAGAGCACACAGATCCAGAAAACGTCCATTGAGCCTATCGGCTATAGGCCTTACCATGTGATATAATCCGCTCTGGCCTGGTGGCTTAGCCGCATGGCATTAAAACGCGTCTCACCATATTGAACTTGAAACCCACCTATAAATTATTTGTAACTTTCTCTCCTTTCCGATGTAGGATTTGGTTTTGGACTATTACACAACCAGACCTAAGAGAAACTTAAACTAATACTGGGTTTACATTAACTTGGTAACATAATCCCACTCAGTCTGAACTCATTGTCCACTTTGTTAAAAAGATAGTTTATACATTAAGCATTTTAACTATAATTATAATAAAAATACTTTCATTTAATCATAACTTAATTACATTGTAAAATATTTATTTTGAAACTTAAATTTCATATTCATTTATCTATAAAATTTTGAATCGCTTGCATGTATACAACTCAATTTGTAAATAACTATAAATATATCAATTCTTTAAAATTATTGTATGCATATTAATTAACTATTAAATATATAATTTTCATTTTTATTAAATTTATTTAGGTAGATATTCATTTTAAAACTTAAATGTCATATGCATTTATCTATAAAAATTTGAATCGTTTGCATGTATAACAAGTCAATTTATAAAAATTTTAAATACATCAACTCTTTAAAATTATTGCATGTATACGAATTAGCTATAAAATGCATAAGTTCTACTTTTATTAAACTTAATTTTATTTATTTTTCTTACCTTGATTATTACTGAAAATTCGTTACATTCATTATATTTAGCATTATCTTTTAATTAGAAGGTCAAGTTTCATCAAAATTAGTGATGTTGCAGGTCATATATATTTTTGTGTAAATAAGTTATCATAATCAAAAGTATAGATGTTCAAAAAAATCGAAATTTTTAGTTCGAGAGTTACTTGAATTTCAACCCTAAACCAATATTAAAATCAATGTCAATTCAATCCAAACTTAATATAAACCCAAATTCTAAGATGAGGGTTTGAGTTATAATTCGCCTAAACTCATTAAGCATAACATTTGGATTCATTTAAATTAAATGCAACCAACTCGAGTTGTGCCTCCAGAAGCAACTTATGTGCATGATTAATGAAACATGTGGGCGAAATCAAAATGAACGTTCCAACCTTCATCTACCTAGATAAAAATGGTTAATGAGGAGATTTTTGGGATTATGTTACACAAAAGCAAGACTTTTTTTTGGATATGTTTTGTTTTTATTAAAACTTTTTAACAAAAGCTTTTTGTTTTCTATAATTATATTATTTTTTAATCTTTTTCATATATTTCAATACAACTACTCTACTTTTTAATTATTTTTATAAATGACACATACAACTAATATATCTATTATAACTTTATTCTATTTACTTCTTATTATTGTCTTCATCATATCATATCAATTTCTTTTATTTTAAAAATTTTTGTACAAAATTTTTTTCAAAAGTTTTATCAATTTTTAAACACACCCTTTAGAAAAAGGGAATTTCTTTGTCCCTCTTTTGAGTTTTAAAAAACTAAAGAGCATGTTCACATGTAGGATAAAAAAAGATGAGATGATCATTCAAAGGAATCTTTTGTTTCCAAATACCTTTTTCCTCAATTTCAACATATTTTTACTTAATTTCAAAACACTTTTACCCATTCTTAATAAAATTTCATTCCAAATTTTCATCATGTTCTCATCACATTTGAACTCTAAAAAGCCTCAGAAACATCATGTGAAAACCATGTTATTTGAAACTTAATGAATATAAGATATAACAAAAGTTTGTAAGGTATGTATATTACTGCAGTAAAGTTATATAAAATGTGTATGTTTACAGAAAATTAAGTTATAATTTTAAAAAAATGAGATTGAATTACAAATTTAGAAAAGAGGTGAATAATAATTTCATAAGATTAGATATTAAAATGAATTTTTATAAATTTTTCGGAAAGAAATTTCAAAATTCTAAATTATACCAATTGAAACTGTTTAAATTCACGGACCTCATGGAAAAATAAAAATAAATAGGAAAATTTAGACCAATAAGGGGTCCTAATTAAAGAATTACATTCATTTATGTGATTTTCATTATATCTTAAAATGTATGACTCAGATCAACGAGAGAATTTAATATAAAGTATTAAATTATGTGCTATTTAATGTAGATAGATTATGAAAAACAACTGATTAAAGTATTTAACTTAATTGCATTAAAAAAATGCCCAAAAGTGAAGTCACTTCCAGAGCTTTTATTTGGCATTGTGTTTTTTTATGTAATTTTCTATTTAATTAATATATTAATGTGTATAAGGCGATTTTATCTGAAATTTCAAGATAAAGCTTATTTTAACATACCCTGCATAGTGAATGTCTAAATCATAAAAATTATGATAGAAGATTTTTAAACAACCAAAATTTGATGAGATTTTATGAACTAATTTTGAATATTAATATCTTAACTTATACGAATTATTTTAATATGAAAACAGAGATGAACGATTAAATTAATCTAATTTATAATATGAATGGAATAGATTAGGAAATATGATGTAATAAAGCATTTACCTTAGAAAACGCGTGTAACTTAAATTCAACCTAGAACCGTCTTTACCTTTGGTACATGCATCTGTGTCATTTTCATTTTCTTAATTGAATTATTATATATATACAACTCCATTTAAGATAAAATTTCATGGGTAAGCCTAAATTAATATACCCTACTTGATGAAAGAAGTAGATTATACAAAATATAATTACAAATGGGCAGCAAAATTAAAATTTGAATGAATTGCATTACTTAATTTCAAATGCTTATATCTTAATCATTTTTAATCATTTTGGCATGAAACTTGTCATAAACAATTAATTTAATATGCTTTTAAATATAGATGGAGTAGATTATAAATAACCTCTTCAGAAATTTTTTTTGCTAATATTCTATGCTAAGTATGGTTTTAAAGATATAGGATAGTAATTTCTTTTTAGATAAAAGTTGGTCTTAGCAAGTGCCGACGAAATAAAAATATGCCACCTATTAAATAATGTGGTTAAATTTTAAAAAAATGATGAATGAAATTGCTGGAAGTAAATAAAAGAGGACGGTACATAGGAGTAATAGTTGACAGCACGCCATTAAAACATATCAAGCTGAATTTAAATTTTTTTTCTTTAGCCACCACTTAAGGAAGAATGTATAAATACCAGCAACATAAAAAAAAAAAGGGAAGGGAGGGGAGGGGGACATTCTGCAGCATCAAAACGGAAGAGGAAAGAATTTTCCAGGTACATATGCATACAAATAATATGACATCTAAATTTTTTTTTCTCTAGTTCAACGTCCAAGCAGGTTTTGATTTTTGTTCTTACGTTCGTTTATATGAATACCCTACATAGCTCCATATTATTATTATCAATTTTTTTATGGTTGATCTTTATACTTCCGCATAGCTGGCACATTTCTTATATTTGAATTTCATTATTCTGAATTATGATGTAATTTAATAAACATCTTATAACATACAGATTTTAGAAAATATAAAAATAATAAATATGTATTTAGAAGTAGGTGGATGGATGTATATAATGAATTTTTTTCTTTTCTAGTTTAACGTCCTAGCAAGTACGTTATGTTCAATTTTTTTTTAAGAGATCTCGATGTGGGTTCGGGAATCAGGAATTGAATATATGTGTAAAATCTCTCTGATGCATTTCATGTAAAGTAACATAGTCAGGATCATTTTGAAATTTCATTCTCAAACGGAAGGCTTCATGTTATTATTATTATACTTTAAAAATTTTTGACTGGTCGTTATATGTTATGGATGTGTCTTCAATTCATATATATATATATATATAAAATAACGTATATAACATTGGAAAAGGGTGTGGGTAGGAACTATTAATAACAGGTTCGATTTGTGTTTTTAATTTGAATTCTGGAAACAAATCATTAAAACTAAATCATAAGTTATTGAATTTTTGTAATGTCTCGGTTAATAAGATTATAAAATAAATGTTGTGTAAGTATTTATGGTTGAAAGTACATTTTATTGGTAAATTTCTATGGTTAGATAAAATGTATATATATATATATGTATATGTATATGTATACACCAAAACATAAGATAGTCCTCTTTACTTGTTTAAGAAAAGAGAAAGAAAAGGTTGAGGAGATAAGTTGACATTCTAAGGTAAGCAAGTAACGTCTTGAAATAATTTATTTTTTTTTAAATGATTGAATGACTTGTAATTTACTTCTTGTTGGCATTTTCAATATTATTTAAGGATGGTCATCCCCATAACGTGGTTTGAAAAAAATGTATTTATTAATCTATTTTATAAATGATTATGCAATTTTCTTAATTTCAAAAGAGAGCAAAATAATAAATGCAATTATTTCTTAAAGTTATGCTAGCATGCATATAATGCATGGTGCACAAAGGTACAAGTTTATTTTAGAGGTGGAAGTGGACCAAAGTCCCCCTCTAATGTGATCGAGTCGCTGATATAAGCCCAACAGTTGGTGACGCCCTCTCTAAAATAAGGGATAGACGAATTGATGGTCGCCTAGCTAGCGTACCATCTAATGAAGGTATAAGGCGTGAATGTGAAATGTGCATTTGCCTATGCATTATTTATGAAATGCCAAATTTTAGAATGAAAATATATACTTAAATAAAAATACTTGCTTACTGAGTTTAGTACTCACATTTTGTTTTTCCTAACCTTAGACAGATACAGGGTGTGTTTGACAATTAATAAAACATGTCAAGTTAAAATTTTTTGATCTAAAACTTTTCATTCTCCACAACTATCATATTTTTTAATCATTTTTTCACATTTTTCTATACAATTACCCTACTTTCAATCATTTTTACACAATTATCCACACAACTAACCTATCTATTTTAACTTTATCCTCTTTATTACTCATCATTACCCCTATTATATCACATCATTTGATAACTTTTACTCTCTAAAACTTCTCACCAAAAGTTTTATTTATTATCAAACATACTCACAGTAAAGTTTTAAAAAAAAGTGTCTCAATTTAGAAACTCTTAATGTTGTATTATTCTCATATACATGGATGAATGGTGACATTGTGAGGATATAATACTATCAGGTTACAAAGATTGACAGTGTAAATGAATTTTAATGCTTTATAAATATTATGTGATTTTAATTACTAGTAAATAATTGCTTGTAAATTGATATGAAATGGAATTGAAAATCCTGCCGCATGAATAGGGCTACAATCCTGCTCACAGTTCACTAACTAAATAATCATAGAGTAAGGTTCGGGCGCCTCGGGTTCGGGCGCGTCATACATCAAGTTCCCATTTTCCAAAGCGTATGTTTGAAAAGTAATAAAAATTTTAAAGAAAAATAATTGAAATGTAAGAAAATGATATGATATAATAGAGATAATAATAATAAGTAAATAGAATAAAGTTAAAACAGATAAGTTAGTTATATATTTAGTTTTTAGTTCTATGTTTAGTTTATAGAAATAATCAAAAAGTAAATTAATTATATTAAAAGATGAAAAAATTAAAAAATAAAGTAATTGTAGAGAGTGAAAAACTTTTGTTAAAAACTTTCAATGTTAACTAAACATATAAAAAAAATTCTCACTTCTATGTAACTTCCAAAGAAATTTCGTCATTCACTGCTTATCCAAATTGACTAAAGTTGGAACATTTAGGGTATGTTTGTTTTCAAATAAAACTTTTCAACATAAAATTTTTTTAATATAAAATTTTTTTAATATAAAATTTTTTTAATATAAAATTTTTTTAATATAAAATTTTTCATTTTTCATGACTTTCATATTTTTTAATTATTTCTTCGCATATTTATATACAATTATACTATTTTTCAATAGTTTCTATATAACTATTTATGCAATTAAATTATCTATTTAAAATTTATTATTTTTATTTTTTCTTGTCAATTTTATCATATCGTATTATTTTCTATCAATATAATAATTTTTACATAAGAATTTTTCATCCAAAAATTTAACTTCCCCTTACACCCTTATTTTTTTGATGAGAAGGAAAACCTTATCCCCTCTCTCTACCGTCTTTGGAAGGAGAATGGATAAGGTGAACCGAGCAATTCATTGACAAAAAAATGTCTGTACAGATTTTCTCGTGAATCACATGAGGGGGGTTGTCCCACCACTCCTGATGATCCGAAACAGAGAAAAAAACAAAATCGGCCAATGCATGCGCCACAGAATTCCCCTGTCTAAGAACATGATGAACCGAGATGAAGTTTAAAGATTGAAGAATAGCCTTAATTTCATCGATGATCAACCTGGCTGGGGAAGAGATGGGTTCGTCCGACGAGAGGAAATGAACAAGGAGGAGGGAGTCCGATTCAATCTGAAGTCTTGCCAGGTTGAGCTGAAGACCCCAATGGATCCCCAAGAGGCAAGCACGTGCCTCCAGGAGTAAAGGGTCCATCGAACCACTCAGTTTCCATCCTTTAGCCGCAATGAAAGAGCTATTGGAATCCCTGATAACCGCAGCAAAGCCCATAGACGAATACCTATGAAGAATCCGAGCATCGACATTCATTTTGAGATATCCATCCGGGAGTTTAGTCCATCTGGGGACCATGGTGCGATCAGTCGCACCCCCAAGAGTGAGAGGGGTGGTCCTACGGTATTGCTCCATATACTCCCTGCACTAGTCCCAAATATTGGAGAAGTCCGGTTTGGTTCCATTAACCCTCAAAGAGTTTCGTATATACCAAATCCTCCAGCAGCATAGAATGAAGAATGCAAGGTCGTTTGGCCTATGTCGATCCACTAGGGAAGTGACGAGCTCCTCAACAGTAACAAACGACAAGGAGTGTCTGGCAGCCCTCAAACAGATCCCCCTGGTTAGAGCACATTCAGAGAACAGATGGTTAGTATCCTCGATAGCAGCCCTGCAAAAAAGATACATAGGATCAACGAGAATGCCCCGGTTCCGCAAGTTGGAAAGTGTCGGGAGTTTGTCCAAAAAAAGTCTTCAGCCAAAAATGAGGATTTTGGAAGGGAGCTTAGTGCGCCAGATTGCCTTGTATGCAGAGGCTTGGGGGAAGGGACCAAATCCTGAGTGGAGCACCCTGTTAGCAGATTTAACAGTGAATCGCCCATGAGGTTCAAACTTCCAATATTTCTGGTCTTCATATGCAGAGGAGGGGAGAGAAATTTGACATATTGTCTGCCACCCATCGTCGCCCGCAGCCGCCACGATACGCTCCTTGATCCATGACCGAGTGGCCCCATTAATAAAATAACTAACATTGACATTGTCCGGGATTGACAATGGTAGAGGCCCCGCCTTCGTGACAGAGGTGTCCAGCCAGGGATCATTGAAAAACTAGACCCGCTCCCCGGTGCCAATCCGCCACATGCATCTGAAACGAATCACTTCTCTGGCCTTAAGGATGCTCCTCCAAGTGAAAGAATCAGATGGTTTTGCGTAGCAGTTCCAAATGTCCCCATTTGGGAAGTATTTTGCTTTTAGGACCCTATAATATAATGAGTTGGAAGGAGAGTTGAGTCGCCAAACCTGCTTTGCAAGGAGGGCGTGATTGAAGATGTTTAGGTCCCGGAAACCTAGCCCTCCAGAGGACTTTGTCTTGCACATGTCCTTCCAAGCCACCCAGCTCATTTTGCGCCTACCCCCGTGTTCGCCCCACCAGAACCTACTCAGCATGCCATTCAGATTAGAAGAGAAAGATTTGGGTAGCAGGAAAATGCTCATCGTGTATGTTGGGATTGCCTGTGCAACCGCCTTGATAAGGATCTCTTTACCACCCCATGAGAGTAATCTTCCTTTCCACCCCTGAACTTTCCTCCATACCCTCTCCCTTAGGCCTTTGAACATCAGTCGCTTTGACCTCCCCAGCCACGCAAGTAGGCCAAGATAGTTCAGAATTTCCTGCCCCGAAGAACCCAATAATGACTTAATATACTGCCTAGAAGCCGAGTCGGTGTTGGAGCTGAAGAAAACGGCAGTCTTATCCACATTGACAACCTGTCCTAAAGATTCCGAGTACCTTCGGATGATATCCAAGAAGTTTGAGACATCCGTAGCAGAAGCCCGCAAAAAGATGATGACATCGTCAGCGAACAACAAATGAGTAAGAATGGGCCCCTTTGGATTGATTTTGATCCCATGGATGCATGAGCGAGCAACCGCATCGTTAATGAGGGCAGAAAGTCCTTCCGCGCACAGAATAAACAAATAGGGAGATAGCGGGTCCCCTTGCCTCAACCCACGCTGAGGGTGAAAGTACCTGGATTTGACTCCGTTGACATTCACCTTATATTTCACAGTGGAGACACAGGATAGGATCCAATTAATCCAGCGCGGGCAGAAATTCATTGCAACCATAATCTGCTGGAGAAACCCCCACTCAACCCTGTCATAAGCCTTAGACATGTCAAGTTTGATAGTCATTTCAGTCCGCTTCCGGCCTTGTCGTTTTCGAAGATAGTGAATGGCCTCGTAGGCCACCAACATGTTATCCATAATGAGACGACCCGGAACAAAAGTGCTTTGGTGGTCACTGATGACCTCGTGGAGGCATCGCTTTAAGTCTGTTCGCTAGAGTCTTAGCTAAGATCTTATATACTACATTGCACAGACTGATTAGGCGGAAATGAGATAACTCGTGAGCACCGGCCTTCTTAGGGATCAGTATCAGTGTGGTAGCGTTGACCGACTTAATATGGGCAGCCTGAATAGCGGGATCTGTCTCCTCCATGAACATTTTACACCACAGAAAAACCTCTCGGCCCACCGTAGTCCAATGTTTTTGGAAGAAGCCAGCAGACATTTCGTCCAGGCCAGGGGCCTTGGTCGGGCCCATGTCGAACGGGGCATTAGCTACTTCCGAAAAAGTCAGAGGAGCAGTAAGGTTGTGCCTTTGCTGGTTGGTTATTCTTTTGGTAATAAGGGTCTGAATCCAGGATGCGGTCGTTGGTACCGAAGAAGTGAAAACTCGCTGAAAGTGATCCCGTGATAGTTCAAGCAACCTGTCTTGATCTTGCACCCATTGGCCATTTTGGTCGCGGAGGGCTTCAATGAAATTGGAGCGTCTTTGATTAGAGGCCACCCGATGGAAGAACCCCGTGTTCTTGTCGCCAGCATGAAGCCAATGAGTTTTTGCCCGCTGTTGCCAAATGCGCTCTTCATCATCAAGTAACGAGTTGATTATGAGTCTTGCCCACTGAATAGCTTCGTCTCGATGGTCGGAGGAGTTCTGAGCCATTAACGAGTCAATCTACCTTTGGGTCTTATCGATATCCCGTCTTAGATTTTCTCTTTTTAATCTGTTCCATTTAGACAAAGCTTGACTGCATTCCTTGATCTTCCACCCAAGAATGTCTGGAGCAGCCACGATGTTAGAGGGTGCGGAGTCCCAAATTCTGTTTACAATGTCATGCGTCGCCTTATCCCTTGCCCAAAAAAGTTCGTAGCGAAATTTCTTTGGAGGTTTCCGCCTACTCCTCCTAGAGTCCAGAATCAACAGAACAGGACAGTGATCCGATGTGGTAGCAGATAGGTGGATGATTTTGGCGAGAGGAAAGGATGATGTCCAGTTGGGTGTCGCTAGTCCCCTATCCAGCCTGGCTTCCACCCGATGGGGTCCCTTTCTGTTATTTCTCCATGTCATAGGTTGGCCAACAAAATCTAAGTCCAAAAGATTACAACTATCCACTATATCACAAAAAAGATCCATCTGATGTTGGGGCCGAGTCCTCTGGCTATAGTACTCAGTTGGTTCCATGATCTCATTGAAATCTCCCAAAACTAGCCATTGAGCGCTTGTCCCATCATTTAGTTGCTCCAAAATGTTCCAACTTTGATGTCTTTTATGTACATCTGGATGACCATAGAAACCTGTGAAGAGCCATCCCAAAAAGTCCACATGGATGTGGTGAGCGGAGTAGCTAATGATGCTTGCAGGATAAGCATAGTTCCATAGGAGAGCAAGTCCGCCTCTTCTTCCTTCTGGTTCCACCGCGAAGCAGCATTCGAACATTAACTTCCTTCTAATCCCCTCCATTTCCTTTGCGGAGCATTTCGTTTCACTGAGGAAGACGAGAATGAGATCTTGTTTCCTAACCAAATCCAGGAGGCAACGAATTGCACATGGGTTCCCAAGCCCACGGCAATTCCAAGCTAGGAGAGCCATCTTAGATGAGGTGGGACTGAGGAAGTTCCTCAGCCACCACCTCCTCATCAATGGATGATCCACCCTTGATCAACCTCTTCTTTTTCTGTGGGATCCCAAAAAAATCAATCTTGCCTCTCTTTCTGCCATTAGCCCCGTGAGAGGACATAGACTGATTGCGATCTCCAGCCACCAAGCCTCTAGCCCTCCGTTTCCACTTTCCTTTCCGTTTTGTCTCTTCCCTGTCATTCAATCCGTGTTCCACCTCCCTTGGTGCTAGGGGACAATGGTTTTGGGCGCTAGACCCAATTGCGGGATCCATAGGACGTTCAGAATGTTCGTCCACACTACATCCCATATTTGGTGGGCCTTTTTCTCTGAGGTACCGTGGGTTATCTGAAGGAAGATAGCATGTATCGGGCTTTCCATCAACGCAAACAGCACTATCGTGCTCCAGTTCAGATTCCGGATGGGCCATGATTCAATCAGAAGCAGCACAAGCAGGGCTCTCCGACTGTGTCTCCTCTGGATTCCGGTCATGGACATGCCGTGTGATCTGGCCAGGGAGAATACGGGCCTTGAAAGGTCCTGTGACAGGTGCAGAAAATGGATGAGAATTTTCGGCTCCCGGAGATCCCATATAGGTAGCAACGTCCGTGTGAAAAACTGGGTAGTATCCAAGAACAGGTGCAGAGATTGGATGAGAATTATCATCTCCCAGAGAGTCCGACGGGGCAGCAGCATATGTGTCATCAGAAAGGTTGTTGTCGGCAGCACATTGCCATGAATTTACCTCCTCCAGTCGGTGCCAAATGTCCACATTTGCTCTCTTCGGTTGGAGCTCGTAGTTGTCGGTGGGGCAGATTGGGTCGCACCTGTACTGATCGGGACAACCACGAGCTATTGCTTTGGTGTGCCTACTCCCGGCCCCTCCCATATCCCGCAGAGCTGAATCCTGATCACCAGTGTATTTCTGTGGCTGCGCTCGTCCCCCTTGGTAATCATTCGCACGGAGTCGCATAGGCTTTGTTCCGACTCTAAGCCAACTGCCATAGTGCATATCAGCTTCGAGGACTTACTCCTTGTGCGAGGCTAGCACCGTGCAGTCCTTAAAGGCGTGTCTCATGACTCCGCAAAAAAAACAAAACACCGGGAGTTTTTCATACTGGAAATTCACCCACTGCCGTTTTTGTGATTCCAATTGAGCGAATATACCCCTCCTCAATGGCTCCGTGCATTTGACAGTCACTCGCAACTTCAATTCTGATTCCTTTGCAACGACCTCATGCAGCTCCTCAAATGAGCTTCCAATACATTGGCCCAGCACCTGCTTATCGACCAGATAAGGGAGACCACAAACATGCACCCACGGGGGCGTTTTCACAAGCACCACCTGTGCGGTGGAAATCTCCTTCGACAGATCCTCTAGAAGCACAAGATTTCTGTCGAAGAGCCAAGGTCCCCTCCCCCTTCTTGTCACACGGCTCTGAAAAGGATATTTGATACAGGTTTTCTGCGACATCGGTGAAGTGGAAATGCCCGCGCGTCCGCCACAGCCGCCTCATAGAGGACTGAAAAAAGTCCCGGTTATACGTCTTCGAAGTTCAGACCGAGCAAATCAGAGAGTCTGCCTTTACACCCTCATTTTGAATTCAACCGCTTGCTTCGCTCCCGTGAGCTGCTTCTAGAGGTGCAACTGGCACTCGCGCGTTTAACCTTCCGAAGGTTAGACACCCGGCCGGAAAACGTCAGGGCCGGAGAAGGAATACGAGGATATTTTCCGGCTGCTTGCCCTCAAAACCAGACGCAGCCTATCCTTCCCACACCTTTTTCTCTCTCCCCGTTACCGATTTCCGTATCAATCTTATTACAACGGAAGAACCCCGAGCAAAGGTATTACAACGGAAGAACCCCATTTCCCCCAAGTTGCTATTTCATGCTCCGTTTCCTCCCTTTTCTTTCCCTTACTTTTCTGAGAGTATCATTCAATGCTCTTTTTATTCATCGGATGTCGACGGGGACGTGGGTGTGGGGTTTTCCCCATGTAGCCTTTTGGAGAACGTTAGTTTCTGCCTCTACAAGTTGGATTCTTTTCTTTGGCTACTAGGGTTTTGATAGAAGTGGGGTGTTGATGTTGGGTTGTTGCTTATATGTTCTGAATTTACGTCTTTGATGGAGGTAATTTGGGACGGCTTGTGGGCTCATGTTGTCTGACAAAATCATTTCGATATTGTCTAGATAGGATTTTCCAGATAGTGGTTCTCACGTCCCCTTCACAAATAGTCTTAGTTTAATTGAAAATTGGAACTGTCAGCCGATTTAGCTGGAGCACTGAGAGGTGGTTCGTAGTCTTTTCATGCAGATTGGTTTAATTTGCCAGCAAGTATCTGTGGGTGATATGATATTTGGTCCCATTGCATTGTAATTTGTAGGTCCATCCTGAAATACAATAGGAGAATTTTATATTTATGATAGGCATTGAGCAATTTCAACTTTGATGAAGTTTTTATATGGATGAGGATTTTCAATTCCAGTCATTTAACTAAAGCTTATTTAGGATCTTGTTGTTGCTCTTGTTCTGTCAGTGTGCCATGTTGTTAGTTTGAACGTTTGTTCTCCAATTTGAATGTTGGGTGCTCATTTGAATTCTTGATGGTGGCAGTAGAAGAAGGTTTTCGAATGGATGTGTGTGGAAGTGCAGTTGGATTGAAATGAGATATGAAAAATGACTAAATTAAAGTAGTGTCTGCAACCGGGAGGTGCTGTTGCCTGGTAGTCCACAGGTTGTTTTCAATTTAGTCTGAATGTCAGTTCATCAGAATCGGGGCCTTGTTATTCAAAGAATCAGTGCTGAATTCCTAGGAAATTGGTCTCTATTTCTGTGTTTCCTGATCATTGAGCTGACTTCTGTACGTTGACTGATTTCTGGAACCAAGCAAATTTTAATGAGTTGGGGTGGTACAGTTGGAAAATATTATACGATGAGACCATCAGTGCTTGGTTGGAGGTTGCCTGTTTTGGTATTGAGTGACTGAGAATTGGATTTTTGACATGTAAATGGGTATCAAGTTGTACTTTTGTGCACTTGTATTATGATTGGGATGTAAAAAATGTCTCCATCCTTGCAGATCCCTTCTTCCACATCGTCAATTTTACGTGATTGGATTGGTAGTCTACGGCCTTATGTTGAAAATGTTACAAGCCAGCAGTGAGGATTGATCTCATGATGCAGGGAATGGGTGCAAGTGTGGCTGGATGATTACTTCAATGTATCTTCTTGTAGGAATCTTGAGGGATCTATCCTCAGTTTTGCTAAACCGTTCTTTATCCAGCAAAGAGATTCCTTTTCTTCCCCTCGTAATGCTACTTATTAATTATCTACCAAAAGAATTCAGTGTAAAGTATCTTTTGTTTATCAACCATTTCGACTTGCCACTATTTTTAAGTTCCAACTTTGCGTATGAGCTGCTCATATAGGAGCCAACAAGCTTTCAAGATAGTTAAACCTTAGCTCTTCATTATGTGTTTCATGCTGTACATGCTAATCCAATTTCTTTTTTGTTTAGTTGTTCCATTGGCAGCATATTTTGTAGTCAAATTTCTGCCAAAATTATTGGATCATGAAAATTTTATCTTCTTTTGCAGATGAATTGGGAGAAGGTTATGAAACTGGGAGTTACTGTCTGCATCGGTGGAAAGGGGACCATGAGAAGGTGTTTAATCTCTCATCATCTGAGTTTTTGAATTTTGATCGAATGTTTTTCGTTTTCTTGCAACTGCAAATTTCAGACCATATACTGTGAGATTTTCTGCATTTCTATTTTTGTTCTATAATAGATGCTGATCAGGTGTCTTTAGGGAAGTTGCATTTCATGTTAGTAGCAATTGCTTATTGCGGGACTTAGAAGTGACTATGACATGGTTGTTATGGATGTTATCAATGATCTTCTGCTTATTCGGTGGAAATGCATGGTCTCCCAAATGAGAATCGTTTTCTTATATAGACTGCTGAAGATAATTATGTCTCTCCAGTCTCCTCCATTTTAGGGAAAGCATAGCCTAATTATTGAGGCACTGTGGCAATTTATTTGAAAAACTAAAATTTTGGGAAAGAGATATCTTATCATTGATTCATTTGTTTTACTGAAAACTCAATTTGTTTTTGTTATATGTAATGGCTCCCTAAATATATTTTTTTTTTTTGTTTTTTTTACTATTTTCCTTTATTTCTCCAGTTTAATTTGTGTTTGATTGACTGGTCTGTTTATAACCCTGATTTGTTACTGCACCACTATAATTTGTGAATTGACACAAATTGTACCCCTGTCCTTGTTGCAATAATGATCGATGGCTGCAGTTTCAGTTCAGAGAGTCACAGCTCTCCCATCAATTTTCTACTTGTCGGAATGTAAAGCTATGCCCATAGACGTCTCCAAAGCATGCCTGCCATTGGGCTGGCAGGCGTTCAGACACTTCTCCAGAATTTCTCCACCATTTGCTGCCTCTGCCGTCCCAGTAATCTGCGTTTCAAACAACATTTCTCGCCTGGGCAACCCGAAAGAAAGCAAAAAGGCCAGGCAACTCCTCTCACTACCCCCTTTCCCCACCAACCCAGAACCTTTGCTGGGCAGGAGGACAAGCTATCCTGAGAAGCCCAATGAAGCTGCTTGCGTCTCTGCTATTACCTGGGTGAAGTACTACCTTGCAGACATCCCTGCACGTGTCATACAGCAACATTTCAACAAGGGCCTTGTAAGTGCACAAATTAGCATGGAAGACTGGGTTTTGCTAATTTATGCACCTCATGCAATCTCAGCAATCTGGAATTTAAAGTTTTTTTTTTTTTAAAGTTTAATAAAATTATTTCTGGTCCAATATCTTTTCTACCTTTTATTTTCAAAACAAAATTGGATCATAAAATCTGTATTTAATAAGGTCGTTTAAGTTTTATTTTGCACGCTAAGACTCTTGAAATGGATATTAGGATCTAATGCTTGAGAAATGGCTATTTGACGTAGCCAAGCTATCAGTTCCTGAAACAGGAAGTTTTGGTCAACAAAGGATTGCTGCCATTTCGTTGACCCATTGCATTACTAAGTACTCTAATTAATCTGCTTTGGAAACAATATTGTCCTTGTTCTCATTGTTGAAAAGAAACAAGTAGGATAACTAGGTGGACAGAAGGAAGTTAGGAATGGAACCTCTTGCAGGTAATGATTAAAACACTTTTCGAAAGTAATCATTTGAAGCAATAAGCTCTTGCCTGTCATGGGTAAATACAATGACTTTGCATAGGGTATAACGACAACCGAGTCAGCCTACTAATTTTTGAATAATGTCGCTATGTAGTTCAGTCATTTCCATTATTTGCCCTAAAGTAAAGAACTTTGGAATTTGGTATTGACATGCACTCAACCATGATATATTTGCAATAGAGGTAATGTGGTGCAGTATATTCCTAATAATATGTTTTGTCAAATTTCTGATATTATTTCAAGGTACAAAAGAGAAGGTGAGCCTTGGCGCAGCAGTAAAAGCTGTTGTCGTGTGACCTGGAGGTCACGGGTTCGATTCATGGAAACAACCTCTTGCTTTGCAAGGGATGGTTGTGTATTGTAGACCCAAAAGGTGGTCCGACCACTTTTGTCAGAACCTGAACAGACCGGCTAGTTCGACTGGGAACCGATGACAGGTTCGGTTCACATATACCCTGTCTGGTTCAAAAGGCAAGAACCTGTTTGAACAGTTTGAACCGTTGTTCAACCCGTAAAACTGGTTGAATTTGGTTTGGTTTACCCAGTCTGAAATTTTTTTTTTTTTAAAATTCACGACCGCTGTGGTGGATCGCAGAACCTTGTGGTGGAAATTCCATTTGCTGTTTTTATGTTGTGTGACTTCCGTATTGTGTTGGCTGTTGTCTGTCGAAATTAAAAAGACCATTTTCCTTCATGCGAAATCTGAAGAGTTGAAATTTCAATTTTAAATATCCTTGAATTATACCTATCACTTGACACACACACACACACACATACATATATCTACCAAAGTTATCCATCATCAGATATATTATTTAGACATGTCCAACCTCATTATTAGGTTATGCTTCTTACATTTTTTCTTGATTTTTTAATACTTCTTAGATCTTATATGCAAGCCAACTATCATATTTTTTCCATTAATATTTGTACCATGTAAAAAATCATATTTAATTAGATTCGCATATAATACACAACAAATGAAATTGCATAAAGTTGTTTATAATTATATTTTTGAAATTATTGATTATAAAAGTTTTCAATTCACTTATTTTATATATGGGCTATATACATAATTCTAAACAAAATGGATGAGTTGGATCTTTTAAAAAATAAGAGTTGCACGATGCGGTCCGTTACATGAGAGAATCACCCATAAATATTTATTAATATATAATTAATTAAATAATTATGACATCAATGGTTATATAGGTTTGAATTAGACCAATTGCTTCACCGGTTCGGTTATGACAACATTGGGTCTGACCCTTCCTTTGCGCAGGAGCATAATGCACCGGGCTGTTCTTTTTTTTTTTTTTTCTCCCTCTAAAAAAGATTTCAAGGCACAAAAGTATGCAACTTTATTGAGCTTTGTGAGCTAATTGCAAAATAAAGCTAATATAGAAATAATAAAACCATTATCTCACAAATAAATAATAATTCCAAAAAATTATAGTTGTTTTGCTGGCCAAACTTGGCATTTACTCTCTCCAAGAATAAGTTTGCCTCAGATTTGACTATCTGAAGTGAACCACTTGCACTGAATAGTTTTTTTTTTTGAGTTTACCAACTGGTTCCTATTGATTGTAAATCTTGTCAAATGAACAACCCTAGTGCAGTGTGGGGACTCAAACCTTTTGAAATCTTTCAGCAATCTTAACTTGTACATTTAGAAGGTGCTGTGCAGTTAAGATTCTATATTAAATAGACAACTTCTGTGCTTTACTCCAGAATTGGCAATGTCATAATATCGTTACATAGGCACTATCACTCTACAAGTCTATTTTCTATTTGTGGTCCATGTTTTGGCTTGAGGCTAGTGTTAGAATATGTGATAATTCAATTTCTAAGTCTTGATTAAAACTATTCCACAGGACTTACACTTTCGAAATCTTTCAGCAATTATAAACAAGATGCAGCACATGCTGTAAAGATCTGGTTGGGTACATGTTGAAGGGGGAAGAAACTTTCCGACCACTTTTTTCCCGTAATTTTTAATGTGATGTAACATGTAACCATCTTGTTTATCTCCAACAACCAGACTTTTTCCTCATTATTATCTTTCTTTTTTTTATATCATTAATCTTACCTTTCTAAATTATTTACACTATATATTTTATTTTATTTTATTTCTTTGTTTACTTCATGATTGACATCTTGTATTGCTTACAGCTCTGTTTCAACTTCATCTGTTTTAACCAACCTAACAGTTGTCAATGTAACTTGTAATTTCTACTCGCTAATACCATATACTTACATCTCAGGCATGGACCAAGCCTCTTAAGGGATATGAGAATTTTATCTTCATTAATGTCCATTTTCATGTTGAGGCTCAATTAGACAGATAATAAACATGAGATGTTCGTTAAGATAGAAATGGAGTGTTGCTTATTCCATCAATGCATTGGTTTGCATCTTCAATGGAAAATTTAAAAAATAAATGCTCTTTCATGAAGTTGCCATCTGATTTAATGGCCCTGACGACGCTAGTGGGTATAGAAACCTACCATTGAATATACCATCCCGTTAAATACACCAGTACATATTTTGATTAAGTTGGCTTGTCTTATTCTGAAGATCTAATTGTTATGGTCTCACTTTGTATTTTAGGTTCAAGTGGAAAATTCAAATCCTGATGGCTTTTCAAATGGAGAGGGGCGCCTTCACTTCTTAAGAAAGGTTTTCATGTCTTGTCATTGTTGAGTGATCATATGATTGAATTGTAGTAACATTACTTAAAAAATTTCTGTCGGTTTAATTGCTATAACTACAAAAATTTAGGTTTGATGGAAATTATCATGTTTGGGAACTTCTGTTTGTTTCTCTTATGTTGTAGTTTTTACATAAGAAAATTTGGTGCTTATATTTCCAATAAAATTCATATGTAAAATCTTATCTCTGAGTTTTTTTCCTTTTTGCATTGTATTTGGTTTAATAGACAACTCAAAGTTATTATTATTTTTTTAATAGACAAATCAAAGTTATTGATGTGAATAATCTGGTAGTTTTTAAATTACGATTTTCACCCATTTTATCCAATAATTGATTGATTAATCTTTATGTTTCATGATATACATTCAAGAGAAAATTATAGTTAGACATTTATAAATAGAGGTGTGATCTTGTTAGCCCACACTAATAAGCTTATTTTTATTTTTTTTGCTTTTTCATAAACTTGTTGAGCTAAATATATTTAATGTATAAATCAAGTTTTATCATTTTTGGAGATGTGTATATATTTTTTTAGATTTTTAAGTATAGGGATGTTTTAGCCATTTTTAATGATAGAAAATTACTAAAATAGCTATGTGTTTAAAAATTCAAAAAAATATATAAACGTTTTCAAAAATTGTAAAACTTGGTTTATACAATGAGTACATCTAAATTAACAAGTTTATGAAGCCAACAAAAAAAAAAAAGAAGCCTTTTAAATAAGTTTTTTAGCATGGGCTAAGTAAGCAATTACTTGGCTAGGGTTGATAAGATCATGCCTTTTATAAATAAGGGCTTCAATATAACCCCAACAATGTTTAATTTATTGATTATTGATGCAAAATTCAATCCATTTAGTGTATTTAATGTTGTTTGTTTAGCCAAGAGACAAGTTTCATCTGATCAAATATGTGCATGAGCCACATTACTTAAAATAGATATATTCATTTGTAATTTAGGAAAAATACTTAGATCTATTCACATATGTACTAGAATATAATAATACTTTACAAAAATATTTATCCACATAATAATGATATATTAAATAGTTTAAATGTTGAAAATACGAAATTGATATTTAATATTAAATCATTTTATTATATTGATTCTTACACATTTGTAGGTTGGGCCCACGTACAAAATACTAAACAGATGAAGGGGTTTTATGATAATATAAATGACGCTAAATATAATGGATTAAATGAAATTTTCTATCAGTCATCAAGATACTAAGGATAATGTAAATAATACTAAATACAATAAATGAAATGGATTTTCCACCAATAATCAAGGTATTAAAATAAATGAGGTTACATAGAAGATGACTTTCATGGAAGCAAAGCCCTACAATTAACGCGTTGTGGTCAAGTAGGTTGGACTAGATATAATGAATGTACTTTCAAAAATAATCTTTGGCCTTATGAATATTTTATTTAAATGGTATTTCAGTGAATGGGCTAAACTGGTGAGAAATTGGCTAGAAAATTGAATGACCACTACCTTTGATATTGTTTAAGAGCTTTCGGAGAAAAGGTGCTTACATATTTTTTTATGACGAATGAAGGGCATTTTTGTGATTTGGAATGGTTTCTTTTTCTCGAATTATATATATCCCATATAGTGAAAATATTCTAGTGTGGTCAAACTGCACTAAATTGCAAATGTAAAAATGAGGCTCAATTAATGAAATTAAAACTTCGCTCAACAATTGTATTTAAAATTATTTATTTCAACTGTTGACCAATTTTTTATCTAAATTAGATGTGCTGGTAACCCATATCTGAAAATGGTACAAAATTAACATAATAAAACAGTTTGATTTAAAAATTCAATTTTAAATGGAATTTTTGCATATATGCCTACAAGATTTGACTAATATTGCATCCATGTCCCTAAGTTTACTGAAATTGCAAATATGCCAATAAGGTTTGCATGAAATTACAAGCGTCATCCTTCTATTATGATGCCATTAGAATTTTAAACAAATGAAGATGCCTTTAGAGAAATCGAAAGTATCTCCTTTAACTTAAAAGGACATTTTCATCATTTTAAAAAATGTTTAATAACATCCTAATGGAAGGGACACACTTGCAATTTTATGCGAACTTTATAGGCATATTTGTAAATTTGACAAGCTTAGAGACAATCATACAATATTGGCTAAACCTTGTAGACATATATGCAAAAATACCATTTTAAATTTGCATTTTCAATATTTAAACTATCTAAAATATAATTCCTATATGAAGAAATGACTATATACAGTTCATAGTCTTAATATATATGCATGTGTCTCGTTTCTATGTGACAAAGTTATATAGAAGTGGTTTCATGTAACCCCATTTATTTTTGCCACCTTGATGATTAATGAGTAAGTAATGCTAATACAATAGATAGAGTGAATTTCCCATTATTCATCAAGGTGGGAGAAATGAATCGGGCTACATACATAGAAGCGAAACTCTATATATCTAATGGATTTTATGGGTGGGTGTTGAGGGTATTTGATAGTTCCCTTGATTTTATTTGGTTTCCTCGTTGGTGTATTTGCCTTATTGAGATTTCTTTCTGGATTAATTTATTATTTGCATTAATCTTCATAGATGAGTTGATGGTTACTGTGGATTTTATTTGTTTGCCTTATTGGTCATTTTATTTGCATTCCTGAGATTTCCTTTTTAATTAATTTATTATGTCCACCTGCAGATAAAATATAACGAGGCTATGAGAGAAGGAATGAAAGTTTATATTCCGGTATCTGCGGCTGAGACCGAGATTTCAAAGAGATATGATACCATACCAAGGGCAACTTTGTATCCAAATGCTGATGAGATTGAGTATTTGCAAAGACTTGTGATTTATAAGGTAAATATTACATAAACTTTCTTTAACGATTAGAGCATGGTGCAAACTGGCCCAAGAGAGCAGTTTGCACCTGCCTGCATTTATTCCTTGCATAAGGTGTGAAAACCAAGGTGCCAATTCAACTTTTCCTTGGCCAGGTGCAAAGCAGGCAGGTGCAAACTGCCCTCTTGTGGGCTCTAATCTGCTCCCTTCTTTCTTTGCCTATTGTAGGATTCTTAATTCTTTAGGTGGTTATGCACCATGTTAGGATTCTTATTCCAATAATCTCCGTTCCACATTATCATTTCACACAACTTGTTTCTGTGCATAATAACATAAGGATATATTCTCCCATGATTGAGCATTGTCGTGGAAGCATTTTTTGACATATTTTCCAACATTCCTCACGCTATGTCTTATCTTCTTAAACATTTCAACTTCTTTTGTGTTTCACCTATTCCTTCATACGGTTTGGGCTGAGCCCCTCTAATCTCTCTTATTGACTCATATAGGCTGTCTCTGGCTTTGTTTTCTCATTTCCATCTGATTGTGTTACCTTATGTAGCTACCATCAACTCATCATCATGGTCAATATCAACAACATCCTCCAATAAGCTAAAGTATACAGTGAATTTTATCTTTTTAAGCATGTGATTTTTTGTCATTGGTCAATTGTCCAAAAGTTCCTTTATTATTGTGTTGGCACTTTCCAACAATTTCATATGTTCAGCAAAGTGGATGCTAGTGCTCCTTTTAACCTTTTTATGTGCACAGATTTCACTATTTGATTACAATAATGAAACATCACCCCAATTGGATTCCTTTGTAATTGGTATAAGCTGCCAATGTTCCCATGCAATGTAACATATTTGGTGCAATGTTATCAAAACTAGACCAAGCCAGTTAAATGATCAGTTACTCCAGTTTTTTTTTTTTTTTTGGGGGGGGGGGGGGGGAGTAGAATTATTATGTTTGGTTTATGTCAAGTCATAGATTGGAGAGTTTTTTAATAATTGTCTATATAAGTTTCCATATTTTGCATAATAGACCCTGCAATAGTGCTGTCATGGGTTTATTTTGCAAATATAAATACAGACTATAACTTGTTGGAGGAAAGAATTTTTAAATATAAATAATAAAATTTTGGATCTTTATTATTTTTTTGAGGTAGATCTTTATTTACTTAAAATGTAGTTCTTTTACCTTAATTACTAATTTAATTGTTATTGCATTTAAATATTCAAAAATTAATTGTATTTTTTTACTAATATGAAAAGATATTTTAGTCAAATTAATGGCATTTTTATTAATAGGAAAAGATATTTTTGAAATATAAATTTTGTAGACTTATAAATGAGTTATTTATTTATTATATTGCAATTCATAGAAAATGTTTTCATTTCAACCCAAATGCGGAAATGTTAGTTTGAGCCCCACTAAGGTGATAAGTTGAAATCTAAACCACCATCATATTTAGTAAACCTAAAATTTTTCACCATGTATTAAGCATTGCATATTATAGAATAGAATCATTTGACAATGCATATAATATCTGTTAAAACTTCCATCTCAAGTGCAATGCACATATGCATTTTTTAAACAACGGTTGTGATCCTGTATGATTAATTGCGTAGGAAGTAAATTATGACTAACCTAATCTACCCATTCGTTTATGTGTGCCAAATTTGCCTGTTGAAAATCCATTGCGAGTAAAGAGGGTTAGATGTGAGAGCCCATTGCTCGAGTGAGAGAGTAATTTCAAAATTTTGAGTGACATGACAGATCTCTGCCAGCACGCTGCTGCAGTACTGCATCTTTTCTCTTTTTCCTTTCAATCCCTCATGCCATTTCCAATCTACCCACTCTCTGATATCAGCACCCACGCTGCTGCTGCTGCTCTCTCTCTCTCCCTCCCTCCCACCCACCCTCCCTCCCTAGCCGAAATCATCCTCAGGCCATTTCCTATCTACCTGCTTCCCGGTCAATTTTAATTTAACATTTTGTAAAATCATTTCATTACTGCAATTTGAAAGCAAGAATATTACAGATGTTGTGCCATTAAACTAATCGAAGCTAGAGCATGATGTTGATTAATGTTTCAAATCACCCAAACAAGGCTGAATGATCACAAACTTTGGCGCACAACAACACACCATACTCAAACATCATCTTCCCCAAACTTCTGTTGTAGCTGGTGCTACTGCCTACAATTGCTTGACAACAAGTGACTGTCGAGGGATATGCTTTGACTACCTATAACGGTAACGCCGAAAAGTTTTTTTTTTTTTTTTTTGATGGTTTATATTTACATACATCTCAACACATATTACATTGTAGTTCTAAGACATTCTTACAAATAAGGAGATACATAACTCCTCCAAAGAAACTGGAGACATAGCTCCACTAAAGAATTAGGAAGAACAGCTTCTATTCAGCCCAAGGGAGACAACAGCTCCCACACTATTTTTTCCGGGCCGAAATCCCAATGTGGGATTCGAACCCATGACCTGCGCTAAGGGGCCTAACACCCCTACCACCTGCGCTAGCCGCAGGTGACGTAACGCCGAAAAGTTACTGGCATCACATTCAGTGCCCTTCTAGCCATCGTCAGAAATCAAAAATAAAAAAAGTGGACGCTGCTGTTCTTCCTCTTATCCAGCCAAAGGCATGAGGGATCCTCATTGCTGCCAGTCGGATCTGTATTTTGTTTGCATCACCAATGGAAAATTTGTCTTCCACAGTGCCAGTGAACTGCCATTTCATTGCCACTGATGGTGAAAAATCCATGTCAGCAGAAAAACTCATCAAAATCCCCATAACCCACCACACGTTCTGACAAAATCTGCACAATGTTATTCTTCTACTCGAATCCCATTTACTTAATTGTGAGCTCGCACAGCCATTAACCTCCATGCATGCTCATAACAAAAATCAACTTTTCTATCGCTTGTTTAACGAAAAAAAAAAAAAAAACACTCCCCACACAACCATCCGCACACACTGCTGAAATCCACATGCTACTGCCAGCGAAAATTGAACTCCGATGGCAAAGGCTTGACAGAAAAACAGAGATCTCCAGTTCTCCATTACCGCAAAATCCAGCCGGCACAGCTATGGCTGGCAAGATCCTTTGGTTGTCCTACCAATCATGGATGCCCTCGAGTGTCAATCACCAGATGAAGGCAACCCCATTCGATCTACCTGCTGCAGTTAGCCCCATCCAATTCACACACATTTCCGCCGTTCATGACCTACTCAAACCATGGATTCAATGGGTAGGATGTGGTGTACATTTTCGTAGTCCTAGCTGCATAAGCAAATGCCTCATCTGACTGAACTCGGATGGACAGCAATTTTCCTGCATTTTGGTGCGGCTTAGATTGGGTCAGTCATAATTTATTTACTTTGCGATTAGCTGTATAGCATAGGAATCCAATTCTGATACAGAATGCTGAAAGGGATAATTTCAAGCAACACAAAATCATTTAGAATTTGCCTAATCAGCTTGGTGGGTCCTAATTAATTCAAATTTGATTATTTAGATGCAATAAACATAAAAAATCTAACATCAGTAGAAGAACTGCATTGTAATTAAATAAAGATCCAAAAAATCTATTTTCATATTAAATAAAGATCCAAAATTTTATTCTTTATATTTAAAAATTTCCCACTAGCAAGTTATATTCTGATATTTGTGTAGATTACAACCTGTGAATTTGCTGATGGTAAATTGGACCTTATTGTTTGTATATTTCCAAAATATACCGTATGCCTATAAGTTTGCATATTTTGCAAAGTAGACCTTAAAATATGCAAATTTACAGAGTTTATTTTGCAAATATTCAAACCTGGCATGTGAGAGTCTAAATATGTGAAGTTAAATGTAGGGTCTGCTGGAAAAAAAAAACTTGCATCAGGATATGGAAAATACATTTAATTATGAGAAATTTTATGTTTCTTATGAAGTAGGATATGAGAGATTTTATTGGGGTTAGAAAATTTTTGGCCAATGAACATGCCCTTGAATTATTTTAATATTTTTTAATAATATCAATCAAACAAGTGTATATTAATACAATAGAATCTTTCATGAAATATCTACTTATTTAAATTAAGAGACAGATGATGGATGTGTAAATTTTATATTATTTTTCAAAATCATTTTGGAAAGTATATTAATCTCGTTACTTTTGTTGAACTATGAACCAGGCGCTTAACTGGTTTGAACTCCAATCCAGTTTTAATAACATTCCTCTTGACTTATGGTTTTTATTTTTTGCCAATGATATGTCAAGCTTGAAATTATCGACATGAAGAAAGCATAGCTACTCTTACAGCCGTTGTATCACATTTTCTAGTCTTACAGCCATCTTATCAAAATGTCCTTTTATTCAATTGGCACTCTGCAATTACATGAAATTCTACTAGCACAATACCTAGTAATTCTGAATGTCAATTCTGTATGTATATCCTTGTCAATTTCTCCATTTTCTTAAGCTATTGAACCCAAATTTCTAAAATGGATATTTTGTCGTTAAACTTGACTTGCACTCTCAACTAACTACTCATTTATGTTTCTCTTTTTATTAAAGATACTTTTTCCTACATTCAGTTTTCATTTGACTGATTCTAAAGCCTTTCGATTGTAATGCAATTATTAAATTGTACTTCTAAATTGGATAGATTCCTTTGTATTAATTGTTAGGTTATCCCAGGGGAGAGCTTAGCTATGCAGCATAGATTATTAGTGATGGATATATATATACAAAAAGAGTCAATAAAAACTAAAGGCAATATAATTCGAAAAATTAAATGGTGGAATTTAAAGGGAAACAACATAAAACTCTTTAGTAAAAGAATGATAGAAGAAGGAAAATAGGACATACAAGAAGATGAAGTAGAATCAATGCGGGATAAAATGACAATTAACATAAAAGAAGTAGGACAAAGTATTGTTGGAATATAAAAAGATCGTAGACCCTCACATAGGGAAACTTGGTGATGGAATGAGGATGTTAAAAAAGCTATAAATGATAAACAAGAAAAGTTTAAAATGCGACAGAGAAATAAAATTGACATACTTACAACAATACAAACTATAAAAAAAGCTACTAAAAAAATTATTGGCGATGCTAAAAACAAAGCTTATGACAACTTATATGATAGATTAGGGACTAGACAAGGTGAAAATGATATTTTTAAGTTGTCTAAATTAAGAGAAAATAAAGATAAAGATTTAACACATGTTAGATGCATTAAAAGTGAAGACCATAAGTCGGGGCTACTACAAATGTGAGGATCATAAGTGGAGATACTAATACTTTTCTAGTTAAAATAGGTTTACATCAAGGCTCAGCCTTGAGTCCTTACCTCTTTACCTTAGTCATAAATGAAATTACTAGACACCTCCAAGAAAAAGTACCTTGGTGTATGTTATTTGTAGATGACATTGTTCTAATAGATCGAACTAGAGAAAGACTAAATTTAAAGATGGGTAGATGCTTTAGAATTTAATGGTTTTAGAATTAGTCATACAGAAACTGAATATATGAAATGCAATTTTAATAATAGTGAGAATCCAGATGAGGAACTAATTAAGATTTTAGATCAAGTAGTAACAAGAATTAATCACTTCCGGTACCTAGGATCAGTAGTTCAAGAGAATGAGGAAATTGAGAAAGATATAATACATAGAATTCAAGTAGGATGGAAGAAATGACTAAATGCATTAGGAATTTTATGTGACTGTCGAGTTCCAAACAAATTAAAAGGAAAATTTTATAAGACTGCGATTAGACCTACTATGCTTTATGGCGCAGAATGTTGAGCAGTTGAAGAACAACATGTACAAAAAATGGACGTAGCGGAACTGAGAATGTTGAGCTGGATGATTGGTAAAACAAGAAAAGATGAAATTAGAAATGAAATAATTCGAGAAAATCTAAAAGTGAGACCAATTTATAATAAAATAAGAGAAAATAGATTAAGATGATTTGGTTATGTTAAAAGAAGGCCCGAAATGGCAATGGTTAGGAGGATAAAGTCTATATAAGTAGAAGGTGGTAGGAGAATGAGAGAAAGACTAAAAAAAAATGGATGTTAGAAATTAAATAAGATTTAAAAATATTACAAATTACTGAAAATTTAGTCTTATATCGCCAAGAATGGCGCAACAGAATCATGCAGCTGACCTACCTTTGTGGGAAATGACTTTTGACGACGATGACGACTTCTAAATTGTAGCAATTAATTGAATACAACTTTTTCTGAAATCCCTACTCAAAAAACGGGGGAAAACAAGTTGGAAAATTTTCATATATGAGCATGGAGAGGAGATGCTATTTATTTGATTGGTAAATGATTATAAAACAGTTTAACTAATCAATGGATGAATATTTGTTGGTGTATATGAATACACTATGGTTTATTTCTTGCTATTTGGGATTGATTTGCTCTAATATTTCTTCATTCGCATAATTTGAACTATGGAATTTCAGGATTCTGCAATGCTTGTGCTAAACAAGCCCCCTAAACTGCCTGTGAAGGTTTGGACATCATATCTTATTCTTGATAATAGTTTGAAATTCTATTTTAGTTGCTTTTATTGATTCTTCTTACCGTCTCTTCTGAAGGGAAATATGTCGGTTCATAACAGCATGGATGCATTGGCAGCTGCAGCATTATCTTATGGTTGCAAAGAGGTTCCAATGCTGGCAAGTTTCTGAACACTTTTTCTTCATTGCCATTAAACAATCGTGATTGTCCAGCATTCTTCACTGCCATTAAACAGTTATTTTACATTTCAGCTTCCTCTCGGCAGAGAGTTTCTTTCCTTCATTTTCAGTGGCATATTCTGTGTAGAAATAGAGGTCATGAATCCTTTTCTCATAACTTCCTCAACATTCTTTTCGGCTTGCAAACATGCAGCTATAATTAACAACTCAGAACCGGCACCCGCTCAAATCTTTTGTTTTCCTTTTGAAATTGACAATGCATGTTCATATTTCCTATTCACTTTGCTTGTAAATTGTTTTAAAATGGATTTTTTTTTTCACTTTATGGTCTGTTTGTCATGAAGTAAAACCAAGTGGGGGAAAATTTATGGAAAAATTTTGAAAAAGTGAGAGAGTAACGTGATATGATATCGATAATAATTGGGAATAAAGAGAAAAAAGATAAAATAGAAAATGTTGTTGTATCTAAAGATGTGAAAAATGATTAGAATGGCAATAATAGAACAAATGGGGTAGTTAACTTGCGAAAATGTCAAATCATACCAAAATGTATGTTTTCTTTTTTTCGTTTTTTTAATCTCACACCAAATGGACCCCTTATCATATTCTTCTGCAACCTGCCAATAATTGCACTTATTATCCTAATTTTGTCAATGACATCATACAGACATTTGAAAAGTTTGCTTTCAAAATGGAAATCCATTTTGTTATTCTATTCTGTACCATACTACCACTTCCCATTAACTTTGATTTGTATACGTTAGCACATAAAACTCCCAAAAAATTCCATTCTTCCACTCGTTTTATATGCTATCAGTGGCACGACTCTCAGCCTGTCTACTAAATGGGGTTCCTGTCCAGAAAAAAAATTGAATTTTCTTCAATCCCCATATAAAATCTTATTTTCCAATACATAATGGAAATTGATTCGGTGCACCCGGTTGCCTATTCATATATATATTTTGAAATTTTTTTCACACAACTATTAATCGAAATGTATTTTACATGTTATCAATATTTACCATTTTTGGAGATTTGTAAATGTTTTTTTTTTTTTGAATTTTTTAAAATCAATGTCATCTAAAAATCTTAAAATGGTAAAAATTGATACACATATTAAATACACTCAGATTAACAGTTCTATAAAAAAAATTTCAAAAAAATATATTAAAAAGTGAGTTATATGCACCCGGGTGCACCGACCTAAGTGTACCCGGGCGCACAGGATCAAGTTCCATACATAACAATCCCATTTTTATTCATCAGTACCTATTTTTTCCATTTTCTAGTATATGTTGTGACATCTACCTACCACAATAACTCCACTTTTTCCAATATCAAATTCCCTTCAAATGCAACCAAACAGCCTTGAAATGAGAAGATGGTATTTTTGTGGTCTTAGTTGGCAGTATTAATTTATTCCTTATAAACTGAGATGATAATTGCATTTTAGGTAGTTCATTTTAATCCGGCATTTAGTTACTCATGGAAAAATGTTTAAGGACTCACGATGGAGGAATTGCAAAATTGAAGGTAACATTGATAATATCTTGGATATGAAGAATACAAACAAAATGTATAAGAGTTTTTATGGACTGATTTATTGTTGCCGATCGAGAACAAAATAGTGTAAAAATGGTATAAAGGGGCTTGGAGTGACAAATTTTGATAGAATAATATTAGTGCTGATTTTGTTGGTAATTAGAGATAACATTAATAAGATCTCTGACATTAGCAATAAAAAACTGGAATAGATGAAAATAATGCTTAAAGGGTTCTGAGAGGTAATTTTTAATAAAAAATGATAATATTTCTGATGTTATTGAGAAATTACGAATAATATTGATTATATTATCAATTTAAAACTGAAATAAATCAAATTTATTCCACTACTCCCAAAATGATACTATCAGAGAAATATCGATGCAGCAAAAATTGATGCCAATCACATTTTTAAAGGCAGTAGTTTGTTTGCTTGTCAAGAAGTTATGCATAAAGACTAAACGACTTCAATACTAGGCCACCAAACACTTCATCTGATACGAATTTTTTTCTTCCATCAATACATTTCAAGTTTTCCTTACCATTCATCGATTTTAAAGTTTCTTTTAACCTTTTGACTCACTATTAGCTGCTTTCTTGAATTCCATGCTGGTCTCTTTTTTTCCTTTCATCTTTTGCATGTAAATGGTCGTCCATCATGCTTGTGTACTTGACTTATGAACTGGTTTGATTAAATTTTATGATCCACTTCTTTGCTAAGGGGATCAAAATCAACTCAAATCTGCTACTACACTGGGCCACAAAATGCAGGAAAATAATATTGGAAAGTGGTTATATTTTTTATTTTTCATGGAACGAGAACTGGATGATGGTGGATTTGAATTTGCTGGAGGTTCTGTGGTCCACTTCTACTTGTCTGTCTTAGCAAGGCAGAGAACAGATGTGGGTCAAACTGTATGTTTTTTCTTGAAGGAATGCACGGTAGAATTTGGTTGTTACAGGAACCAATTCTCTGTTCCTTTAGTCAATTTTCTTTCGTGATTTTGTTTCCATGATGACATCAGGTGCATAAATTTGATAGGGAGAGCAGTGGCATTCTATTGATGGGGAGAACGAAAGAGAGCATTGCTTCTCTCCATTCTTTGTTTAATGATAAGACTAAAGGCAAAACTTCTTTCGAGGTACTAATCATCCCTTTGGTCATCGAATGATTATTAGAAGGAATTTTTAGCTACTTGCTGTTGTGGTATTCTTTTTGCCTTGTCCTCTCACAAAAATAATTCTTGAACAGTGACATGGGACTGTTCATTGGGTGGTAGATGCCAATTTATATTCAGGGTGAAAAAATGGGGGCATGGGTTTGAGTGTGCCCAACCTTGACCTTACTTTTTAAAATTTGTGTTTGACTTTACTTTTTATACCGGGTTGGGGCAAGGTCAACCCGACACGCGCCTTTCTTCAATAGGTTTTGGAACACATTTTAGGTTAGTTTTGGGTCTGTTTTGGGGCAACAGATCGGATTGAAAATGTGGGCCAAAGGATGATAATTTTAAGAATTTATATACATATCAATATAAAGTTACATCTATGATAAATTTAAAGGTTGAGTGTTTCAACATTTGACTATTTAGTAGAAGTAAAACACAATTATTATAATAAAGCATCAGTAAAACATTTCTTTTATATAATCCCATTTGCAACTTGATGAATATGTGTTTACTTTCAACAAAAATAACATTTGTAAAATTTTGAATTACAATTAAAACTGCTAAAATGCAAAATTATAATTTTCATTCTTGAAAAGTGCAAACAACATTTCTAATACTTTTTATTTTGCTGAAAAATCAATGCAGGACATAAACGACATTTATGCAATTAAGAAAGAAAAATATATTGACATAAACTAGTCAGAAAGTTAAATGCACATTCACATAGATCATATTCACATCAATTAGTCATAATAAAGTTAAACACGTATCTAATAAAATCACATTCATATAAATAAGTAATATCGTTTATAAAAATATTTTGCAGTTATGCGGGTGGGGCAAGTCAAGGTAAGTTGGGACATAGTTGACCTGCCCCACCCCTGAAATTGAAGAACGGGTCTCAAATCCTAACCTGCCCTACATGAGTCAAAATTGTTGCCCTGACCCTATGTAAAAATCGGGACGTGACCATGGGTCAACTTGCCCTCGTTTTCACCTCGAATTTATATACTGTAGTTGATTGGGTACCGTTTTCACTGGGTAGGCAGCTAGTTGTTAGGAGGATAGATATGAAAGGTTCTTAGCAGGATTCATTGTTGATAAAATACATGATTCAACTTGCAATGCGTATCTCCATGGGAAGGGGATTTTTTTTTGTTCTACTTGTGAAGCCAATTCGAGTAAAGGTGAGTTTTTAAGGTAGGAAAGGCATAAACATAAACATGTTGATATCCTCTAGCGTCCAGATGGAATGGAAAAGCTTTACAAATTACAATATAAAGAAATCATTGGAGATAAGACATTTCTTCTTATTTGTTGTTTTCTTATCTTCTCCAAGTTTTCAAGTTTTATTGACAAAATAACATTGCTGAGTGATGGAATACTAGGGTTAGTGGTAGGAAGGCCATTTTTAGAGGGCCCTAAGCCTCGAGTCTAGATCTTTTATCTCGTTTACTTTTATGGGGCATGATTTGCCATCCTAGACGTAGTAATTGAGGGAATCTTGGTTGGATCCATCAACAAAGTGTTTCCTTTAATTGGTGCATGTAATTGTTTCAGTTGTTGTTGTTGTTATGAATGCAACCAGTTGACACAAGAACAAACATAGTGAGTTTTGGCAGAGAGTTATCTAAACCTTGACTTCCAAATTAATGAAAATTTAGAATTCATGGACTTTTGAAATCCGAAAGTAGACTAATAATTCACCATTTCACAAAAGGCCTTATAGGGTCATGATTTAGAAAATTTGGTGCATATTTGTAGGTTTGATATGGGTATGTATTGTGAAATTAGTCACAGATGGAGGATTGTCAGGCATGGTTCTGAATATTGGTATTGAGCCGCCCGAAAACCTATATGCTGTGGGCATATCGTATTGTTATTGAAACGTAGACTGTATTGGAGAATTTTTTTTTAATTCTAAAAAATATAGGGTATGCTTGACAATTCCATTAACAGATCTACAGGAAAGTCCTCATTCGAGATTGTCTAGGGCTATGCTTCTCGTACTCTCGTTGATCTTGTTTCTTTACCCCCTGATTTTCGTGTCTCTGCTTCTGCCGATTCACTTGCATAACATATTCATGATGTTCATGCTATTATAAGGAGAAAAATTGTGCTTAGTAATGGCACTTATAAGATGGTTGCGGATGTTTATCGTACGCATTATGAATTTAATGAAGGTGATTATGTTATGGTTCGCATGCGACCTGGACGATTTCCAAAAAATTCTTTTAAAAAATTGCATGCACGAGCCAATGTTCCTTTTTGAATTCTTCAAAAGATTGGACCTACAGATATGAAAATTAGTACAACATTCAATGTAGAAGATCTGATACCTTACAGAGGCACCTTCGAGCCTCCTTATTTGCTTGCAGGTATATTAAGTCAACGAGCTTCATCGTCACATCCTGCACTAGTTCTATCTCGAGCTCCGATTGCATCTCCAGATCAGATTGAAAGAATTCTTCAAGATGAGATTATTACTTCCCCTTCAGGAGGATATTATAGATATCTCATTTAATGGAAGAACAAACTATATGCTGATGCCACTGAATGCTATCATCGCGGCAACTCTCTAGAGGCGAGTTCTTTTCAGCAGGGGAGAATTGATGGAGATTATGATGACATGTGCCCGCTCTATACCTATTCGAGGTGCAATCGTAGAAATTAGGTTTATTTTTATGAACAATTCAGATTATGAGGTTTTTATTTTTTTTGTAATTATTTTTAGGGCGTAAGTTACTTGTTGCACAAGTTAGTCTTGTACGCAAGTTTACTTATAGGGTAAGTTTGCAAATTGCGTAGAGTTTCACTTTCTTGGTCCTTAAGTTACCTTTTCTGTAAATAGGGTTACAGAGGCTTTACATAAGACTACTGATTTTTTATAATTAATCTGAGATTCCGCTTTCCCTAAAATTTTCTCATCTTCTTCAACCCTAATTCCTCTAGTCCCTTTCTTTTTCTTCTCTTCTTTTCCCCTTTGAGAGGATGCTTCCTCTTTCTTCTATCTTCTTCTCTACTCGTCTTGCATCACATGCTTTCAAGAGATCTACACCATTCATTTGATGCCAATACAAGTGTCTAGTTGGTCCAAACTACTGTTTGCAGTTTCTCCTTTGGAAAAGGAGAATTTCATCTGTGTTCAATAATGAGGAAAACAGTGAAGACAACTTAGATACATAACATCCATACTTTTCTTCATTATTATCCATATTTTCCATCATGGTTTCTCATCTTCTCATTGTTGGAAATGGAATTGGTAAGGACAAAAGAAAATCATACTGGTCATTAGTCCATGAAAGATTTTATCGATTTGAGGTTTAGTTGCTAGAGAGTGTCGAGCAAAACAAAGAAGGCATCCTTCCTCATCATTAGGTGCTGGTGGATTGGAGCTCAGTTGTGTTGCTATTTGATCCTTCCGCCAAGGGTCTACCAACCCAGTAAGTACTAAGAAATTTGATTGCAGTGGTAGCCTATAATCCCAGTATTTATAGTAGTAATGTCTGAAAAGCTAGTAGCTTGTATCAGCAGCAGTGGTATGTCTTAAAATCTAGTAGTTAGTAGTAGTAGTAGTTGTTGCTATTGTTGCAGTATGTCCTAGAAGCTAGTAGTTAATGCTTAGTTGTAGTAGTATGTCCTAAAAGCTAGCGGTTAACAGCAGCAGTGGCAGCAGAAGCAGCAGATGGTTGTAGCACTACCACATCATTGGGTGATATTAGTAGTGGTCTACCAACCCAGTAGGCACTAAGAAATTTGACAGTAATAGTAGCATATAATGCCAGTATTAGTAGTAGTAGTAGTATGTCCAAAAAGCTACTAGTTAGCAGCAGCAGCAGCAGCAGCAGTGGTATGTCCTAAAAGCTAGTAGTTAATACTTGGTAGTAATAGTTGTTGTTGTTGTTGTATGTACTAAAGCTAGTGGGTAATGCTTAGTAATAGTAGTATGCCCTAAAAGCTAGTGGTTAATAGTAGCAGCAGCAGGTGGAGTTCTACCATGTGTGTCTGTCCTTGGGTGATCTTAGTAGTGGTATCTAGTAGTAGTTGTAGTATAGCTATAGCCGCGGCAGTATGTCCTAAAAGCTAGTAGCATATTAGTAGTCATTAATAGTAGTAGCCAATCTTGTAGTGCCAAGAAATCAACCTAGTAGCAGTCTTCCAGCACCTAGAGGGACTTTCGATGTAAGATTTTGAAGTTGGAAATTGGAATCTAATGAATGAGATTTTGATGTTTGGAAATGACAAATGCGGGAAATATATTAAGACAAAAAAGAGTAAAGACAAAATAGCATAGATATAATATTAGCATAAATGCTAGCATAGATACACAATATAATATTAGTGGAATAAAAACCAAAATAGCATAAATGATTATGGAAAAAGTAATGAGCTAAACAAATTTTTATGGAACTATAGGCTTGGAATAAAAGCTAGACAATATAATGATGGGAAAGAAAAGTTGATAATTGAAAACTAGGGATATCGACAAAAATGGAAGGACACAGAGAATGTGCTTGTCTTGCTTGGTCGAAATAGGAAATGGATCTGAAAAAGTGATAGAGGATGTATAAGGGGATGAAATGATTTGCAGTAGCTGTATACTTTGGACAAACAGTATTGGAATTTTATTTCCAATCAAGTTAGTTTGATGAAGCAAATATTATCAAATGTTTCTCTCTGGTTTGGATCCTATTTTTTCGTTTCTTTTTAATCTGTGAATACATGTATGTGTGTGTGTGTGTATATATATATATATTAATCTGTAAATATTTGAGGGTTCTGTTCTTGAACATTGCAACAGTGTCATAACTTCTTCACATTCATTGATGATTGCAATTCTGCATTCTAATTGTTATATAATTGGTAATACTAACTATCCCTCTACTAATCATTAATTTAGTCTTGGAATGATGCTTCTAAAGCAACAACACAGACATATTGGGCACTAGTGATTGGTTCTCCAAAGGAAAAACAAGGGGTGATCAATGCTCCACTTTCAAAGGTAAGCTAACTTCCGCTCCTTCCCATTCAACAATCATATTTGAATCAGTTATTGGCGTTGATCTGTGATTTTGCAGTTGGCAAATGTCTAAAGTTTAGTATGGCATGAAAAGAAGAACATTCTAAAGCATTTCATTTCACTCAGTCATCAAATTTTAGTCCTTTTCTTTGATAAAGCTAAGTTCTTAAAACAAACTTGCTCAATGCTTTATGCATATATTTGGGCGGTGCTTGTCTTAATAGTAGATTCTTGTTTCTGACACCATCTTCCCCTTCGTGAAAGGATATGAGCTGCAACTATATTTCAAAATTCAATTTAAACTAAAACTCATTACCATTGTTACATCCACAGGCAACAACTGAAGCAGGCCATTGAACTTTGGCAGATGACCAGTTGCTTTTTGTACCAAGAATTGACACACCAATCAAGAAACGGAAATATATTAGGCTTGTTTATACCAAATACTGTTACCCCATTTTATGCCAGAATCAAGTTTATGTGAGCCTTGGCACTACTTGAATGAGGCATCTTTCCATCTTAAAACACAGTAGAGGTCACCAAGGCCAAAAAAAAAAAAAAAAAAAGAAAGAAAAAAAGAAAAGAAAAGAAAAGTAGAGGTCTGAGCTAGATAAGGATGTTGTTTTATATGTTTGTATGATTCTTATACGGTTGTCCGTAAATCAGCGATTTACAGGCATTTGTAAATTTTTTTAAAATTTTAAAATAGAGTATGGGCTCTACCTAGATCTTCCACCCTATGAAGTTTGACGATTTTTTGAATTTATTTGATTATTTTGATTTTTGAGCACATATATCTATATCCTTTTGTTGATTTTCAAGAATGAAAATAAATCAAATAAAGTTTTAAAATTTATGTGCTCAAAAATCAAAATAAAACACCAAATAAATTTTTAAAATTGCAAAATTTCATGCAATGGAAGATATAGGTGGGGCTGTATAAACAATTGAAGAAATTTCTATGGTCACTTGTAAATCACCCAATTTACGGCAACTGTTTGAGATCCATGGCATTTATATAAAATTGAAATGAAAGTTTTATGTGGCATCTATAGAAAGGTTACCGATCCAGACCCAATGCATTACTCATTCTTTTTCTTTTTCTTTTCCTGATTTTTTGCACCATTATGTGGGCCCAAGCATGATATTTTCACATTTTTTTGTTTCTTTTAAATATTGATTTAAATTTTAAAAATTAAGAAATACATACATGAAAAACTGTAGTTTGGCCCACATGAAATTGAAAAAATTCAAAAAAAGGGACAGTGCACGGGGTGCATTAAAGTTGGATCATTACCCTTATGTAAACTGCAATGGAAGTTATATGAGACTACAGAGTGACAGGAGAATTGGTTATTCTTGCTTTCAAGAATAATCTCGAGCAGTGTAGTAGCTTTATTCAAGATAGCTACAAGCTTGAAGGAAATTTTTACTGCAGGTGGTATTTCAATTTTTGGCTAGGAGCATAAGTAAAACATGAAACACCATGAGCTATATGCATTGTTCTAAAAACAAGGAAGCCATTTACAAATTTCAAATGGCATTTATTCTATTGCTGAGTGACTGAGGATGCAATACTAAGGCTTGGTGTCCTGCTTTAAAGCATCAGATGCTAAATTGGCATGCTATAAGGGAAGGTGGATATGAAATACTGTAGTATTATTAGGAAAAATGAGGATGTGAAAACTAGAAAGGAATTTACTAAGCAGCTTAAATAGTTGAAGTAATTTGTTCAAATTCAAGTATTTATTATCTGATTATAGATTTTTTTTTTTATTGAAATAGTGTCTATAAGTTCAAAATTTCAGGCTTAGTCAAAAAGTTTTCCAGGCAATTTTATTTTTTGTTCTTATTGTCCATGATGAGATAGATAAATTTGAAATAGGAAAAGTAGTTTCAAGTGTCATTCCATAAGCTAATGACTAGAGATGAAGAACGATCAAGAGATTCTACCTGAGAAATTGAGCTGATTCACTGTGAAAGTTGGGCTTCTAGGTGAAATCCATTTGATTCTGATTTTGTATGTCTCACTAAGTTCATACAAACCCAGTCAGTGGAAGCCTCTTTTGTTTTTAATGAAAAGGTGGGAATACATATTTGAAAGGTTTCCATAAAAGGTAATCTAACAAATGGCTTAAACAGTGAAAATTTCCAACACAACAAATTCTATTTGTGAGAATTGCGTTATTTTCGTGTTTTTCTTGGATCCTTGACGTTGATGATCACTGCGCATGCCTATCACTTCTAGTGATGATTAATTGTGATTTAATTATAGGTGTGTCTCAATGATGGGAAAACAGAGAGAGTAATCTTGGCTCACCCATCGGGAATAGATGGTCAACAAGAAGCTATATCCGAGTACCGGGTTTTGGGACCTACAATCAATGGATGCTCATGGGTTGAATTGAGGCCACTGACTAGCCGAAAGCATCAGGTATCAGTGTCCATCTTTGTGTCTGTTCTTTTGAGTTGGAAGAAGTCCTAATACGTATCTAGAACCAGTATTCTGACTTCTGAGTACTTGGTTCATCATGTCGTATTTTCAATGTGCATAATCAGCCATATGGGTGTCACTGAGCATGGACAAACTTTTTGATATTAGTCAGTGAAAATCATGCAGAATTTTTCCTGCATGAAGATGTATAGAAAGGAAATTTCCTTTAGTGCATTTTTTTCTCAATGGTTTGAAATGATCATAACTTAATTCAACATGATTAAACAGAAAACAAGAATCCTAGTGAAACATACCAACCACATGTGCTGATAAGAATGATCGAGGAATGCGAATGGTGGTCCCTTTGGCCAAGGGACGTTGTCCCTTTGTTCTCCATGTTGGTTATGCCTTATCGATTTTCTTTCATTGGAGCGTTTGCTCGAAAAATCTATAATTTTAAAATTGATTAAGGCCAAAATGTCCGAGGGCATAGAGGCAAGGCCTAACCAAGATGTCAAAGCCTAAAGGGAAAAGAGGAGGATATGAAGATCTTTTATGTGAAGAAAGAGGTTCAGTAATTGAACCTCTAAGACTTGCACAAAAACTATGCTGAAGAGATCACGAAGGGAAGCAATAAAGTACAACATGCCCCCAGTATGGCAGAGTAGAAGGCTGGAGCCTTACAAAATGATTGAGAGAGAGAGAGGGTAAATCAGGAAGAGAGTACTTGAGCTTGATGATCAGTTGCTCTGGGTAGTCCCCTTAGGTTTGGCATCTCAGCCAAGCCTCATCTCCACTCCCTTAGGCATTTTTGTCTTCATAAAAAAACTTTGCCATTCAAAATTTTAGCAGCTCATGAATATTGTGAGGTTCAAGGTTCAAATGTTGGGTCGAGGCAGTGACTTCAGTTACCCCGCCCTTGGAATACAACTCTGTTGGGTGTGGTTATCCAAGGTGGGTGACGTGATTGAAAAAACGACCCCTAAGATTTAAATTACTGTGCTGTAGCAATATTCCTGATTTTTTGTTTCATCTGGGCTGGTATAAGGGTATGTGGGTTGTTGCATTTGTAGTGACGATGGGATATATGAAGCTGAAAGATGAAATGGGAAATGGTCACCACACAGATTTTCCAATTATTTTTATACACTTCTATGTAGGGATGTCTTGAATATTATTGTTAAAAATATTAATAAAAAATGGCATCTCTTTTCACAGCTTCGAGTCCACTGTGCTGAAGCTCTAGGCACACCTATTGTTGGGGACTACAAGTATGGTTGGTATGCGCACTGCCGTTGGAGGCAGATGAATCGAGCAGACTATGAACCAGTGACAGGGGAATCATATAAACTGCGGCGGCCGCAAGGCTTAGCTGTTCAAAAGGGAAGTGTCCTATCCAAGGTCCCTCTTTTACATCTCCATTTCAGAGAACTTGTGCTCCCAAACGTTTCAAAATTCCTCCAAGTTCCAGACTCACAGCAACATATCCTTGACTCTCCTAAGAAAAGCTCGAAGTTGGATCTCCTTCGGTTTGTGGCACCAATGCCATCACACATGAAGATTAGCTGGAATCTCATGTCCTCATACTTGGTGTGACATCATGTGCACCCTATGTGCTTAGAATAATATATTGGACATTTGGCCGTGCTTATTTTGAGCATGTACTGATTGGTTGTCAACAAAATGCCCTCATCAAGAACTTGTGAATATAGTTTTTTTTATTCAATTCATAAATTCTTGAACAAAGCTTGTAAGAATCTTGGAATAAAATAATTTAAGAGTATCTATATTCCATGATTGAATACATTTTCAGTGAAAATTTATTAATTCATTATTCACTTGATTTGACATCATTTTATATTATATTATATATGTATATCTTTAGCTATCATCATCGAGTAGCTAACGAGGTATTGGTCATAACAGTGCTCGTGACGGCCCATTTTCTTGGCTTTTGTTTTTTTTGTTTTTTTTGTTTTCCCTCCCTAGATGCTTTTAATTCACTCTATTTATACCATCGGAGGTAATTTTGTTGGATAATAAACTGGTGCCGCAACCCGTTTACTTATTTTGACAAGCCAAATTGTGGGCAGCAAAGTTGCCACTCCTAAGTGCATGATTGAAACATGCCTGCTCAAAACACCTGACTATGCTTTTGATCTCCTCCACAGCGGAGGCCAGATTTGAGAGTTACCCGACAACTAGTTTATAGTTATCATGGAATCGCTTTCAATAACAGCTCTGTGCTAACCCAGATCCTTCAGCCAATTGGTCCCTAGCACAATAGCCTGTGCCTCCATCCAAAGAGGTGATGGTCATATTGAATTTATCCAAATGCTTTCCAAAATCTCCAGAGACTTCAAAGCATAGACCATAGAACTTATACCTATTCTCTACACTATAACAAAAGTCACTTGTAGCAATCAAAAAAATTGCAATCCAATTACATTCTATTATTATGGAGGATATTATTGCGACCAATCTAAACTTTGGTTCCTATTTACTAGACTACGCCCACAATTTGCAATGGAAATAAAATTTTGATGTAGACACCATTACGAAAGACTAACTGAAGTAGGTCAATCATCGTGGAAGGGAAAGTGATAAAGGAGAGCGCCAATTTTAATTAGTCATTACTTTTGATCCAAAAGGAGTTATAGAAGCCATAACATATCAACCGAAAGTATTTTTTAAACCTGTCGTTGTGCAAACTAGAGTAAACCTGGTTGAGCACGGTTTTGAAGTTAAAATCTACTATTTTTGATTGACTCAGGGCTGTTGAAGTTTTACGTGATTTCGTTTAATATTTATATCAAATCGCGTGTTTTATTATTTTAGTAAAACATGCACGATATGGACGAATGACTTTAGCATGAGTTTTATGTGTTTTTCTATAAATATGAGCTTCTACTGTTATTATATAGATACTCTTGAATATTGCATGGTTTTTCTTTGCACTTTGTGTTTGAATTTCTATGTGAGACTTGCTTATCATTCTCGAGGCGTAGTTCTGTGCTAGCCTTGTTTTCACATTTCCCCTATTGCGCCAGTTGGTATCAGAGCTGGAAATCTCACCCGATCTCATTTCTAATGAATTCCATGATGGAGGAGGCGATTCTCATGATGGAGATCAGAGAACTGAGACCTGATGATCGGTAGAACAAAATCGTGGGGTGGTGTTGAAGGCTTTAAAGCAACTGTTGGATTAGATAGAGCAGTGGATAAGTTAGATGGATTAGCGATTCAAGCATTTGGAACAATTCTTTGACGAGTTTGAAGATCATTTCAATGCCCGATTCGATGCTTTTAGTGGGGATGTTGATAGAATCCGGGATGACGATAGGGAATGTACCCAAGCTGACACAACTCGTGTGCAACGCTTTGGCAGACTTGGTTTTGAACATAGGAGTGGGTAGCACGCTCATGCAGAAGTGTCAGACGAGGAAGATTTCTTCCTCAAATACTTATTAGAAACTCTAGGCGTGGTTGTGGTAGGAACTACTCCCATGATAGGTAGATGCATGACTACAAAATTAAGGTGAAACTAGTCGCGGATCGGGCGTCTGTCTCTGTTTTAGATGATGTGTCTTGGTGGGGAAACCCCCCACAGGATATTCTTGTAAAAATTTGTACTGACAATTTTTTGGCAATGAATTCTGCGGATTACTCTGTCCCGAACCCCTTCCAAAT
>JAXCLR010000105.1:44667282-44691861 GCA_035584095.1 Annona squamosa
TACTAGCATGTTCATAAGTTACCTCATAAATAGAGAAAAGTTATAATAAAAATAAAATAAAATACCTGGTCCTCACACCAATCTACTTCCATTTCCACATTTGCCGAAGGCCAATCTTTTACTAGGCTACCATTATTTGATGAGAATAATTTTGGCTATTGGAAGCTACGTATGAAACAACTCATCATGACCACAGACATGGACTCTTGGATTGCGATCCAAGATGGTGTGACCTTGCCAATTGATGAAAGAGCTTCCAAATGGACCGATGAGGAAGTAAAAATTGTAAAGAGAAACACTAAGGCCATGAATTCATTTTTTTGTGCTCTTACTGCTTCTGAATATGATAGAGTATCCTCATGTTTGACTGCCAAATAAGTATGATATATATTAACATTTATTTATAAAGGAACTTTTCAAGTCCAAGGGACAAAAAGAAATATTTTGATTAGAGAATTGGAAAGTTTTAAAATGTTGGATATTAAGAATATTTCTAAAATGTTTGCTAGATTCTCAAAAATTACTAATACTTTGAAATGTCTTGGAAAAGCTATCTTAGAGTCTGAACAGGTTATGAAGATTTTAAGAGCCCTATCGGAATTATGAACTCCAAAGATCACTGCAATAGAAGAAGTCAAGGACTTAAATACATTGAAACTAGAAGACCTCATTAGCTCATTAATGTCACATGAGCTAATTAAGAAAAGAACTGAAGATCACCACAAAGGAAAGAGAGCAATTGTATTAAAAGTTATTCAAAACTCGGATGAGTCTACCTCATCATCTCACAATGATGATGAAGACATTGCTTTTCTAACTCGTAGATTTTGAAAATTTGTAAGAAAAACTTCAAATGTTTCAAAGAAAGACCTTGAAAAGAGAAAAAGAAAGAGGTTACAAGATGTTATAGATGTGGTTGTATGAACATATGCAAGTTTAATGTCCTACACCGGAAGAAAAATCAAAGAATCGTCAAGAAAAAAAGGAAAGATATAAAAGCCGAAAATTCAAAAAGCCTAAGGGAAGATGAGTGTATCTGAATGAAGAAATTTCATCAATAAGTAACTCCTCAAATAATGATCTTGAAGCAGCAAATTGTGCAAGAATATGCTGCATGGCGTGGATTGAGCAAGAAGAAACCTTGTTGTGTTTAAATACAATAGAAGTTTCGGAAGAGCAAACCACCTCAATAAAATGAACAAGTAATGAATCCAAAGTCGAAATCCACAGTCTTTGCATGAATAAGGGCTATTGAAGTTTTATGCAATTTTATTTACTATCTATAGTGAATCTCGCATTTTACTATTTTAATAAAACATGCATAATATGGATAGATGGTGTTTACGTGCATTTTAGGTGCATTTTTATGTGCATATGGGTGATAAGTGTAGAGTTTTATTTTTCTATAAATTCATAGCTTCTCCTATTATTAGACAAGTACTCTTGAATAATATTCCATAGTTTTTCTCTACACTTTGTGTTTGAGTTTCCTTGTAAGACTTGTTTATCATTTTGAGGCATAAGCTTGTGCCAGCCTTGTTTTCATGTTTCCCTCATTAAGTTAATTTTAATTATAATTTTTGGTTGCTAATTTTCTTTGGTGGGAAACATAATCATTTAGGGGGGGGGGAATAAATAACATAATTGCAACAAAAATGCGAGTAGCAGTTGCCATCTTTCAGTTTGAAAAATAAGTAGGTAATCGCAACGAACTAAGTCATTAAACCTAATATTTAGTCAGCCATGCGTTGCCCATTTCCATTGGTCCATTTTCCCTTTTCAATTTCTCTCTTGAGATGATTGGAAAGGATTTGCTGTAGCATCGTCTGCATTTGGGTCTTCGTCTCTAATGAGATCTATCTTCGAAGAAAGCTGCAGCAGGGACATTTGGCCATATCATGCTTACCTCATCTTTTTTTCTCATTGTGATACCTTTAATGGCCTTTCTTCTATGCATACAATCAATATTGTGACTCTTTCTTCTCTTCTCCTCCTTCAATGGAGAGTCACTTGGCACCATTTTTATGGAGTGGTTGATTATGTATCTTTGTGCATGAGCAGAGACATTTGAGTGGTTCACTAAACCATGAATGGGTAAAGACAACATAGTTTTTTTCTCTTCTCAAAATGTTTTATTGACCATTACAATTTTAGAATCTTGAAGCTAGTGTTTACTTCTGATAAGATTGCCCTGCGCTAGAGTTGGTGTTATGCTAGCGAATCGCACAAGCTCGTCAAGCTTAGCCTTGTTTAGGGCTGTAGGGATTTGTAGCACTTGAATCATTATTCAGGTAGTGGCATTGCCCATCTGAGATGGAGGCATTTATATTTTTGACACTAAATCACTGATGGTTGTTGAGAGCTCAATCTTTGGCAAGACCCCCATTCTTGATACAACCACTGAGGTTGAGGGAAGGGACACAACCCTCTGTTTGTTGGATGGGAAAAGTCAGTTAACTGTTGATCCATTGAGAAATCTGTTTGATCAATCTCGAGTTTCCCCCAATCCTGAAGTCCTTCTCATGAAAATAAACTCATAAGCACCCTAATGTTCTTGGTTAATCCTTTATACGATGTGTAATGCCTGCACTTTTATGCATAAGGCTTAATCCCTCTTTTCTTTTGTTTGTAGTATGACTTTGTATTGTGTGTAGTTAGTGCAAGGGTTTCTAGTGTGTGATCTATTTTGCCTATTGCTTAGGCAACAACTAAGCTCTGTGTCTTGAATTTCATTACCCTCTCTAGTAGGTAAACCCTTTTATTTGACCTTTCACTCCTATTTGCATTTGTTTGATGCTAACCTTGCATCCATGTAACACTATCACACTTGACAACTTTGATGGAAGCCCTTTTTCTATTGTGCGCTCTAGCTTGATCATAGGCTTATTTGCATGGGGTTTTGTTTTGCACACACTTTTTTGGTGCCTTTTAACAAGGTACCAAATGTGCACTTTACGTGTCTAATGGAAGAGATTCAAAAATTAGAAAAATAAAAAAATGAAGGCAAATTTAGCTGTTGGTTAACCTTTATTTTCTTTGAGTTTATTTATCTTCTTGGAGTTTTAGAAAGCATCTTCCTCTTCTCTTTCTTGTGGACTGTGTAGATTAAGATGTCTTCTTTTCTTCTATTTTAGCTATTCTCTCTCTTTTCCCCTAGTTGCATGTTCCATAATCTTCTCGTTTTCACTTCCCATTTTTTCATTTTATCATACTTGCATTTCTTCTTTCGACTTGCATCATTGACACCCACTTCTAGTTGTGTATCTTTGTGCATTGATAGATTGTTCCTCATCTATGCCTTATGGACCGCTGACTTGCTATTGTGGTTTATTTTGTTATTATTTTACTATTAAGTTGATGTATCATCCATCATTGCTGCTTAGGTGCTGCATTTTTTTTGTTTTTATTTAGCTTTTTTCTTTAGAAAAATGCTGCTTACTCGCTTGTAACTTCTTGTTTTTTTTGCTGAACAATCTTTATTACGGTTTTGTAGATTATTTATAGTTTTCTTACAAGTGAATATTACTAAGTGGAATTTATTACTTTTGACTAGTATGTTTCAAATATTTGACTTGTGGTGATTTTATATTTCACATCCTTTAAAGTTTTGATTGTTAATATTTCATGTTTTTTTCTCTGATCATTTATAAATTTTGTTTTCATGTGACAAATATTTTACTAATACAAACTTGAAGTATAGGTAAATTTGTGTGTGTTTTCTATAATACCTATGGAGCTGTATTGAGGAACATGTCCTTGTTGTGTCTAGTGCCATTGATCCTAGCCTAGAGGAGACCTTGGTGACCTGTGACTTAAATGAGAAGTTCCTACTATCTTAGGCTATGCAAACGCATCAGTTACCTCAAAAAACTCATTTATAACACTTTTTTTCTTTTTTCTTCATACACTTATTTATCTAAGTGTATTTAATATATAAACTAAGTTTTACCATTTTTGAATATGTATATATATATATTTGAGATTTTTAAATATGAGTATTTTAAATACATATAAATATAGATGTTTAAAAATCTCAAAAAATATATATACAAGTATTCAAAAATGGTAAATTTTGGTTATATTAAATACACTTAGATAAATAAGTATATGTAGAAAAAAGAAAAAATATTGTAAATTAGTTTTTTGAAGTAGGCCAAGCAAGACATTTACTTAGCTTGGGTTAATAGGATCATTTTTCAACTTAAATAACTACGATTTCATTAACTTTATAATTCTTATATTCTAATAATGCCTACATTTTTGTATCATGGTGCTCCGTGCTCTCATCCATCAAATCCATATTTTTACTTTGTAAGTGCCCTGTTAGCCTATTTTAACATCGATATCTTTAGCCTATGCAACTAGGAGTTGACTTGTCTCCACTGGTTGTTCTGTCTAACTTTTTATTTCTTGCTCTTCGTTAATCATATGCATACAAATGACATTTCTTTGAATATTATAATTTTTATATTAATTTGATTAACCAAAACAAACTAATATTCCTATATATTGAAAATCTTAGTAAACATCATGTCTTTCATTTCAAATGTTTGAAATTTAGTCTTTCATATGATTTATTTTTCTAACTTCTTATTCTTACATATTAGAATACCAGTTTATTTATTGAAATATTTTAGTACTCTTATTTGGCTTACTATATTTATTTTTATTCATTATTTATAGTTTCAGTTATTACATCGAAAATTCAATTTTAGCCATCATTATGAACAACTAGAACTTATATATGTAAGGAGACAATTAGATAGAACAAGATGCAAATGAAATGATGAGGGATTGTTGTGTACTAAAAAAATATTTTATGAATAAGAAAAAGTAAATATTTTGAGAATTATGTAAGAATAAAAAGGATAGTTTGAAGGATAAATAAGATTACTAAAATTTTAAACTATGGGTAGAAATGCCTTCCTCAGTTTACCCCATCCTACTGCCTAGCGATTCCCAAACCTACTCTTAATTCACTTACACAAAATTCTGCATTTGTAGCATTAGCAAAGATGAGTCGGTAATAGTAGTCTCCACAAGTATGTGGGACTGTTCACAGTTTGGGTAAATTTAGAAATTGTTAGTTGTGTATTTGTATACTGTAAGAAATTTGTTAGAATGTCTCAAAGTTTAGTTAGAAACATATTTGTTGAGATATTTTAAATAGTAAAAAAATTTTGCATTGCTGGCCTTCAAAATTTTCAATTTTCTAGAAATGAATAATATTCAATTCATCAGCCAACGTGCATGCTGACTTGAATTGATGTGAAAATGTATATTTTAGATGTGGTGTTGACCCCAAATGCTAACATGTTCGACTAGCAGTGTGAATTCGCCAGCTTCATATCAATTTAAGCCCTTCTTTCTATTTCTTTAATAGGGATTAAGATTTTAGGATTCAACCCAAAACCAATCTTAATATGGCTAAGGTTGGGTTGGATTGTGTTGATCATATGCTTGCTTTAAGAAAAGATTAATTTGATTTTGATGATTAACAAATAATTGAAATATCTTTAAAAATGTTCTAATGAATTTGTGTAAGTGTGCTCAAATATTTTGTCTCTAATTATGTGTAACTTGCGACTTGGGTGAAGTCCTAGCCCAAGTCCACTTCACTTGCGACTTGGGTGAAGTCCCATAGCCAAGTCGACTTCGCTCGCAACTTCAAACAAATCGCAAAATGAAGTCTCAACCCAAGTCAACTTCACTTGCGACTAGGGTGAAGTCTCAACCCAAGTTGTCTTCGCCTGCGACTTCAAAGGAAAAATTCTGGATAGCAAGTGGACAACAAGTTTTAACAAAGCAAAGTCGCAATCCAAGTTGACTTCCCCCATTCTAAGTCAACTCCACTCATCCCAAGTTGACTTTACTTGTGGCTTCAACCTATAATGATCGAAAATTTGAACGTTAGAATATCAAACACACGTCAACCTCAACTCCAATGACTAGATCTTTTTTCCTTTATAAATATCATTGAAGTATGAATGTGAACAAGTAAAGAAGAGGAAAAGAAAGAGAGAAACACAAGATCAACTTACACCTTTCATTATTCTAAAGTATTGAAGTCATTTGAACAACTATTGAAGCTTTAAGTGCTACTATTTCAAGTGTGCTTACAAGACTATCTTCTTCACATAACAAGGAGCTTCTAGAGCTGATTGATTACACGTTGTAAAGTGTAAATTCTCTTTTGTCTATTTTATTTTGTGTTGTTACCTTGGATCGTTGTTGAAGACCAAATTCAAGAAGAAGCAAAACAAGGGGTTGGGTTGAGTTTGTCTCACTAGCAAATTTTTCTTGATTGGTTTGAGTTTGTCTCACCAACGGATTAGACTTGGTTGGTTGGAGTTGGCCTCACTAACAAGTAATTATTATATATGCCTCCTACAGCTAGAATCTAAAAGAAAGCGGATGCCCTAGATTGTATTGAATATACAATAGTGGAACCCAAGACACAACGAGTGTGTTTTTGGAAGAGTGGAGTAGGGAAAGTTGCCTGAACCACTGTATATTATTGTCTCTTGTGTGGTTTGATTCCTTACATTTTATATTCCATTTACACCCTCTCATTCTATCTCATAGCACGTTTTTTCAAAGAGATTAAACTTATAAGGGGTTAAGCTTCTAATTACGAAATTTTTTTTCAAGAACCCAATTCACCCCTCCCCTCTTAAGTTTTTCCATAAACTCGGGACCAACAGATTAAACTTATATGCAGTAATGTTTTTTTACAACCAAATTTACATTTTCACCGCATATGATCTAAAGATGGCCAACATGGCAGCCATTTTCAATGTTTTTAAAGCTAAATACAAATATTTTTTCAAAAGTGTATGTAGCCAAACTTTGGCTACAAACAAAAATTTAATATTATAGCTAATATTAATCATTCAACACTAGAAAAAAATATTATTTATGCACCAAAACTTCTCAAATTAACTCCCTTCCCAAATCTACCATAAGAACAATGAAATTGAAAAGGTTTTGGGTTTTCATCCATAAAAAATTTATAATTTTCCTTGCTAGCTTCTGGTAACACATTGTAATTTTTCATCGATAACACCTTGTCTAGTGATCATCCATTGGTGCTTCCATTGAAGAACTTGCCTTCTTCCTTTGTTCGATAGTAATGTATTCATTGATATTTATTGATTATTCATACATGCAACTTTGAGGACCCAAAAAACTTCTTTTTTTAGTCTAATTTGTTGATTGATGTCTTGATGCAAACTAAGGATAGTGTAGAATAATGGTGAATCCGTTTGAATCCATAAAGGGGCAATAAGGTTTTGAATTATTTGAGATTAATATGCTTGACAAGAGAACAAAAAAAGAGATAGAAAGAGAAATGACAGAAACTAGGGAGAGAAGAAAGATAAAGAAAAAAGAAGAAATTAGAGAGAGAAAGAGAAAAGAGGGAAGAGAGAGAAAGCAAAGAAAGAAAAAAGAGAAGGGATAGAAAAAGAAGATAAGGCAAGGGGAAAAAAGAGAAATAGAGGAGTTAGACAGACAAAGAGAAGCTAGAGAGAGAAAAGCAAGAGAATGATAAAAATAGCAAGAAAGAAAAGCACAACTAATTAATAATAGTGTAAATTAAACCTAAAATAAGAAAACAATTAAAGGATTACAAAAATAAAATCTAATATAAGAAAGCAGGAATGAAAATTTTGTTGAATTACAATCTCCTTTAGGTATCATTTGCCTTCCTTGCCATGGGATAGATACATATAACTAATTGCAAGAACAAGCAACTAGGTGGTTTGGCTTTCATGGTTGGAGAAGATGTTGTTCATAATTTTTCTAGCCAAGAACAAAGTTCGTGAAGGAATTAATGCCATGAATTGTAGGTTGGCCGGCTAGCTTGCGCATGTTTTACTATTGAAGTTTGGTTGCTACTCAATGCTGGGGATACTAATTTTCAGTGTAAATGGTTGTTGCTTGAAGATGATTGAAGGAGGTTATTTTTGTGGCTTGATTAAAGTCGATGGTAGTGAAAAAAAGTTTGGTAAGACCTGCCTTAGATTTCCATAATGCTGTTCGAATGGATTTTTATTGGTTTAACAAAGGCAATTGATGATCGGGTTTTGGCTAACTTGGAAAAATTCGAGGCTCGGGCTGTTATAATTGATGGTCGATTTTAGAGAAGATAAAAATAGAGGGAGGGTAGATGTTACAGTTTTTGCATTGTGGAATTTTATTATCAATTCTGAAACTGCAATAGTGCTAGATTGGGGCTAGATTACAGTGCTGTTTGTTGATGTCATTGGATAGTGCTACAAAATAATTGGAACTTTGGTGAGAGGCATGTTGTAGAGAAGGGTTTCCACTGCAGAAATTGATTAGTACAGAGGTTGTGGGCTACTATGGTTTGTTGAAAATAAACAAAGGGGTTGGCTTGTTTTAATGGACTTACTAGTTGGAAAAAGATGGGTCAGTCGATAGTGCATTTGCAGGTTTAATGGTTGCCAATTGATAAGAAGATGGCAATGGCATTGGAATTTTGGACTGCTGCTGATTGGAATTAGGAGTAGTATGATCATGATGGACCATTTCTACTGCTGGATGTGAAATCTTATGAGAGATAGGTGTTGCTGAAATTAGCAGTTTCCTTATTCGAATAGAAGTTACTATGATGGAGGAGATGGTTATTTGCTAATCGACAGATGCTATTGAATGGTTTGTTGGGGTAAAGAAGAGAGTGTTGCCAAAAATTATGGCCTTATTGCAATTTGTGACTATACAAGGTGCTACTAAATCAAAAGGTAGATTACTGCTGATGGTTGATCATAGAATTTAGGTTTTTTTTTGCCAGATGAAGAAGAAGGATAGTAATGGCTGCCCCCCAATCGGTAATGGTGGAACACCATGAAGCTTAAAGATCTTATTAACTCACCAATTACCCCCGAGCTAATAAAGAAGAAGAAAAATGATGAACATAAGATAGGGCAGAAGAGTCTCGCGTTGAAGGCAATACATCAAAGTTTAGACGAGTTCTCATCGTCATCTCTAAATGTAGACGAAGAGATTGCCTTTCCACAAAAAAATTCAAAAAATTTTGAAGAAAGGGAAGAATATAGGTTCCTTCAAGCCCTACCATGAAAGAAGCAGGAAAAAGAAGAAGAAAAATACTTTTAAGTACTACGAATGCGAAGGAGAGGGACACATGCAAATATAATCTCCCACACCTATTAAGAACAAACCAAAGGAGAGATAAGAAAAGAAAGAGAGAAGCAGCTTCAAAAAATTTTAAAAGCCAAAAGGCAGAAAAATGTAAGTGAATGAGGACCCTTCTTCCTCCAGCAGTTTATTGAGTGATGACTAAGAAGCTGAAAACTGTGCAAAAATCTGTTGTGCAGCTAGAGTTGAAGAGAAAAATTCTCTAAACTGCCTCACAGCCACAGAAATGATGCAAAGTAGAATTACCTCAACAAACTACATAAGCAATGATGATGTAACCTCTAAACAAATTAACTCACCTTCTAAATCTAGTTATTCTTCTACACATGAATATATCAAATGTGTGGAGTTAGAAGAATTACAACAAGTATATAATTGTGTGGTGCCCCAAACCAAGATGTCACTTCCTTACCTCAAGACCTTATCAATTGGTAAATGTGAATCAGGATTATTGCCCTGATCACTCGGCGGGATTTTAATTGGAACTCATCCAATTTTTTTTTTTTTTCATTTCTTCATTCATCATCATTTCATATATAACATAAACAATGGTACACTTGTACATATCTATTTTATAACTTCTTAATATGTGCTTATACATTAAAGGTCTTCTTGAGCTAATCATGATATTTCCATTGCATACATACATATAATCAATCATTAGTTCACCTAGAACTCAGAACTTTAAACAAGTTCATATAGATATATATATATCAACATGCTTGAAAACTTCCATTCATATCATTCCACTCACCATGGCTAATCTTTTTAGCCCACATGGTACTATCTCGTACATTTTTTCCATTTCTTAGGTCCTCGACCGCTTGAGTCTCCCAGTACCTGTCTAAGGTTTGGAAAACAAAATGTGAGTGACAACTTAGTAAGCAAGTATTTTATCCTTTAGGGAAAGACTTCCTTGAAAATCATTTCCTAAAATATTTTTCTCATAAATCATTTTAGCTAGGGGATATTTTATGTCACAAAATATCTTGACATAAACCATATTTGGCAATGGACATTCTCATTTCTACGAAAAGACATTTTTCCACATAAATCATTTTGGCACTGGATGTTCATACGTCCTAAAATATTTTTCCATGTAAACCTTGTTGGAAACGGACGTTGATATGTCCTAAAATATTTTTTACATAGACACTTTAGTAATGGACATTTTTATGTCCAAAATACATTTCACGTAAGTCTTTTTAGTGATGGACACTCATATGTCCACAAACACTTTTATCTCTTAAACTCTTTTAGAAACGAACATTTTTATGTCCACATATGTTCCAACATAAATCCTTTTAGGAAATGGACATTCTTATGTCCAAAATATTTTTCAACATAAACCCTTGTTCATAATCCCCATCTTGGGGCTTGTTTATAGCAAACAAGTTATAAATCCTTTTCATGAAAACTTTTGCATAGAAACCATTTCTTTTTATTCTTAATATTTACATATTTTGTGTAAAATACCCTACTTTTAGGGTAACTTATACATAATGACTCATAAAAGTCTAATTTAGGATAATTTTTCATATAAATGCTTTTATATCCCAATCTTTGGGCTTTTGAAAGCAAAACGTATGCAAACACATTTATCTCCATCCAGTAGTGACACTTAGCAAGTGATCATGCTACATTTTGGAAGAGAATCCTTAACAGCGTGCTAGCCAGACGGCTGTTTATTTATCCTACTCCTATCTCAGGGAGGGCGCCACTGGTACTCCTGCTATTTCTTAGCGACTTAGCCTTATGTAGAGTTGGCCTCAGTCATCCCAACCGTGCTCTACAACCTACCTATTCTTTATACTGGTGCACCGTACATTATTATAGTAGACCGCAGTCCGTTTGGTTTAAAGTATTACAAACCGCAGCCCGTATCCTTTAAAATCGGGATCACAGACTTCTGTCTGCATCCATAACTTAAAAACATCACAGACCGAAGTTTGTGTCTTTTTAAAACAAATTATTTAAAAAAAATACATCACAGACCGCAGTCCGTGTTAACTTATAAAGCGAGCACACCCACTTTAAAAAAATTATCATTTGAAATCTAATTTTTTAAGATGACCTTCCTTAAATTCTATTAGAAACATTTTCAGTAAAATATTTTGATAAATATTTGAAATGTTTGAGAAACAACACACTTTAATGTTTTAGATTTTCAAGAATAAAACATACATTTTTCATAGCATTTTCAAACATACACTTTAGTAAAAGAATTTCAAAACTTTTACATTTTCAAGAATAAAACATGCATTTTTCCTAGCGTTTTCTTGGTTTCCATTTCGGGGCCTTTTGCTTACAAAAGTTATGCAATTATGCTAACCCTTCTCGACCATCTTAAAATCAATTTCTTGTCCACATATCAATTTTGTTATTTTTACATAAAGAGCTTGCATAATCGTTTGCATATCATTTAGCAGCCCGAAATCAAACCATTTTATAAAATCAGCATAGGAGGTTGGTAATCCTTAAATCCCCTTTTACACATCCGTATAAATATTTTTCAAGATATTTTCAACATAAATTTCCTTATCTAAAGGAAATCAAAATTTTTCGAATATCATTTCAAAACATATGAATTATGTCCAAATCATCATTTATTATTTAATTATCATGACCTAAAAAAACAAATTTTTTTCATAAATCAAATCTCCTTTTTTTTCTTTTATAACATGATTATTAATCATTAAACAACATAAGAGAAATTCAAAACTTATTTACATTTGTTGCTTTGTGAAAAAGGGCAAAATTTCTTTTTTCTTATAAAATGCTTTTGAAACAATAACATAGAAAACTTGCTTACTTAAAAGCAAATTCTTAAAACCATCGGCATCAAACATGAATCCTTTGAAAATATTATCATGGAGAACTTGCTTACTCATAAGTAAAATTCTTAATTCCATTAACATAAAGCATTGCCAACCTTTGGCAACACTGATAATAAAATCCTTATCTTAAAACGTATTGTTTGCGTCCCATGAAACAAACCTTGAGGCTTTTTCTTAAAGCCATTTTTTTCCAAAACTTATGAATTTTCATTAAAGCCGTCATTTTACAAACTTGTGCTCGCCCGTTCGTTAAAACATAAACATAAATATATCAATCATATCAATTGCATAGAAAGAAAATAACATTTTAGAAAGCATGTTTGCTTACATGAGATCACTATAATCCTTTTCTTCCACTTTTTTCCTTACCTTTGCCTAAATAAATGAAAATAAGATAAATCTATTTGGACTTATATTACACTAACTTAGCCCACTTGTCTTTCAAGTCAGGTGTTCATACATATCATAACCTATACATCACATTATTCATTTTTAATACCCTTATGTAGGGTAAACTTACATACATGTAACAATCTTTCATTAAATCATTATTTGGAGGTTCATTATCTCCATTTATCATTTTTAACACATCTTTCATTTTTCACACATTGATGTTTATTTTAAGCACATGTCGTCGCCTTAAACCTCATTAATTAATTTCAAATTTTGAAATTAATATCATAAAATTCTAATGGATATATAATCATGAAATTCATCATATTCTCATGCATTTTTGCACAAAATCATATTTCACAAGTCATTTATCACTCATGTATATCTATTCTTTCTCATATGCCCATTTGGCAGCACGTACATGATATCTTTCGTAAAATTTTTTAAGTTTGCAAATTGGCCACTAATTTAGCATGATAATTATCCTTAATTGTTACTTTATTTAGGGTATTTTTATGGGATTTAATTCCATTAATCATAGGTTCCCAAAACAGCAACTTTGGAACCCATTTTTCACACGTTTAACGTGTCTCTTGACATATAACCCTAAACAGGTTTACAAATCTGAATTTTTAGAAATTAATTCAAATTTTCCTAACCCAAATTTATGTATTATTATATATATCAATTTGGATCATTTCTACGTAGGTTTCATATTTCTTTTTGATTTTTTATCAAACTATCCACATATGCTGAAATCAGGCATACTGAAATCTCTAAATCTTGATTTATAATCAAATCAAGGTATTTAATTTTGAAATTTCTATCATATATCAATAAATACATGAATTAATTATCATAAATATTTCATCATGAAATATTAACATCATATATTTATTTTGCCATTTTCACTGTGCTGGACAGTGTTATGAGTTTAGGGTCAGCCCTAATCACGTGAATTATAACCCATACTAATATCACCTAAAAATAAAACTTGATTTTGGTCGAGTTATCCTCATGATGGATTATACATCATATTAAAATTTATTAAAAAAAACCTTATACAAAAATTATTAAAAACTATTTACTACAGTTGATCCTGTCACACATTCTACCTTGTTTAGGTTTGATCTTATCGGATTTTTAATTTGAAACCGATTAATATTTCAATTTGAAATTTTGGTCTTCCCTTAATCATCATATTATGAGCTTGTAAACAAATTTTCATGGTGAAATTCCTTCGTTTACTACTTCATTCATATTTTGGTTTATAACATCATATAACTTCCAGATTTGAAGCATAAAATCAAGATTAATATAAATTTACTTGATTAATTGATAATTCCTCCTTTTTTTTCTTTCTTTTCCTCCTTTCTTCTTCCTTCTTGGCTGGGCTAGGGCTGGACATGAGTGCTGCCTTGGGGAAGATGAAGTTTTAGCACTTAGAAAAAAAATCAGAAAACCTCCTATCACATGACTGAGCATCCCTTCTTATAGAGACGAATTTTTCAGCTATGCACCCCACTTAAGAGCTGAATTTTCCACACAATTTAATGCATGGTTATCCCCCTTCATGTGCTGGACATTTACAACTAAGTAAAATAATTTTTTACCATTTTTGAAAATCCAAAAAATTTGCTCAATCTCAACCCTACATTTGTCCCCTTTGGTCACGTCATTGTTGCGTCCATTTTCTATCATTTTTCTCATTTTTAACCCTAATTTAAGGGTAAATTATATACCTAATTAACATTTAATTCATGCATTAATTTATCATTAATAAATTTAGCAAAAATGGATGCAAATCAGCATATCAATGCACGTTATTTGCCCCATCAAGCTGTCGACGTTTTTGTCTCTTCAATGCAGCTTCATTTAACAATTTTTCTTGGATTTTTTTCACATGAATAAATGTCTATTCATGTGTCCCTACATGTCAGCTATATATATGCATAGTTTATAAAATAAAAAATTAAAAAAATCCAGCAACCACACTCTCTTCAATATCCATGCATTGCTACCCTTGTCTATGCTAGTTTGAGCTCTCCTTAGCCCTTTAAATGGGGACTTCAATGCATGGATAATTTATGAAATTTTTGTATTTTATAATTATGCATAAAATACCCTAGTTTTAAGCTACATTTAACAAATATTTTTTCATTAAAATTATGCATTTATTCCATGTACTCTAGCATTTAATGCATGGTACCCTTGAGGTGCAAAAGTCAATTACGCACACCTTTTTTAATTCATATATTTTCCCAACATAATATGCTTGATCTAAACCTTTCAAAATGTGCATCTCATAATTTCATTCTACCATTTTAAATTTCATCTCAATCCAATTTTCCTAGCTTAAATTATAGCCATTTGAAGTTAACGGTTGGATTTGAGCTATGTTCAATAAATCATCACATTAATTTCATCAAGGATTTTCATAATTCAATAATTCCATAATATCAAGCCTATCATCATCAACTTTCTTGCAAAATTTACCTTGAATCCACCTTACAAGCATTGAGTTATGAATTTTCTAGTGTTTTTTCATTAACTTAAGAATTATCCTTTTAAATTCTCATAATCCATATCAAATAATCTAAAATGATTATTCATGATGTATTGGTATATTTTAATCATCAATAAATTATTCTAATACCATTGTCCCATGTCAGCTCATAATGATTAATCGAATCGCCATTGCTAATCCTTAGCCCTAATTACCATAGTTTAGTAAAATCACAAAAATTATTTAAAAATCAATAAATTTACTTATAAATCACACGTAAATGTTCAACGCATATATTGAATCCTACTTAGGTTGGAGTTTCACAAATTGACTATTCAAAGAGAAGGAAACTTAGTAGCAAAATATACATTGAAAAGAGACAATGTGATTCTACAACAATTGTAAATGAAAAATTAGCTAAAAAAGTCATCTCTAGTTGAAGAAACAAGTAATTTATCTACTGAAATTGGAAAGTTAAAGAAAGAAAATGCAATTTTGGATAAATCATTAGTAAAATTCTCTAACTCAGGAAAAAGTATGAAAATGTTCCTTAATATGATAACTCAAACTTGCAAAAGGGGACTTAAATACTCCATATTGAGTAGGGAGAATATAGTAAACAAGTACTCCTAAGTGGGTAAAACCTCAAGATAAACTTGTTGGATCAAAAAGCCCAGTTAGAATGACAAAATCTACTTGGGTAAGAAGACCAACATGGCCATCAACAAACACTTAGTGTGCCTCCCGAAGGATACATGGGGTATATAATTTTTATAATAAATTTGGACACAAAGGGTACTAAGGAGTGTAGGATTTGTCCCTTCTAGATATGAGCAACATTTACTTCAAATGATTACTAACTCGAATGAACCCAAAAGGTGGGTAACAACAAGAGATTTGTGTGATAAATCTTGCAAGTGTGTTTTATGTACAATGGATGCTCAAGACACATGATAGGAGACAGTGCCTTATTCCATGATCTCAAGCCCTATAACGGTGGAACTGTTATTTTTGGCAATAATTAGAAAGATAAAATTAATTATAAGGGTAATATTTATAGTATTTTCAATGCATGTATTGAGAAAGTTCTCTTTGTTGAAAGACTTAACACAACTTGATGAGTATTAGTTAATTATATGATAAAGGATATAAAATTATGTTTGAATTATCTATATGTAATATATTAGATGAAGAACACACAGTCTTTAGGAAAAAATATGAACATATATATTTTATATGCCTTATTGAATTAGATGAAAAATCCTCAATGGTAATTAGTAACGACCCATAGGTATGACATAAACATATAAATATATCAAATATCAATATTCTATAGAAAAAGAGTTTCGTAAAAGGTTTACCAAAACTCTATTATGATAAAAATAAAAATTAGAAAGCCTGTCAAATGTCCAAGTAATTTAAATTATCTTTTTTACTAAAGAACGGGGTCCTAACTTCTAGACCACTTGAGTTACTATACATGGATCTTTATGAACCATCTAACATTTTGGGTATTGGAGGAAAAAATATGTATATGTTGTTGTTGATAATTTTTCAAGGTTTTCTTGGATAATGCTATTTACTAGGAAAGATAAAACTTTCTCGATGTTTGATAGTTTATTCAAGTTGGTGCAAAATGGAAAATAAAATACAATTATATAAATTAGAAGTAACCATGGTGGTGAATTTAAGAATGAATGATTCATGGAGTTTCGTGATGAAAAAAATTCACCACACTTTTTTAGCACTAAGAACATCTTAACAAAATAGAGTAGTTGAGAAGAAAAATAGAATTATATAAGAAATGGCTAGAATAATGCTAAATGAAAACATATTATCTAAGAAATTTTAGAGTGAAGGTATAAGTATAACTTATCATGTATTAAACCGAGTTATCATAAGAGTCATTTTGAAAAAAATTCCATATGAGTTATGGAAAGGTAAAAAACCAAACATATTATATTTTCATATATTTGGCCGTGTATGTTATGTTTTGAATAATGGTAAGGACAATATTGAAAAATTAGATGCTAAAAGTGATGAAAATATATTTCTTAGTTACTCATACAAATGCACAACTAGACTTTCATTGCAATCAGGATCTAACATGACCTCATATTGATTATATTAGTAAGACGACAATCATTTTAGGTCTCATGCTCATAGAGAATACATATCTTACTTAATTTATCTCATTTTTGTATCTTTTTAGAACATCAAAGGACTCATGAGAGAGGGCTAATCTTTGACTTTGTTGACGTGTCTTAAATTGAATATTTCTCATTTATTGAATCACACTAGTATCAATGTCACATATCAAAAATACCAAGATCTAAAGAATGTAGATGTGTTGCGCTACGTTAGATGTACCACAAATCTAACTTTCAAATTAAGCTCTCTTGTTGTCTAGAGGATGACATCATTTTTTAGCAAAGACGTATGACTCCATACTGACTTTTACACCTCTTCCCACATTAATCAATATCAGCATGATCCATAAGGTGTAAATCACTTGTTTTGAAAAATAATTTGTAGTGCTAGAGCCAATATGAGTTAAAATCCTTAATAGGCTTGTTTAAGATTTGACTGGTGCTTGTCTATCAAATCAATAACATAACTTGTGTTGAAGCTAGTACATATCAAAATATATATGAAGCTTTGAACCTTGCTGGCATAAGGAATTTTCCCTATCTCAATTCTAGAGTCTTCGAATATGTTTCAAAGCTTAATGCTTTGCCTTTTACAACACAATTGTCATAGGTTTATAGCTTTCCAAGTTGAATCATTCAAAATGATCTTATTTAAAATGGTCAGCACTTTTGAAATGATATAATTTATCTTTCATTCCAACTATGAAAAACTGCTTCACTTATATCCTCTATTTTAAACTTGGAGGACAATTGCCCTTTAATTTCAAAAAAACAAATCTAGATTGATCATATTGCATGAGGCAACTTGAGATAACTTCACAACTAAATCGGGGTAGTCTCATGGCCTATGACCTTCTAGGCATAACTTTTAGCCATTATGTGAGTCATATAGCTCTTGAACGATCTGTCTATCTTGCACTTATGTCTGAGAATTCATTTGATCTCATTTAGTTTGTGTCCATATGGAAGATGAACCAAGTTCCAAACTTGATTAGTCCTTAAAGACTCCAATTATTTTCCATTCTCTTTTTCATTTTCTTAGCTGAGTCATGAGAGGCCTTTAACATAGGGGGTTCAACTTAGGTCGGCTTGGTCAGGTATAGGTTTACTTATGCATACCCTACTTATAAAAGGCCTACCCTACCCTTCTCATTGATTAGTTTGGTTACTAGTGTACTTTGCCCTATCTATTATGCATAAGGTAGATTCTGATTTTGGTTTCAAATTGGTTCTTTCACTGTGCAAATATAATATAAAAAATAATTAATCAGAAGAGACAAATAAATAATCAAGCATGGGAAAGTAAGAAGCAAGATCTAAAAGAGTGAGACATTATCGTCAACAGAGAAGCGTAGAACTTTAGCTAGGATTTTAGTGGATTTGCAACAAGCTGGGTTTTGATATTTTGGAAGATGAGCATGATCAAGAAATGAGACAGGAGAGGAGTAGTAGTGAGAATGGAAGAGAGGTAGATAGGTTAGGATTTTGGTAGACGAATGGGAGGAAGAAATAGAATGGAAGAGCGGCAACATTAAGAAGGGTTTTTGTCTTTAGGAGATGAATGATAGGAAGAAGTGAGAAGGAAAAGCCAAAGAGAAATGATGACAATGGGAGGAAGAGCTGCGTCATTGAAAGAATCAATGGTTGGATGTCTATTGAGGTAATGGATAGGGAACATGTTGAGTATTAAGATAAAGCAACACCATAAATGAAGCAAAAACATTATCGAATGCAGGTGTGGATTTGAATCTAACAATGCAAGTGGGTTGCTTTTTGGTCAATTTTTTGCACCTCCTATCTCTATGTTGGTCCCATGCTATAAGAAAAATCCAAGAGGAGAGAGATAAATTGAGTTTTTTTGCAATTTAAAAACTTAACCCATTGTCATTTCAGTCTCCATAAATAAAGCATATAGAGCTAAGAGAAAATAAATAAGTAAATACGACAATCATAGGAGGCATAACAGATTATAATAGTTTGGACAACTTTTTCTACTCTACTTTTCCAAGTACATACTACCTTGTGTCTTGGGTTCCACTATCTCTATAGAGAATATAGCAAGAGTCTCAGCTCTTTTCTAGATTTTAGCTCTAGAAGACCTTTATAACTATTTCATAAGTAGATAACGAAACTCACTCCAATTGAACACTACTTTTGTTTCAACTAGGCTTTGATTTTCAATATCAAATCAAGTGTCACAATACACAATAATAAATGAAAGAAAAATTTACACTTTACAAATTTGTATAGAATAATTTTAGTGCTTGAGAAGACTCTCAAATATTTGAGGATAATGAGAACTTGTAGCTTTTGCAATATTGTTGAGATTCTCACCTTAAAGATTATTTAATGCACTCTTAATTGTTTGAAAGTAAAAAGGTGAAGGCTCAATAAATGCTCTAGCTAACCTTCATAACTTCCTTTGATCTGTCTTAAATAGATATGAGAGAAACTTGAACATTATAGAGTTGGTGGTGAGTATTAAATGTGTCAACATTCGAATTTTTCTAACCGCTACGACTCAAGTTGCATCTGGAGTCGACTTTGGATGTAATTTCACCCAAGTTGCAGATTAGAGTAACTTGGCTTGTGACTTTGGTCCTCCATTTTCTTCCAAAATATTTTTCTTCATCTTGTACTTTTCAAATTCCATTCTGTGGTCAACCTGGACTGAGACCTAAGTTGCAAATGAAGTTGACTTGGGTATGTGACTTCATTATATATTGAAAAGTAAGAACTTTAAGTTTCATTCATTTGGCTTCTCTTTATTTAAGTCTTGAACTTAGGTTGAATTGTCTTGAGACTTGACTCAAGTCGCAAATGAAGTTGAATTGGGTTTGCAATGTCACTCCTGCTACTTAGTTAATTCTTTGTATGCAACCTTTGGAAGCCTTCAGAAATCCAAGTCTAGACTAGGATCGACTTGACATTTAAATTCAACCAAATCGTAGGGCAGAGTTAACTTTAGGTGTGACTTTGATGCTCCAAATTGAGTTAGTGAAAATATGCTACCTATGTTTCATACTCGAGTCAACTTTGGTCGCAACTTCGATTGTGACTTCACCCAAGTCACAAAATGAAGTTGACTTCTTTATTAACTTGACCCAAGTTGGTACTAGAGTCAACTTGATTTTGCAACTTAGACTATTTTTAATTGAATTTCAAAAATCTATCTTTAAAGCATTAATCCAAATACATTACTAGCTTCAATATTCTCAAATTTGGTTGTTAATCTTCAAACCATGAGTAACCCTTGATTTGTAAAATTTTCAATTGAGCTCGTACTCTAAACATTTTGAAGATGTGGGCTTAGGATGGAATTTAATAATTGGTCAACCTATGGGTATTAAGATTGGTGATTATGTAGCTTCATTAGAATTGTGTGACTTAAGCATGAGAAATGGAGCTCTAGGGAAGGAAAGAGCATAGTTGATAGGCCACATGGTTGCTTCCAACCTAGTTTCCACCTTTTTGTCATTGGAGCGGAGAATTTGGTAAGAAGATTCTACGCTTCTAATTAAGGGTGGAAAAATGAATTCACATGCAGGATGGAAATTTGTGCACCCTATGCATGTGCTACACAAAAGGATTGGTGAAGGGAATGCAACATTGGAAAAATTATATACATAAATATATATACACATATATAAGTATTTATCTAATAGCAAGGTACCCATGCGAGTTGATTTTGGATTGATTTTTTGGTATCGAATGTATCTACTCTACCCTTACTCTATTTAAGAGAAGGGATAATGATTTGTACCCTACCCATACTTATGGATAATATTTTTTACTCTATCTTATCAATTTAGGGTTAGGTCGGTGGGTACTCTTGGTATCTTATCTAAGTTGCACCCCTACTTAGATACCTCATCATCTTGAGATATATCTAAAAGAGTTTCATCCTCATGTAAGACACTTTATTTTTGACTATAGGGTTGATACTCTTATGGTGTATCACTCCCACTTAGCTTAAGATGTTGAGATAAGTATTCAATTCCCGCAATTAATTGGTTATGAGTGCTATTACCTTCTGGATTTTCTAATTCATAGAAGGAAATGCCTCATCAACCCACCCAAACTTGGAAAGTCATTATCTAAAAATATAACATATCATATTTAACTTCAGTCATACTTCCATCCTTACATTTACCAATTATACATACTCTTTACGGTGTTTTGAGTATCTGACAAAGATACACATCTTTCCTTTCTACCCTAATTGGTTATATTCTTGAGAGGAATTTTGTGGACGAAAGTTGTTAATCCTATAGTTGCAATTTTCTCGTATTAAGCTTTAAGCTTGTCCATAAATTATAAAAAGTAGAAGTAACTAATTTAGTGGGCACAAGATTAAGCAAATGAGCAACAGTCAGCAATGTATCTTCCTAATAAGATATTAGAAGATTCACCTACGTCATTGTGGACCTAACCTTATCCAATAAAGTTGAGTATCTTCTCACTACAATATTATTTTGTCATAGAGTATAAGAAATAGTTGGATGTTGAACTATATCCTTTTAGTCATTAGAGTTTTTAAATTGCTTAGATAAGTTCTCACGTCAATGATGAGTTCTCAATACTTTCATCTTTCAATCTAATTAGTTCTCAACTATACTTGTGCAATGTTTGAAGCAATCAAATGCTTCTGGCTTATGTGTGATCAAGAAAATATGACCAAATTATGCGTAATTATCAAAAAATGTGATGAAATATGAGGCTCATGTCTCGTCCTCATTTTTTTAAATCACAATTGTCAAAATAGATCAATTTGCAATAGAAAATGAGCTCTGTTGGTCCTGAGTTTATGGAAAAATCCAAGAGGAAAGGGGTGAATTGGATTCTTGAGAAATTCTTTGGTAAATTAAAACTTAACTCCTTATAATTTTAATCCCCTTGATGAAACGTGATAGGAGATAGAATGAGAGGGTACAAATAGAATATAAAAATGTAAACAATTAATCCACGCAAGAGATAACAATATATAGTGGTTCGTGCAACTTTCCCTACTTCACTCTTCCAAGCATACACTCGTTGTATCTTAGGTTCCACTATTGTATATTCAATATAATCTAGAGCACCCACTCTCTTCTAGATTATAGCTCTAGTAGGCTATACAATAATCACTTATTGGTAAGACCAACTCCAACCAACCAAGTTCAATCTATTGGTGAGACAAACTCAAACCAACCCCCTGTTTTGATTCCTCTTGAATTCAGTCTGCAACACCAATCTAAGGCAACAACACAAAAAAAAATAGACAAAAGAGAAATTACACTTTACAACGTGTATTCAATAAGCTTCGGAAGCTCCTTATCATGTGGAGATGATAATCTTAGAAGCACACTTGAAAGTTGTAGCACTTGAAGCTTCAACGTTGTTCAAAAAACTTCACCACACTTGAATATTAGAAGATGAAAGCTCAACTTGTGTTTTCCTCTTTCTTTCCTCCTTTCTTACTTCACGTTCATACATCAATGATATATATAGAGGAAAAAAGGTTCTAGCCGTTTGAGTGGAAGTTCACGTGCATCTAGAGCTCTAACATTCGAATTTTCGATAGTTACGAATTGAAGTCGTAAGTGGAGTCGACTTCGGATGGGTAAAGTCGACTTGGGATGCGACTTCATCTTGTTAAAACTTATTGTCCAGAATTTTTCCTTCGAAGTTGCAGGTGAAGTCTACTTGGGTCTAGGACTTCACCCAAGTCGCAAGTGAAGTCGACTTGGGTTGAGACTTTATTTTGCTGTCTGTCCGAAGTCGCAGATGAAGTCGACTTGGGTCTGAGACTTCACCCAAGTCGCAAGTGAAGTCGACTTGCGCTAAGACTTTACTTTGCTGAACTTGCAATTATGAACTTGAACCCTTGAAACTTAAATTATTTCACATTTTTATTTTCATACACATAATTAGAGACAAAATATTTGAAAACACTTAGACAAATTTATTAGATCCTTTTTAATAATATTTCAATTATTTGTTAATCATCAAAATCAAATTAATCATTCTTAAAGCAAGCATATGATCAACAATCTCCCCCTTTTTGATGATTGACAAAACTTAATTGAAATATCTTTCCTTCTCAAATGAATCACATATGTATACATGAAGATCATGATTTTCATCAATAAGCGCAAAAATAATATATATTCTTCCTATATAGATGGAAATACTTCTCCCACTAAGTTATATCCAATATTATTTTCTTTTCTTAAGATATTTTCATATTACACTCTCACCCCCTTTTTGTCAATCAATAAAAAAGGTAGCAAAAATGGGGCATATAAAATAGGTAACATAAATAAAATAGGTTCATGCTACACTCTCTCTATTTTTTTCACACAAATCATTCATTTTGAGTCAAGCATATAATCTATTATATGACTATGGTACCTGTAACGGCCTGAACTAAAAATCAAGGCTTTTGCCAAAATTTTCGGTTCAAGTCGTTTTAATACTCCAGGATCTTCCACGTGACGATTAAACCATCTCATTTAGGTAAGAAATAAACTTGCATTATTACATCCAAGTCCATAGAGTTATTACAAACATGCCCACTTCAATAAGTTCTTTACATCCAAGTCAAACCACTCATTACATAGAAAGAAATAAATTAAAAGATTTATTCATTAGCATGCCACCACCATCTCATTGGCCACCATCCTCGGGATCATCCGAGAGTCAAAGGAAAAATGGTTAAGTTCATAAGAACTTCGTAAGTAGGATTATGCCCTGCAATTAAGATCATAAGAACACACCATGTTCACTCAATTGATTAACTTTTAGATCCTTTAATACATTTTCTATGTCATCATCTCTTTCTAGAAGTACTCAATTTAAAATTTGGGGACTACCCTAAGGATTTAAGACCTTAAATCCTTTAGGATACTCCTCTATCCCCAAAACTCAAACTTCTAGGCATCATTTGGCTAATCTAGCCCTTCCATTGAACTCAGAATGTCTAAATCCATAGGAAATGACCCCTAGATTACTCAAATCGGACCTCTAAAGCTCAATTACATCAATTTGAAAATGGACGCACCAAACGGTGCCACGTGTCCCTCGCCGCCGGCGACTTGGGCTCGCCGCCGGTGGTTCTGCCTGACTGGGCTTTCTAGTGGGCTGCGCTTTGGGCTTTACTGCCTGGGCTCCTGCCTGGGTATCATCTCTGGGCTCTAAGCCATGGGTTGGCTCATTGGATCCTCCTTCTGAGGCCCAGCGCAACAGTTGGGTTCGTCTGCAGCTGGGCTCAGCCTGGATCCAGCCCACTCCCTGAAGCCCGTACCATCTTCTGAAAATTTACAGATTCTCCTGCTGTCTTCTGATTTCACAGAAACTCCTTGACAGCTTATGATTTTAAGAAAAACCATTAGGCAGAATTGTAAAATATCTAAAAACTCGAAAATAGGCAGTAACATCCATTTTTTTTCATCCGTCCATTTATACAAGATATATATAATAATATTTTAATATTATTTTCGTATATATATCTCCTTTAAACATCTTAAATGCA
>JAXCLR010000105.1:44691961-44708752 GCA_035584095.1 Annona squamosa
GCTTATTTGGGTCTAGCCCAATAACCTTCCACTTATTTTTGGCCCATTGCTTGGTCAAATGATCAATGGTCAGGATGCCACATCAGTGGACACATCATCAGTTGAATAGTCAACTCATTATTTTTTCCTAATTATTACAGTACCACTTATTTATTAATTTCTTTAGGAGAGCAACATACCTTTACTTATCTTTGATGAAAGTTATCATTACTATTTTGCTTAACTCTCTCTTTCTTTTGCAATTCATGCTCCTTCATTCTCTAGATGACGTTGTATTTGTTTGAAATAAAAACTTGCATCACAAATATGATATCTTTTTTCCTTTCGGTACTCGTGTTATGAGTCCATGAATGTTAGGACCATAATGCATAGGAACTCAAGAAGACTTGGTTCTACCTTAGATGTGTCTCTTTGGAATCCAAACCAATTTAACTCCATTATAAACCATTTTTCTCGCCTTGCATTGATATATTTTGTGTCCAAACTTATTACAATAATGGAAAGTGATTCTAGCATAGGTTAGAGTACCATGATAGCTCTTTGGTTGCCAAGTAGGTATATTTGCCAATGATTTATCAACAAGCTTCTTAAAATGTCCTCTCATATTAGATGTACTAGAAGCCTTAATCTAAATAGGAGAGTTTGTTTTATTTAGTTTGACATTAATGTGCTTTACAAATCCAAGACCTTTCTTATCAACTTGAGTGATCATTCTCAAAAATTTCTGCACATTTTCTCTCAGGTTGGAGAACTTTGCCAATGAATCTTTCAAATTTTGGTTCTCCTTTCTTAATGCCTCTGTTTCATTCTTCAAGACATTTATATCATTTTGTAAGGATGCATTCTCCTCCGGTAATTTTCCATTTGTAATGGCAGTTTTATTGAATTGCTTTTCTTTTGAACGTATTTGATACCAAGGCTTTTGAATTCATCAAATAATGAGTCATAAATTTGTTATAAATCATTCAACTTATTACATCTAGAACAAATATTAGAAGATGAATAAGAATCAAATGAGCTTACCTCAATATCCATAGATGCATCCGATGTTGGCAGTTGATTTTTTCTTGTATCATCATTTTTCTCTCCGGATTTTTGGCAAGTTTTTTTCTAATTTTCTACAACGGCCATGCAGCAAATTCTTGTCCAATTTACTGCATCTTCCCCTTCACTTGATGAATTGCTAGAGCTTGAGGTAGTATATTCCCTTTTAAGCATTCTTCTAGCTTGTCTCTTTGAAAAGCTTCTCTTATTTTGATTTTCCAAATGATCCGGTGTGGTACATTCAATTTGTAAATGTCAAAGACCACCACATTTATAATATTTTGGAAATTTCTTTCTTCTATTCTTCATTTTCTTCCGTGAGCTAGAATATTCGTATAAACTTGATTTAGATTCACTTGAGCTCTCTATCATACTTTCGAACGCAATAGACCTCTTACTTCTTTGAGATTCTTCTTTCTTGTTTTTCATGAGCTTATGAAACATGAGTGAGCTAATCAAGTCATCTACTTTGAGCTTGCTTAAGTCCTTTGCCTCCTTAATAGTTGTGATATTTTCATTCCACGAGTTTGGCAATGCTCTAAGTATCTTCATAATCTGCTCACTTTCAAAAATTGGCTTTTCTAGGCCTTTAAGAGCATTAGTGATTTTAGAAAATCTAGCATACATTTCTAAAATAGATTCACCATCTAACATTTGAAATCTTTCAAAATCACCAACAAGGATATTTCTTTTAATTCCCTTTACTTGGAAGGAACTCTCATAAATAGATACCAATTTATCTCATATCTCTTTAGCGGTTGTGCATGAAGAAACTCTATCAAATTCTGCTGCGGTCAATGCACAAAATAAGAAATTCATAGCTTTGGCATTGCTTTGGACAGACATAGTTTCTTCTTTTGTCCAAGTGGGCGCCTTGTCCTCCTTTGGTAATGTAATGCCATCTTGTATGGCTATCCAAGAATTCATATTAGTTGCCATAATGAGTTAGAGGTGGCCTTAAAAATGATTGGCACTCGGCAAATGCAGGTACAAAAGTTAAGTAGGTTGCCATAGATATATAGAAGAGATCACCTCAAATAAGATAGAGGTCTGCTCTAATACCACTTGTTGGTCCCGAGTTTATGGCAAAACTCAAGAGGAGATGGGTGAATTGAGTTCTTGAAAAATTCTTTGGTAAATTAAAACTTAATTCCTTATAATTTCAATCCCCTTGATGAAACGTAATATGAGATAGAATGAGAGGGTGCAAATGGAATATGAAAATGTAAACAATCAATCCACACAAGAGACAACAATATATAATGGTTCGGGCAACCTTCCCTACTCCACTCTTTCAAGCATACTCGTTGTATCTTGGGTTCCACTATTATATATTCAATACAATCTAGAGCACCCGCTCTCTTCTAGATTCTAGCTCTAGGGGGCATATACAATAATCACTTGTTGGTGAGACCAACTCCAACCAACTAAGTCCAATCTATTGGTCAGATAAATTCAAACCAATTGAGCAAAACCCATTAGTGAGACAAACTCAAACCAACCCCCTGTTTTGATTCTTCTTGGATTCGGTCTCCGACACCGATCCAAGGAAACAACACAAAAAATAGACAAAAGAGAAATTATAATTTATAACGTATATTCGATGAGCTCCAGAAGCTCCTTGTTATGTGAAGATGATAATCTTGGAAGCACACTTGGAAGTTGTAGTACTTGAAGCTTAAATAGTTGTTCAAATAATTTCAGCACACTTGAACATTAGAAGATGAAAGCCCAACTTGTGTTTTCCTCTTTCTTTCCTCCTTCTTTCATACTTCACGTCCATACATCAGTGGTATATATAGAGGAAAAAACGTTCTAGCCGTTGGAGTGGAAGTTCATGTGCATTTAGAGCTCCAATGTTCAAATTTTTTACTGTTACAAGTTGAAGTCGCAAGTGAAGTCGACTTCGGATAAGTGGAGTCGACTTCAGATGGGTGAAGTTGACTTGGGATGCGACTTTGTCTTGTTAAAACTTGCTGTCCAAAATTTTGCCTTTGAAGTTGCAGGTGAAGTCCACTTGTGTCGGGACTTCACCCAAGTCACAAATAAAGTCGATTTGGGCTAAGACTTCACTTTGCTGAACTTGCAATTAATGAACTTGAACTCTTGAAACTTGAATTATTTCACATTTTCATTTTCATACACATAATTAGAGACAAAAAATCTGAGAACACTTAGACAAATTTATTATATCATTTTTAATGATATTTCAATTATTTGTTAATCATCAAAATCAAATTAATCATTCTTAAAGCAAACATATGATAAACAAACTCTACTTGCTTTATCAATGGGTTTCCCTTGTTGATTTTCCTAACTAGATCATTTTCACAAAAAGAAAAAGTTAACTAAAGCGAGTGGGCCCAGAAGGCTTTCTTTAGCTACCTGATTCATCTTGCTTTGCCCAATTCGACATAATTTCATGTACGATATATTTACATTCATAGAAAAGAAATTATCATTTAAGACAATCAATATTACAAAATCATCAATCCAAAAATAAAACTAGTTGTTCTTAAAAATTAGATTAACATAATTATCATGAAAAATTTTAAGTTAAGTAAAGACAAAGAAAAGATTAAGTTTTGACAAATTTTTGGTGTGCAAATAACATTGTGCATGTAGAATTTTACAATATTCCAAAAGAGCTCCTCAAACATTAGCTACTTGATTTGTCTCTCCTGAGTTTACAAGCTATGAAGGATGGATTTTTTTTAGCATTATCGAGCTACTTGTAGAGGTGAAAGTATGAGTAAAGTCAGATAATTCCTTCTTTGGCCCATTGTAATCATCAAAAAAATGGCCTAAGTTACTATAGTTGTAGCAATTAATCTTAGTCATATCTTTCTTTCTTTCATGCTTATCTTGTTTGCACTAGAACTTCTTAGTCTTACATGGCTTAAATCGTTATTTTTTCCTTCTTAGTCTTACTTGATTGCAGAAGATGTTGCAGTCTTTAGGCGCTCATCCTCTAGATCCAATCTGCACAAAATATCCTCAAAAAATTTGATATTTTCGTTATGCATCATGTTGACTTTTATATATTTTTAGTTATTAGGGAAAGATCTTATAATAGTTAGTACCTCTTGGTCATCCATGAGAGCATGTCTAATTAACCTAAGCTCTCAGAACAAATTAACATATGCTTAAGATGATGTGTGAAACCGTAACCCATGTAGAGCCCATGTGTATGCATCAATTATGTATATGATGTTCATTTGTGAATTATGGAATTATGAAGGTACTTTATGATTTTTGCTAATTATTGCAATTAGGGTTTTGAATTAGCAAGAATGAAGTGATTAATCATTTTGAGCTAAAGGAGACAATGGGTTTAGAATAAATTATTTGTGATTTAAATGTGAAAATATATCATGAAAAATTATTTTCTATTATTTAAAATGAATTATGGGAATTATTATGAAAATTGACAAGTTTGATGGAAAATACTGAAAAATTCATAACTCAACGCCTAAAAGGTGGATTCAAATGAAATTTGAAATAGAAATTATTAATGTTGGGCTTCGTATTATGGAATAAATGGATTATGAAAATTATTGATGAAATGAGAATTATGAATTATTAATCATATTTCAATTTCAACCGTTAACTTCAAACGGCTAGAACGGGAGCTAGAGAACTCGGATTGAGTTGAAATTTGAAACGGTTTAATGAAATAGTGAGATATTTATTTTGAATGTCTTGGATTAAGCATGAAATATTAGAAACATGCTTGCATTGAAAAAGGTGAGCATGTTTGAATTATGCTCCACAAAAGTAACATGTCATTAATGCTAGAGTACCAAGTCATAATGCATGATGGAAATGGAATTTGAGGTGGAAAATTGCAAGCCATTCCTTGTGAATTTTATGCAAATAATTGAAATGAATAAAAGTGGAAATTATCCATCCAATTAATACATGAAATGATGAAGCTATGTGAGTATAGCTAAGGTGGCAAAAAGGGGACGTCTAAGGGCTGTTTGGAGTATAAATTTGATTTTTTTAATTTTTAAAATATGCATATAAGTTACAGAGATGCAAGTACATGATATGTGCATAAAATAATGGAGATTTTCAGCAATTAAAAAATGGAAAAAGGCAGGTATATATTGCTGAAAACGTGGATAGCTTGTGGTGAAGGAAAAATGTGATTTTTGTGCTAAGTTGCTACAATATTTGTTAAATTTATTTACATAAAATTAATACATGAATTAGTGGGTAATTAAGTGTAAAATTTACCCTTAAATTATGGTGAAAATAAAAATAAAAAAATGGATGATAATCTAGACAGTAAGGATGTGAATTGGAGATGGCATTGAATGGGTATGATTTAATACAATTTGGTAATTTTTGAAAATGGTAAAATTCCTTTTTACTAGGCTGTGAAACGTCCAGCACTTCAAGTGGATAGGAATGCATTTACTCATGTGGAAAAATTGCCAAAAAGTGGGCCCCACAGCTGGAAAAATTTCAGCCTTATAAGCCATGCACGATCACTTGTGAGAGGCTTGGAAAAAATTGCTAAGTGTTGATTTTTCACCAAGCAACTAGCAAAAGCTCCTCACATCCCTCCTAGCCAGAAAAAAGAAGAAGAAATCAAGAAACAAAGAGGAGACTTTGAAGAAGAAATCATCTCCAAGCATTAGGATTTGATTTAACTCAAAATCAAGTAAGTATGTGTTGGTTTTTAAGTTGTTTAACTTGAGTTCTTAAACTCAAAACTTAGAAATGAAAAGGATGATGAAAGGATCTGTAAAGTGTTGTTTCAACATACTTTCCATGAATATTAAATGGGTATTAAGTTTTAAGTATGAATTTTTAAGTTAAGAATGATGAAAATGAAGTTATGCATGCGTATGAAGTGGAAAATTCAAGTTGTTAAACCCTAAACCGTCAAGACAAGTTGCTGTTTTGATTTGATGATATGAGTAAGCTATGAATCATGTATTTATGCCAAATATATGAGGGTTTATGCTTAAGTGATGAATTTTTGAAGTTATGAAATGCAAAGCATGGATTTTGACCTAATTCTTAGTTTTTGGGTTAAAAATGTTATGAAAATGGACTTGCATGTTTTAAGAATATTATATAGGTTAAAATACTCTGTGTTTAAGGTATTATGGATACCCAAAAGATTTGGAAGAAATAAACCATGAATCTAATTTTTTATAATTTTTATGAAAGAACGTCAAACTGACGTGAAACGGGACTTAAAACGTGCGGGTAAGTTGCAATTTTGAGAAATGATAATGTATGGATTATAAATATGTGTTAAATACCTAAATAAAGATTAGGAAAAATGGATTTAATTGTTGAAAATTCGGAATTATATGTGATGTGTCAAAAGACACGTAAAACGGGTGAAAAAGGGTTTCAAACTTGCTATTTTGAAAACCTAGGTTGAATGGATTTAAATTCCATGAAAATACCTTGAGTGCATTGGTAATTAAGGGTAATTAAACCCCTAAAAAATGGATTAAAATTTGGAGTTAGCAAAGTTTGTGAAATGCATTTTGTTTATGTGCTAAATGAACTTATCTAACAGAATAAAAGTAAATTGGTGATGAATGACTTATGAAAAATGATTTATGTAAAAATGCATGAAAATGAAATGAATTCCATGATTATACATCTGTTTGGAGTGTATGATGATTTATTTCAAATTTTGAAATTGTTTAAGGAAGCCTAAGGCAATAACATGTGTTTCAGCAAGCATGGGTGTATTGTGAAAAAAATGGCAAAGTAAGCTTAATGAAGCTATGTATGATGTTTATGAAATGAATTTAATGAGATTGAAATGAATACCTTAATTTTTAAGATTATATGTATATGCTATGTTGTATAGTAGCTGAATGTGTGTAAAGGTGCTAATATGTGCAAAATGAGCTAAACATGTATATAAGACTTATGAAGTCAAATTAATGATGGATGTATATGGAATGGGTTGGAAAACTAATTGAAATATGAGGAAAGGAAATGTATGAAAAATCATATCATTTTCATGTAGGCAAGGGCAAAGAGAAAGTGGTGGCGGAAAGCTAAGAAGTTCAAGTAAGCAAGCAAATTTCTAAAGAATTTTTGCTTTTCTAAATTGTTTCCATAAATGCAATTTTTGCTTTAATTTATTTGATGAAACTATGGAAATTGTTTCTTATGTATTTAAGGATGGCCATCCCTTAGCAAAATGATGTTGAAATGATATTTTACTTCAAATGCAATGTTATGAAATCTTTCTTTGATAAATGCTATGGAAAAATGATGTGGTTGATGTTTATGATTGAAAAATCATGCTAGCATGTTAAAGATGAATTTATAAAAAAGTTCATGTGCATAGGCTACTAGGTTCACTTGAAGGGTGTAAGCAGATCGGTTGTTCCCTCTTGGTGTGACAAAGTAGTTTGTAACAGACCTAAGGCCAGCGGCGCCCTATCTGACATGGGAATTAACGTGACGGATGGTCACCTGGCTAGCTTCCATCCTAAGGGAGATATGGTTTTCATGTTCATGTTTTTATATGGCAATATGCATATGAGACCCGTGATGGGTACAGGATTTCATGATTTTAAAATATACCTTTAGATAAGGTATAGAATGCTTTCTAAGTTGATTTTAAATGCTAAGTGTTGCCTGAAATAATTTGCCTGAAAAATGCAAATAGCTTGCTTATTGAGTTTCGACTCACGATTTTGTTTTCCAAACCCAAAGACAGGTGATGGACAGGATATGACAAAGAAGCAAGCGCCAATCTAAGGAATCTATGGAAAAACTTACGGAACTTATGTTATGAAACTTATGTGAAATGGTTGTAAACTATACGCAGTGTTTTATGATGAATAGATGTAAACTATTCGAATGTTTTATATGGATGACTGTGATTTATACATGTAGTGACATCTGATTTAGGAAAAAGATGAAATGTCGCTAAACAACATGTTTGTATGTAATGAATGGAGTAAAATGACTTAGAAATGTATGAAAATGAAATTATGAGAACATGAAGCGTTATAAGAACTGTTACATGACCATATTTAACAGGATAAATATCCGATAAATCCCGTCGTGTGACAGGGCAACAATCCTGTTCACGTTTACCAATCAATACGATCCCGAGGTAAGGGCTAGGATGTGATGCTCGGTTTGGGGCGCCACATGATGCCTCATGGTATGATCTTGGCACTTCTATTATTAATCATATGCTTGCTTTAAGAAAGATTAATTTGATTTTGATGATTAACAAATAATTGAAATATCATAAAAAAGGTTCTAATGAATTTGTGTAAGTGTGCTAAGATATTTTGTCTCTAATTATGTGTATGAAAATAAAAATATGAAATAATTTAAGTTTTAAGAGCTTAAGTTCATGAATAGCAAGTTCAGCAAAGTGAAGTCTCAGCCAAATTCGACTTCATTTACGACTTGGGTAAAGTCACATAGCCAAGTTGACTTCACCTGCAACTTCAGACAAATAGCAAAGTGAAGTCTCAACCCAAGTCGACTTCACTTGTGACTTGGGTGAAGTCTCAACCCAAGTCAACTTCGTCTACGATTTTGAAGGCAAAATTCTGGACAACAAGTTTTAACAAAGCAAAATCGTAAACCAAATTGACTCCACTCATCCCAAGTCGATTCAAACCTATAACGATCGAAAATTCGAATGTCGGAACATTAGATGCACGTCAACTTCTACTCCAACGGCTAGATCTTTTTCCTCGATAAATAACATTAAAGTATGAGCATGAACAAGAAGAGAAGAAGGAAAGGAACACAAGACGAGCTTACACTTTTCATTATTCTAAAATAATTATAGTCATTGAAACAACTATTGAAGCTTCAAGGGCTATTACTTTAAGTAAGCTTACAAGATCATCTTCTTCAAATGACAAGGAGCTTTCGGAGCTAACTGATTATACGTTGTAAAGTGTAAATTCTCTTTTATCTATTTTATTTTGTGTTGTAACCTTGGATCGGTGTTGGAGACCGAATTCAAAAAGAAACAAAATAGGGGGTTAGTTTGAGTTTGTCTCACTAATGAGTTTTGCTTGATTGGTTTGAGTTTGTCTCACTAACAAATCAGACTTGGTTTGTTAGAGTTGGTCTCACCAATAAATGACTATTGTATATGCCCCATGGAGTTAGAATCTAGAAAAGAGCGAGTGCTCTAAATTATATTGAATATACAATAGTAGAACCCAAAACACAACAGATATATGCTTGAAAGAGTAGAGTAGGGAAGGTTGCCCGAACCACTATACATTGTTGTCTCTTGTGCAGTTTGATTGCTTGCATTTTATATTCCATGTGTACCCTCTCATTCTATCTCATAGCACATTTTATCAAGGGGATTAAACTTACAAGGGGTTAAGCTTTTAATTAAGAAAATTTTTTTCAAGAACTCAATTCACCTTTTTTCTTTTGGATTTTGCCATAAATTCGGGACCAACACTTATTGTTGTCAAACCTAATCATGAGGCTTCTTACTTCAGTAATTAAGATACTACTATATTTGTCTTTCAGACCACATGACCTTCGTGGTAATGTATAGTTCAACCTATGTTTGAGATCTTGTTGTATGCTTCTCAATGCACAATGAGAGCATTAGTTATTATTATTATTGTTGTTGTTGTTGTTGTTGCTGTTAGGTTACATAAGCTTTGTGATCTCATATAGATTTCTTGGGTTTATTCATGATAATGTTTAATATTTTTGGTGTCTATCACTCTTTCGGGAGATATTAAACTTTTGATGTCAAATATGATAATTATTACTATTTTAATTTCTTATCTTAGTTCAAATTAGCAATAAACATTTTGGATGCTATTATTAGTAACTGATTTTTTCACTAGTAACATAATTGCATAATCGATACTAGCATAAATCATTTTATCACAAAAGAATAACTAAATTAATGATAAATTAATATAAGGAATAAATTCAAAAGTTCATGATGTTTCTAATCATCATTTGTGTCACAATTGTTGGATTGCCATTAATTTAGTTCGATTGAACAAAATTTTAATTCTAAGCAAGAATTTCTCTAAATCCTACATACTTGAGAACCATTAGTTTCAAGCAAGAACTCCTTTGAATTTTACCAACCTGAGAACTCCCACTCAAAAGAAATATCAAAATATAAAAGATCTAAAAAATAACATTTATGCATCACAAGTATAGTGTGCATTGTATAAGTATTTATTTTGTGACTACATGTCCTTCATGCAATAAAAAGAATTCAATGATAATTTTTCAGATACTCATTTATAAAGTCATAAGGTCATTACACAATCCCATTTGATGTTTATAGTTGCATTCATCACCCATAGCAGTACTTTTCTTTTCAACTAAGGCTCTAGTTACCACCCTTTCTAATGAAGATTCTTTTTTCATATTAACTCTGGCAAATCTAGCCTGATAAAGATTATGACTTATGGATTGCACAATGAATCACTTAATTTCAAAAATAATTTTGTGCTCTTCCATCAACTCAAGCTCACAATATGCATAAGATAAAAAATTTTAATATGCACTATTATACTTTAGAGCGAGTTTCTCTTTTTTTATTGATTTCGATAGGGAATTAATGAAGTCATGTAACTTCCATCTCAAAGATAGTTTTATGTAGTTATTGTGAAGATGAATTATAAATTTTCGCATGGATTGAAAAAAGCTAATAAAGGGTGTATTTCAGATTCATTTTATAGTTCATATAATCTAAAATAACATTTATTCAGATGTGCATTAATTTTTTTCTATTTTTTTAAATTCTCATCATTTCTATGAAAAAGAATCTATATATACCAAAAGATAAGAGTATTATGGACTCTTCGCAAGTGCTCATGTTGCAGCCTATAGTATATAAAAGATCATCCTAACGAGGATCGAGTTGAAATCTAGACTACAATAAATTCAATTATCTTAGATAATAGAAAATAATAAGAATTAATAAAACCTATGACTAATTTAAGAAAATAGAAAATATTGCTAATCTAACAATACAAATAAGATTTAGGAATAATGAATATTAGAGATCTAGGATTTAAGGTTTCACATCTTACATTTCTGTGATGGATAATTAGCTCATTTGTCTAATTTAGATAATTTTTATTAAAGAAGAACAAATCCTAAGGTGATCTTACATCCTCTCTTGAGGCATGAAAGGCGTACACTAACTTTCATAATTGTCTATTCTCATGGGATTTTGTTGATTAAAATTAATTAAGTTCTATGGTAGTTCATGAAATTCTTCAAGGTCATTACGCTTATTCTCATAAACTAAACTTCCAAATTTAATATCTTGATTGTTATAGATTAGATTTTCACGTTTTGATTTCTTTACTTAGTATATGAAATCATGCCAACACGCACACCTTAGCACTAACCAAGCATTAAATCCATAAAACACTAAGTTAACACAAACATCCTTCGTAAATAAGTAAAAACTAATCACTAAAGTCTTAAACCCTAAAATATAGACTTAGTTGCACATGGTTTTAATAAATCCAAATAATAATACAATATTTTGAAAGAATCCATTAGATCCAAGGAAATATAAACAAATAAACAAGAAAAGAAAATTTATTAGTGTAGTCTTTAATGATGTCTTCAAAATTTCTTGTTAACACACCTCTTCCTTCTTCTCTCCTTAGCTCTCCACTTTTTCCAAGTCCTAGCCTCCAAACCTAGCTCAAAATCATATTCTTGGATGCCGTACTTCGTACTTAAAGAGTGTTTATATAGAGATTTCTTAAAAAGTTACTGTAATGCCCCTGGTATTAGAAACTATGTAAATGAACTATGATATATATGATATAGTCTAAGAATCCACATAATGATAAGATTTTAATGAATCAATAGACTGAATATGTGAAAGATTGTGCAAATTGTAGCAAATGTATTAAAAAATTTAGTTAATGGGAATTGGAGGGATCAATTTTGAAAATAACCTGATAGAAGTTCAGGATGGATTTACAAATATTTGTTAGATAATTTTAAATATGTTGGAACCTTTGCCTTGATTTAATTATGAATGTTAGAGATTTGACTCTCAAGTATAGATTTTAAAATAAAAGGGCATAACTTGGCGTTGATTCTTAACTTGTTTGGAATGGATATAGAAGATTATAAGTGAGATTTGGATGATAGATTTGATCAAATGATGGAAATGAGCCTATTTATGCAGTTAAGCCCAAAAGAATTGAGATAATGAATGTGATCGACAATCATTTATAGAAGTCATGATTTATGTGAAAATGATTCTAAACATGAATATATATGTTCATGATGTTTAGTAATGAAAAGCATATGACAATTTTAAATTTTGAATTATTTGATGGCTAATGGTGAGAATTTGGTAAGAAATGAACTTAACAGGCGAAATTTTGAAAATGACATGGAACATGATGGTTTCTAGCATTGATAAGATGTTCGACATATGTGTGATATGTGAGAAGTAATTTTGAAGACATTAGAGGTGATATATGTGATTGGACTAATGAGACCTATTGTAGAGGCAAAGTGGCTGAAGAGTTGAATTGACGGGCCAAATTTTATATAAGATACATTTTGAGCAAAAATATGATATTATGATGACAAGAGATGTGTATGAATGATTAGTTTGGTGTTGAAAATATTTTGAAATGTTATGATTGCTTATTTTGTGAACTAATGAAAGTTGTCGGTAAAGCAGTGTAGTAAAATGCATACCGAATTTTATGGTGATGGAATTTTGAATTTAAATTTTGTGAAGAGACATTATTTGAAGTTAAGAATTCAACAGAAAAAAATTGTCTCAATTGTATTTATGGGTAAAATGATGCAATATAGCTGAATCAGGTTGTTTATGGGCCACACAGGACAGGCAATGTTGTTTTAAAGAAAACACAGCCCAGGCTATGTTGGTGGTTGTTTTAAAGCGGGGAGGGTCTGAAGCTACCCCATTTCCATCCCATTTTATCCTCTTTTTTCAGGGTGATCATAGCTTACTACCCTCTTGAAAACTTACCTAAAAGTGCTTGAATCCACTCGATTTTGCATCAAGAAAACTTCTTGGATCAAGAGTAGTCAAAGCATGGATTGGATTGGAATCATGATATTTTTGTAATTGATTATGGGTATCGTTTTTGTTTTTGTGATTTGCATGAATTTTTAAGATATGAGAATTGTATAGAAATTGTAGGGAGGTTAGAAAATAGGAGTTTTAATGAAAATGCATGTAAAAGATAAAATTAAAGCATTTAGAAATGATGTTGTATGATATTATGATGTGTTACGGAATCCCATAAATTTTAAGTGAGTTGGGCTTGATTTCCATATAACGCTTGTGATGTGTTTGCTAAGTGTGAGAAATGATGTATGAATGGGTATGTAATACCTTTATGATGTGAATGATGTGTTGCAAATGCTTAGAGCGCATATATGATGTTGAATTATTTGGAATGGAACTTATGATGTGCTTGATGATATGGGTTGTATAAATTTTAATAGGGCTTGAATTTTGTTCTTAAAAATATGGTTGGGTGTATATTGGAATTTGAGACTAATTGACATGGATTATGTATTTGGATGGATTTTGGGTTTTTGCATTCTATGTTGATTTAATAAATTAAGGTTAGGCCCTTTAAAAATAGTTTGCTATTGTTGGCTATGTGTTTGTGCATGGTTTGAAATGAGCATGAGGCATAATTTTAGCATAAACATGATGTATATGCCATGAGTGATGCATATGCATGATTTGCGTATGATTGTTCATGACCCTTTATTGACATAAGAATAGGATTGTTCATGGCTCTTGATAGATATGAAATTGGTTTAGTTTCATGTGTGTGTTCATGTTATGACATGATTGTGTGAGAACAGTGAGAGCCTGGTAATTGAATTGCATGTGGTGGTATGACATATGATGAATTTGACATGGATTTATCGTTGTTCTTCCTAATTGTACCTACTTATTGAGTTTGTCCAACTCTCACATATTTATTTTCAATATTTTTAGCAGGACTAATGCTATAGGCACCTAGCTATAAGTTATGTTATGTTTGATCTCAGGCTGATGCAGATTGTTCCAGATATAAGTCATGTTAACTTTGGGTCATACTTATTTGAGGTTGATGTATATGTGAGCTATGATGTATACTATATGATTAGTTATGAGATGTATTTGTATATTGGGATCGTGGGTCATACTTATTTGAGGTTGATGTATATGTGAGCTATGATGTATACTATATGATTAGTTATGAGATGTATTTGTATATTGGGATCGTGGGTCATGGATGTATGACTTGTTGAAGCCTCATTAATTGGTTTAGGAATTGTCAATATGTATTTTACTTCTGTTTAGATGCAAATGATGGAAATGATTTTAGTTTAATTGGTTTTGTTGACATATGTTTAATTAGTGAATTAGTTATGGATATATAAAGTTTTCATTCGTGAATTTTCATATAATATATGTGATCATTTGGTTTAAGATTTATGACAAATTCTCGAGAGATGCTACCAGATCTGTCTTAATGACAGTCGGTCTAGGGCGATGGCCAGCGGGGCTCTACAATTACGCAAAATGGATGCAAAAGGAGTGCATACACTACAATTAGAGTTGAACACAACCTGGGCCATGTTGGTTTCAAGTCATAAACAACTTGCTCCAAATTTTGATGACTTTTGTGTTCGATGAGCCCTAAATCGTCTGGAGTTTGTTATACACATCTTGGTCCTTATTAATCACTATTTCTTCTTCTTTAAACTCTTCAAAACATCACCTTTGGATGCCTTATATCTTTCACCTCTTGATTATCAATTATTTTATGTCAATTCTACGTCTGATTTTTATGTTTGCACATATAAGACTGAAACATAAACACCTGCACTAAACTAAGCAAATTTTGACATTAATATCTCAAAATCATAATTTAAATATTATTTAGAGTATGAAAAACACTTGATATATAGGATACAATATTGGCTCTCCGCAAGTGCACAGGTCATAACCTATAATAAATAAAAGATCGTTTCCATAAGGATCGATTCAAAATCTAGATTATAATAAATTTAATTATCTTATACAGTGGAAAATAAAGAGAATTAATAAAACGTATGATTAATCTAAGAAAAGAGAAATATTTAGGAATAAGGGATATTGGACATCTAGGATCTAGGATTTCACATGTGACATTTTTGTAATTGATAATTAGCTTGATTGCTTAATCTGGACAATTTGTACTAAATGAAAATGAACCTTAAGTTGATCTTACATTATCTCTCTTGAGGCATGAAAGATGTATCTTAACTTTAATAACCACCTATTCTTATAAGATTATGTTGATTAATATTAATTAAGTTTTGTAGCAATTTATGAAATTCATTAAGGTCGTCACCCCTATTTTCATGGTCTAGACTTTCACGTTTAATATGTCGATTATTGTATATTAAACTTCTACTTTTTTATTCTTTTACTTAATATATGAAACTATGCCAAAGTGCAAGCCTTAACACAAAGAAAATATTAAAAACATTAATACTAAATTAACATAAACAAGTGAAATTCAATCACCGAACCATAGTGTCACATGTTACATCCTAAACCCTAAAATATAGACTTAGTCGCTCATGGTTTTAATAAAACTAAATAATAATATAAAATTTTTGGAAGAATTCATCAAATCCAAGGCAATATAAATAAAAAAGTAGCTTATTGGTGTAATCTTTAATGGTATCTTGAATATCTCTTGCCAACACACCTCTTCCTTCTTCTTTCCGTAGCTCTCTATTTTCTCTAGGCCCTAGCCTCTAAATCTAGCTCAAAACCATAACCTTGGATGCCCTAGCTTGTGCTTAACAAGTGTTTATATAGAGATTTTTTGAAAATGTGTAGAACAGACACATAATGAGTGCATACACTACAACTAGAGCTTAACACGGCCTCAACCGTGTTTCCCCAAGTGCAACACAGCTTGGGTTATTTTGGTTGTTGGTCACAAACAACTTGCTCCAAAATTTGATGATTTTTCCACTTGATGTGCCCCGAATCATGCTAGAAATTCTTGTACACATCTAGGACTTTGTTGATCACTATTTTTCTTCTTTAAACTCTTCATATCGTCTTTGAATGCCTTATATCTTCGCCTCCTATTCATTATTTTTCTTGTGTTAATTCTACGCCCAATTTTCTTGTCTACATTATAACGCCAAAATAAGAAACTTGCACTAAACTAAATAAATTTTGGTATTAGATCTCTTAAGAATCACAATTTAAAAATTATTTACGTCATGAAAACTCTTTACATGTGAGGTATAAAATTAACTCAAGAAGGTGATAAGCACAAGCACTAATGTTAGATTATACAACGAAGTTATAATCATGGAGAAATATTTTTAAAAATTCAATAATGATGATTGAATTCATTACATGCGATTAAATCCTATAATCCTCTTTTTGGTCAGGAAAGTAAGTAAAGTGGGGCGTGGAAGGTAACCCCTGCATGTGCAAGGACCTAATTAAATAACCACGATATCTACTTCAAGACTTCTTGCACACCAATATCCAGTTATACCATAGAAACAATCTCACTACAAGAAAATTTAATAATCATAACATAATGTAATATATCATAACTTATGTAATTACACATATCTTGCATGCTTAGGAGATTGTATTTCATAACTAGTGGTATGAACATGATTAAACATGATATAAAATATGCATGTTACACAAATCATTAATTTTGGGTTTGAAACAAAAAATCTAAC
>JAXCLR010000105.1:44713100-44724636 GCA_035584095.1 Annona squamosa
ATTTTGGCCATCCATAAAAAATTTCATCTCAATCCGACATCCGGATTGCAAGATATGAATTTTTCTTCATTTTCTTCGCAAAAATCCATAAAAATCCGAAAATACTAAATAATTCAAAAAGTTGCTATTTTGTCCTTTTGTGTGAAGCTTCCTTAGTTTGTCTTTTTATGAGATTAACTTAACATATTTCTTAATCCCACGTTTACTATTCACGTTTCACTATTCACGTGCACTATTCATCTGAATTCCATAAATAATTATTTTAACCTTTATTCCCACGTATTTTCCATACTCATGAATATATATTTTATTAATATATTACCTAGGGTTTCATACACATGTCTAAGATCGGGGTTTCACAGATACCACCCGACAGACATCCTAAAAACATCCTTTTATTTTTTATATAAGATACAAATACTACCTCGATCCTCCGCTCTATGAAATTTGATAATTTTTAAATTTTATTTATTATTTTATAGTTAATTTTGAAAATAAAAATATAGGATTTTTGAAATAAAATAAAATATTAATCGAATTAAAAATTGCTAAATTTTACAATGTGAAATATCTAAATAGAGCCTACATATGTATAGAAAATCAAAAAAAAAAAATAAAAATTTGGGCCTTTCATCCATCAGGCAATTTTTGGGAGTTTGTATATTTAAGCCTGAGCTTTGGAAAATTATAAAAACACTCTTAAAGTTTTTTAAAATATTTAAACTATAATTCATTTTTATGTGATTGCCCCTAAGATAATAGCATGCCCACCATGTGAGTTTACAACCCTTGGCTCTGCGAATGACCGTATAAGAAACTGCCCCATACAAAATTAACTTCCCTTCATATAAAGCCTGTTAGTGAAATACTCATCAGTTGATCTGCCTTTCTAGTACTACCATATATTAACACGAAGCCTGTTAGGTCACAACTAGTGGCGCTGTCACGTGTTTCGAGGGTGGGCAAACCTCCCTTATGTTATTGATGAGTATTAATAATTTAAATTTTATATAATAGTGCCACCTCTCAAACTATGAAACTGCCCTCAGCAGACCAAAAAAAAAAGAAAGAAAGAAAGAAAGAAAGAAAAGAAAAAAAATTCAATTGAGAAACAATAACTGTATTTTCCCTAAGCAAAAAATTGTAGTATATTAGTTAATTAGTTATTCACATGGTATACCATTTATCGTGATGGATGTCGATATGATTATTTGGCTGCAGTTGTTTTGCAAATATATTGGTAGAGAAAGAAAAAGCAGATAATTTGATTAATAAATAAGGTTACAGAAAGAAATGTTGGGAAATATTAAATGACATGGCTGGCTAAATTTCATAGCAAGAGAGAGAAGGAAATATGTTCACAGCCCTCTAATGCATATATATGGCCAAAGACCCACACATATTGAATCAGCAGAGGACAAAAATAACAAGTCCCTATGGATCCAACAGGTTCTGTCCTATGTTTGGCTTGCCAGGTGATGCGCTGTCTGCAAATCTTTTCCACTTGAACTCCCCAATCCTTCCAGACAAGCCCACAGAACCAAGGGTGGATGACTCTTCTGTTTCACGTACCTTGATATCAACGGACTCAGAGCCCTTCACCGGTCCATCCATTGCCTTCAACACACCGTCATAAGAAAGAAACTGGATCACTTGGCAATCAGTGCCATCAGGGCATGAGATTAAGGCTATGCCATCAGCAGGACCATTCTGAAGTGGGACAAAAGCAGCGTAAATCAAGAATCCAGAATCGACTGCAGTCACTTTGAAAGCTCTTTCATCTGCCAATGACAGTGACTTGTACGTCTTCCCACTTGTTCCATTGTAAAGTACAAGTTCCAATGCAGCTGCATTAGCCGATGATGGAACTACAATTTCAACAAACTGAAAAGAAACATAATTCATTGACCAATGGAGAGGACTGGAGAATACAAAAGACACAAACTGAGTAGAAAGATATTTGATAGCATGGGAGCATCTATCCTTGATCTGGCGTATTTCTGCTTAATCATAAAAACTAAATTGGCCTACTTTTAGTGCCACAAAGAAATTAGTAAATGATAGACAAAGTGGAGGCAATGCACACAGCAAAACTGGACTCAAAACCAAGGTATGCAAGAAATATTTAGCTAAATTAGGGAACAGTGAATAGGAAACACTGAACACCACACTATCAAATGGCTGATGTAGCCACTAGCAAAAGAAATTGCTGATAGAAGTCCAAGAAAATGGACATAAACCTACTGTCATGATCTTATAATGGCCATAGCAAATGGCCTTGTTACTATTTGACCTTCAATAGTAGACAGAACAACAAGTATTATGTTGTAATGCCCATATAGTAATTGTAACATTTTTCAATGAATTGCCAATCAAAACCAAATATTAGGTTTAAGTACACTCGAAAAAGATTTCTAGTGGATAAACTAGATTTTGGAACTGCTTATGGCAAATTAAATAGATCAGTTCCAACCTAAAATGACTAGCAAGTTTTCGGAAGTCTTTTCATACATATAATCCAGATAATATTTTTTTTTTTTTTCAAAAAAAGGTGGAATTTATTACTAGACCAAGAAGATGAGCAGACACATGACTTTGGACATGGACACAATAAAAATGGGAGAAAAGAACAAAAATTAAATGGGCTTCGCTCTGACTGTGATAGCATGTTAAATGGATTGGTTCCAACATTCCAAGCAAAGTAGGACTCATTATGCGCACAAACATATTACACACCTCATTTTTGTCTTTTCCTTTGTTGTTGTAATGGAATTCATTTATCCATGCCTTCATGGAGGAACTGTATGTGATTGGGTAGCTTTGAATCATATCTTTCCATATAAGATTGGCAAACTCAGGGTGATCAACAAATGGATTCCTGTTATGCTGATATAGCTTACATATCCTATCATTTCTCAACTTCTCCACTATTGATGGTGGGTCAAGCTCATTCCACTGCAATAATGTGGAAAGTAGGCCCATTTCTCTTTGCTCTGCAACAAATTAGTGGTATCATTAAACTCCATGTGAACACAGAACAATTAATTTTCATAATCAAACTGCCATACATCAGTGGCTATCAAGAAAGAAGTACTTTAGTGATCCCAGTAGTGTAGGTATTGACATCATAAGAAAAAATAGAATTTCAATCATTCATTTTCCTCATAATGTCATTTTTTTAATTCCATGGAGACCATTGTGAAGTCAGGACCACACTCGGGCACATACAATGTCCATCCCACTAGGTTATACCCTTAGTGACCCTCGATATCAAAACAGAGAAAAGAAGCATGCAAGAAGTGGACAACTACAAAAATGGAATACAAAAAAAAAGGGAGAAAAGGAGAGGAGACAAGATAATGCTGAACATTCATTAATTTCAGAAAGAATAAAAGCATTTACTCCATGGATTCATATTAAAATGGCTGATATTGGAGTTTAATAATCTGATCACTGTGATTCACAGAGTACATGCTAGCAACATTAGGCCATGATTTGGGAAGTTACTCTGGGAAGGATTCCTCCTGTACAGTCAAAGATAAGGAAGAATTCTAATTCATCCCTGTTCTTAATAGACAAGTGCAAGATTGGCATACCTTTTGCCAAGTAGTCAATTGCCCACAATATAAATCTATGGTGCATCAGCACATGTAAGTTAATAGTTTTAGAAAGTTCATGATTCAGAAAATTAAGAATTTTGCAAATAATTGAACTTAAAATCAACTAATTTCATTCATTAGAACCTGTTTTGAAATTGTGTAGAGACCTTATGATCTTAGTTGGCAAAAGTTGCTCACACCATCAAGCTGCTTCAAAGGGACATGAAACCAAGTTGACATAGTACCAACAATGGGCAAACAATTTTGATTACCAAGAAGCTTGAAAACAAAGCATTCTGCAAAAATCTAAAAAACTAAACTCCAAGAAACTCAAGCTTTTCCTCAAAACCAGAACTTCCAATCACCCAGAAGGCACTTCCAAAATAGTTTGTACTTATAAACTAATTGGCAAAAGTTGCTCCCACAATCAAGATACTTCAGAGGGACATGAAACCAAGTCGTCATAGTACCAACAATGCACAAAATATTTTGGTCACCAGGAAGCTTCAAAATAAAGCATCCTGCAAAAAAAATCTAAACATTCAGCTCCAAAAACTAAAGCTTTTCCTCAAAACCAAAACTTCCAATCACCCAGAAAACACTTTTAAAATAACCAAATTATTTCAGGATGTGACTGAGTTTCATGGTTGGGATTCATTATTGTTCATCCATAGTGGGCAAATAGTGCACTTTTTGAGCATAATATATGTCGCGTATTATGTCACTAGATCACATTCAGAAAGAAATCCCCCCATCCGGTGTTTGCAACCAAATGCAAACTTGAAAGTAAAATTATGAAAGGTCCAGGTTTCTACAGAAGGATCAGATGAGGAACATATTGTTGGAAAAAGAAAAAACTTCCTTTTGCTCTCAATCCAAAAGAGATTTGGACGGTGAGAATTGATTAACAGCCAGATTTACATTTCCCAAAGGCAAACAGAAAAAATTGGCAGTAAGCTATATTAAGGTATTCTTTTCTCTAATTAAATTCATCATATGGTAAACCTACCAATGCTTGGTGAATCTGTAAGTTGTAGCATAGGGGATCCACTTGACTCATAGAACCCATAGCGTACGGCCATGTACATAACTGATCTTGCAATGTCCCCCCTAACCTGAAAGTCATATGATGCAGATGCTTAACAAACGCATTATCATGCTCGACGGTAAGAACCATGTTTCTCTGCTCCACCCAACAGTATTTTTTAATTATGTCCCCGAGTTATAAAAACATGACCTTATTTATATGCAAGAAAAATCTGCTTTGGCAAAGTCAACTATTACTACGAATAAGATTTTCTAATAACCAAGAAAGTGGAAATTAAGAAGCATTATTGGCCAGAAGCGTGAGAGACAGCATAATAATTACCATATATTCACCTTATATTCACCTTTGTCAGTTCAAAAGAAAGTGGGCTAGATCCTCCTCCTATTACAGAAATTGATATCTTTCTAAGTTTTCACAACAGTCAAACAGACATACAAGTTCTCACAGGTCTAGCTTCTGGAAGGGCTCTAGCACCATTAAAAAAAAAAAAAAAAAAAAAACCTGTCACATAGAAAAACCTCTCACAGGTCTAGCTTCTGGAAGGGCTCTAGCACTGGATATACACTATAGAAAAACAAAAGGAAAAAATGACAACCTGTGAAGGTGGAGCCCATCTGTGCTTGTCTGTTTCTGTGTCTGGAGCAGCTTCTCTGCTAGCAGGCCTCAAGCAGTCATTTGAATACATAGCACATTCACCATAATACTTGTTACCCCTTGAAGAGTTGACTTAAAGGAAGTTCTTTCAATTATCAGTTTCAATATGGTTGGCAGACTGTATGAAACTAACCTTTTTAAGAGATATGCAATGAGTAACCAACTACAATTCCTGGATAAGCATGTTATTGGTGACCAGCAAGTGAAGAAGAAGAGAAGAAAAACCTCAGCCATAAGAAAGGAATAGAAAATTAACTTCTAGAGCTTGCATTTCATATACAAGTTCATTCTTGAGTTAGTTTCAAATGTGAAATGTCTAATTATAAGCATGTATGAAAACTTCTTGAGGCTGAGACACTCAAAACCATAAAATACAAGTGATGACACATCATACGTGCCTTCTATATGTTTGACTACTTCGGCCTACATCATGTCCAAATGCTAGTAAAAATTAAATCAAGCATACATAGAAATTTCTCTAATAAACCACGTTATCACAGGACAAGCACAGCCATTGGAGTTAATGAGAATTATGCAGCATGTGGCAAGATGCAGGACACTTGAAAATCATGGATGCATGAAATGGTCGATCAAACTTACACATAGAAAGACCCTCCAGTCACCAACAAATTTTTAAGTAATCTATCATTAGATTGGATGGATTAATTGGTGGAATTTGAAGGGTGCTAATATAGAACTTTTAAGTAAAAGAATGATAGAAGAAAAATAGGACGTACAAGAAGCGGAAGTTAAATCAATATAGAATGAAATGGCAAAATACATTTAAAAAGTTGGATAAAGCATTTTCAGGAATATATAGAAATGGTAAATCCTTACATAGGGAACCTAGGGTGTGGAATAAGGATGTTCAAAGGGCTATAAATGACAAACAAGAAAAGTTTAAAAAAAGGCAAACCAATAACAATAATATAAACGGTGTACAACCACGGGAGGGTCGTTAGGGATCTCATGATCACCAATCTCAAATTATATCGAATCATATAAAAACTAACAACTAATTATATCATAGAATAATGCTAAGACGGGTCAAATCCACAGAGAGGCAATGAAAGTTTGAATTATTTTTTTAAAATTTTTTTTGTTAAACTTAAATATACAAAAAAAAAATTACAACTAAGAATTAAAATCCAATAAAATTAACTATAAATAAAATTCAACGAAAAGCAAAGAAAATGAAAATATAAAATTAACGAAGCAAAAGAAAATAAATTTGTATGGCTTGCACGAAGAAGATCTCCTTTCCCTGAAGTTTCTCCAGACCCTTGATAGAAATTATAAGATGGAAAGAAAATTGGATAGGGAATTGGAGGTAGAACTTTGATTGAAAAATTGATGCATGCATAGCTTGCCTTGACCACTTTTTATAAGGGTGGAAAAACCGTAGGAACTAACAGGGCATACTGCTTATGCAATTTGGATTGCATACCATCTCCATGCGATTTTTGAATTCACACACAAACTGCGTAGCTTGAACAATTGGGCTAACTTTTGTGTACTGAATTATAGTGTTGCTAATTGCTCCATTGTTCCGTCAGTTGCTAGAAATATTTTTTACTTGGCTTTCCAAATTTTGGGCAGTTTAGATAAGTATTTGTAGTCAGCATGGTTGCTTTGAATACTCAGATGAAATTTCTGCCACTTGGGAGGATAAAATGGATCTTTAATGGACGATTGTGGCTGCCAACAGCACACGCTCTTGCAGAAATTCTATGGTCCATCTTTGCTTCTGTGAAAACTCCGGCCATGAATCAAGCCATGATCTCCATCTGCACCCAAATTAGACGAGGCACCTGCAGCACCTTAGTTTCTAATTGCTGACGAATCAACCCCAAACAACAGGCAAACCTTCACCGCCCCAAGCTTCATCACAGCCACGAAGCCATCTGATGCTTGTAGATTGATGCACTTAGATGCTGCGGGAAAATCCCATCCCTGATTTTTTTATTTTTTTTATTTTTTTTCCAATTTGGGCTGGAACGGTTGTAAAAAGGGAATAGGTTTGGGCAAGCAATTTGGGGAAGAAAGGGTATTGAGTTTGCTACTCTGATGATGCACCAGAAAAACATATGCCTGCACTCTGTTTAGGCAATTTAAAACCCCAAAATTTTCATAATTTCACGCTGATAATTTTAATATTCCCAAGCTATCTAAATAACCTTTTTAATGCGAAAATACAAATTTCAAAGAATTACCCAGAAACCCCTTTCTAAATGCAACTTTTCATACTTGCATGGCTGAAACCATGTAAAAAATGTTGATAAAAATATGGAATTATCAATAAACTATTAAAAAAGCTACTAAAAAGATTATTAGTAAAGCTAAACACAAAGCTTATGATCATTTGTATGGCAAATTAGGATCTCAACAAGGAGAAAATGGTCTTTTCTTTATCGAGTTATCCGCCTTGGATTACTAAGTACTTGAGACAGGTATACTCCAGGAGAGGTAATGAGACCACTACTTCTACCCAACTTCAAACCCTAGGCCTCCCTACCCTATCACCCTATACAAAGACAAAAGCTATGCAAGCTGTATTAGAAGCAAGGATCAAATGTTTTAGTTAAAGATGATGAAATTCGAGAAAGATGAAAATTCATTTCTATAGTTTATCAAATAGTATGTCATCGAAACATTTAACATTAGATGACAATTTAAATGTAGAACGAGATAAATATTAGTTATTTCTCAAAAATTTAAACCTTTGGAGTTTCCCCTTTAAAAAATGAAAATAGAAAAAGCATTAGGTCCAGATGACATACCTATTGAAGTGTGAAAGTGCATGGGCAAGCTAGCTACAACTAGGCCAACAAAATTTTTTAGTAAGATTTTAAGAACAAAGTTAATGCCAAATGACTGGAGAAAAAGCATTGTAATATCAATTTTATAAAAATAAGGGAGTTCAGAATTGTGCAAATTATCAAGGAATGAAACTAATGGATCATAATATGAAATTGTGGAAAAGAGTTATTAAACAAAGACTAAAATGAGAATCAACTATCTTTGAGGATCAATTTAGTTTTATGTTAGGAAGACCAACCCAAAGTCTTTTTCTTACCTAGGAAATTATTTGAGAAGTACAGAGGGAAGCAAAAAGAACTTACACATGATTTTCATTGATTTGGAAAAAGCACACGATCGAGTTCAAGGAAATTAATAGGGTTATTCCCAAATATACCCACTACGTTTGACCTTAATTTCAAATATGTCTACTGCATTTCCAAAATCCCAAATATATACCCATTATGTTTGTATTTAATCCCAAAAATGCTCATTTTGTCCGAAAACGTCAGTTAAATTTGTTTAAATACTCAAAATACCCCTATTGTAAAATAATAAATGATGAAATGAATAAAAAGAAAATGAAATTAAGGTGCTTTAAATTTAGAATTCATGTACAATTAGGACATTAGTGAGTTATAACATTTAATTTTTCCAATTGTGTCCTAAATTTGAGAGGCATATTAGTAATTTCACATATTCTCTAACAGCTTCAGCTCACAAAATGAGCATTTTTGGGATTAAATGCAAACTAGTGAGTATGTTTGAGATTTTGGCAACATAATGGGCATAATGGGCAACGTAGTAGGTATATTTGGGAATAACCTAAAATTAATATGGCAAGTGCCAAAAAAGAAAGGAATTAACAACAAATACATTGATGCTATTAGAGATATGTATGAGGTGACTATAACAAATGCGATGACCATGAGCAGAAACACAAATGTTTTCCCAGTTACATTAGGTTTGCTTCAATCACTTTCGATGTTTAGGATCAACATTTGAAGAGAATGAGAAAATTGAGAATGATGTCATAAATAGAAACCAAGCAAGATGGAAGAAATGGCAACATGCTTCAAGAATTTTAGATGATTGTTGTGGAAATGAAAATGTTAAAGTGGATGAGTGGTAAAATAAGAAATGAAGTAACTCGAGATAATCTAAAATTGAAGTCATTAGGTGATAAAATGAGGAAATACAGACTAAGGTGATTTCGTCATGCTCAAAAGAGGTTTGAAATGACACCACTTAGGAGAGTTGAATTTATACAAATAGACGGCAGTAAGAAGATGACAGGAAGACCCAAAAAAATGGATCGAAGTAATTAAAAAAGATATGAAAATGTTAAAAACCATGGAAAACTTAACTACAAATTGTCAAGCATAACGTAGCAGAATCCATGCAACTGACCGAGTAGGAAATGATTTATGATGACGATGATGATCATTCGATTAGCTGGAGGAAGTCTTCTCACCATTCGCATCTGCAGGACGAATATTGTGTAGATCGGTTAAGGATGGACCGTCTACTAATCCATAAGATTGAGGCCATAAATGCTCCCCTATATGCAAGACAAAAATCCATCAGACATGTATTACCCAATTGATAGAACAATGAATGAATTGGAATTGGAATTGCTTTCATGATATTTAAGAATGTAAATTAAGAAGTCTACTGTGAAACAATAAAGAAATTGAAGAAGCAGACAACTTTCCACTCGAATGTCACAATATCCATTGACTGACTAATGCTCAATCAAAAGTAACGATTCCGTATGCCCAGCTATTGCAAAGGTAGGATCCACAATTTAAATGGTAAACTGCCAGATGTCTTGAGGCAATCAAACCTGAATAGTTGGAATAACTATTCAGACTGGCAGCAACAAGAGGGTTCTGGAAGTTTCACAAATGACCACAACTGGCTTTTGATGCTGCTGGATGTCCAACTCACTACTAAGAGTTTCTGAAGAGCACAAGCAAAAAAAAAAAAAATCTCTTTCTTTTCTTTTTTGATGCTGCTGGATGTCCAACTCAGCTATTGCTGCTGGGCAGATTTAGGAATCAGATAATAAAACACCATGTTCACTCTCATAAAAAATGGATGCAGGAAGAGAAGAGAAGAAGAAGAAAAGAGGCAAATCTTCAAAAGGGAAAGAAACTAGAAAAATTAGAGATGTAAGAAAATAAGTTGGAAAGCAATAGAGGATTTCAAGGAAAACAAAAGTTTCAATTAATCATCAAGCTCTTACATATGAATCATGCATTCCCATGTATCAAAAAAAGATAACTTGAGCAACAAGAAAAATGAAAGCTATGAGCCATGCGAACTTGCGCAACAGGAAAACTTGTGCAACAAAAAAAAAATAAAAAATCGAATCAATAAAAAAAAAAAAAAATCAAACTCAATCCATTAAATCCCAGAAAACAACAACACTAAAAAATATTACTCTAATCTAAACTCAAATCCCGATAAACCAAATCACATTGTCCATAAATGCTAGCACAAACCTTCAGTTCAGCAAGCAAAGCAGATTATCAATTAAATAGTTTTTATCAAAATAAAAACATCCGAAACAAATTTGTATCAATTCATGCAGTTTCATGAAATAAAAAAAATTAGAAAAAATTAACAAGTCAACAAAAGTATAAGCCCGATGAATAACAAGCCCATATATATAAACAGAGTGAATTGGTATAACTCACTGTTCCATCCATCAGGTTTCCCAGCCAATAATTTAGAGACGGCTCTCAAGGTGTATATTTCAACTCTGTAAAAGCCCACAAATATAGTATCAAAGCTCGTGGCAAATAAGATTAAGGAAATGGAGGATACAAAGTACCCAAAGACAATGAATAAGAGAAAATCATGGAATAACGTACATGTCTGGAGAAGTTTCAGGGTAATTCATATCAGCTGCATCAAGAATCTTGAGAGCACTCCATACCTGTCCCATGTTGAACATAATAGCAAAATCATCATGTGTTCAATAGTTAACAGTCCTTCTGGCATGCATAATTGGTGTAGCTAATGGCTTAAGGCATCTTACTTCTTAGATGTAGGTTAAAAAGCAATAAGGAGCCGTGTTATTAAAACTGAACAGTCAAAAGGATTGGTTCTGGTCCAACCAGTTCGACCGATTGTGAAAACTGGGTTGAACCAGTTAATAATTCATCATAATAAAGTATTGAAATAATCTTATCAAAACACAATTCATAATATATTAAATATAGGGCGTGTTCGTTAATCGTAAAAACTTTTCACTCTCCACAATTACCTTATTTTTTAATCATTTTTTTCACATCTTCCTATACAACTACTCTACCTTTCGATTATTTCTACACAACTACTCGTACAACTAACTGTTGAGATTATTGATCATGTGCTTATCGAATAGAATGGTTAATTTGATTTTGATGATTAACAAATAATTGAAATA
>JAXCLR010000105.1:44732552-44762605 GCA_035584095.1 Annona squamosa
CCACGTTCATTCTTCAATGGTATATATAGAGGAAAAAAGGTTCTAGTCGTTGGAGTGGAGGTTCACGCGCATCTAGAACTCCAACGTTCGGATTTTCGACCGTTACGAGTTGAAGTCGTAAGTGGAGTCGACTTCGGATGAGTGGAGTCGACTTCAGATGGGTGAAGTCGACTTGGGATGCGACTTCGTTTTGCTAAAACTTGCTGTCCAGAATTTTGCCTTCGAAGTTGCAGGTGAAGTCCACTTAGGTCTGAGACTTCACCCAAGTCGCAGGCGAAGTCGACTTGGGTCTGGGACTTCACCCAAGTCGCAAGCGAAGTCGACTTGGGCTGAGACTTCACTTGCTGAACTTGCAATTTACAAACTTTGAATGCTTGAAACTTGAATTACTTCGCCTTTTCATTTTTATACACATAATTTAGAGACAAAACATCTGAGAACACTTAGACAAATGTGTTAGATCCTTTTTAATGATATTTCGATTATTTGTTAATCATCAAAATCAAGTTAACCATTCTATTCGATAAGCACATAATCAATAATCTCAACAATAATGACATTAAATTCATAAAATTTTCATTTGCTTGTTTAGTTTTCCAACTCATAATCCATTAACATACATAACCCACTTGAATTCCAAGTCAAGTATACATACATCATACTCACTTGTGCATCATACCATCCATTCCATATTATGTTTTAAACTCATATCTAGGGTAAACACATAACATTCATTCATAATTCAACATATGGGGATTTATATATCCCATTAACCATTTTCATCTATTTTCCATTTTTCCTACGTTAATGCTCATTCTAAGCATATAAGTGGCGCTTTAAGCTTCATAAATAAATCTCAAAAATTGAGATAATCAAAATCCATTCATACAACAACATCCTTATGTATTTCATCACATATTCATGCATATTTTTCATTTTAGCAAATCACATAAGTCATTTTTCACTTATCCATGCTTAGCCTTCCACATATACCTATCTTACAACACATAAATTAGGTGTTTCTTAAAATTTCTTAACACAACAACTTGTGTCCCTACTCAACATGGTTAAAACCCTTAATTAAAATTTAATTTAGGGTAATTACAAATTTTCAATCCATTCATCATTGGGTTCCAAAATAGCAATGTTAAAACACGTTTTTCATCCTTTCAAAACCTTTTTCAAGACTTAAATCTTAACAGATTTTTAAGTCATAATTTCTAGCAACTAAACATGCTTTTCTTAACCCAAATTTAAGGTATTATCACATATTTAAAATTCATAAGTTATTTGCTTCCAAAACAGCAACATCTTAAGCATGTAGGGTATCCATTTTGACCTATTTTGACATGTCCAAACATATGTCCTTAAAATCAAATTTAGGAAAAATCTTTCCAAACCCTTTTGGACACTCAAAGTACCCTAATCCAAGGGTAATTTATCCTCCATAACATCCATAAATCATTTGTTTACAAACAGCAACAAAAATCACATATAAAGTACCCGCTTTGGCCCCCATTTAGACATTGTATACATATATCCTAAAAATCAGATTTAGGGCAAACCCATCCAGCCCACTTAGGTCATCAAAAAGGTCCTTAATTTAGGATAATTTACCCTATAATTCATTCATAAATAATTTAAGCACTTCTCTGTATCATTTTCAACTCCAAAATGGAGAAATTGGGCATTACTTGAAATCCTAAGTTCCATTTTTGCTAAAATCATTAATAAATGCTCAAATCAATATATGTAATCCAAAAAAATATGAATTACATCAAAATAATCATGCTTAAATCATACAACAACTCAGTTTAGGGTTTTGAGAAATTTCAAGCGAAATTTCTTCTCAAAATTCAACCCTAACTTCCCTTTTCACTCTCTTGAAATCTTGATCTCGTTTAAATCTTTCAAAAATTATTCAATAGCTTTATAAAGGCATCATAACTCATCCTTTAAGAATTCTTTATGAATCATATTCATGGCTCATGATTTGATGGAAGAAACTTAGGTTTTAAGAATCCAAAACTCAATCATACTTACTTGAATCTAAGCAACTTTGATTCTAAACTTTCCCAACTTAGATTCTTTTCTTTCTTCCCTTTTTTTATCCTCTTTTTCTTCCTTTTCCTTCCCCTTGGATGCGCTCAAGGCTGCTGCCTTTTTTGGGGGTTTTCCCCCTTGAATTCTCTCTTTCTACGTTCATTTGGCTATCTCCCTTTTTATAATTTTTTCACCTTGTGGGGCCCACTTTTGCCACATTTTATGGGGGTAATTTATTTCTCTCTTATGCCTTGATGTGTTGGCTAACTCATAACCAAGTAAAATATGCATTTTCCATTTATCAAAAATCATCAAAATCAACTCAAATCAATGCAACCAAGCTGTCCACTAGGTGACGCCCTTTGTAGCTGTTGACTTTTGCATTTTTGTGCCCAATTTTCCACTTGATTTAATGCCTCATTAGTTCCCCTAGGTGTTAGGCTACTTAGACATGCATTTTAGGATTTTTAAAAATTCAAATTTCATGCTCCATTTGCCCTTGGACATCCATGGTCATGCCACATAATCTATGCCTCATTTGAGCTACATATTAGGCATTAAAACCAAGCATTAAAGCCTTGAATTTTTACATGGATTTGACTATTAAAAAATCCATAAAATTCAGCTCCATTCACCTCCATTTGACACTTTGCATAGCATTAAATCAAGTCATTTAACTCACCTGCTTTAACATAAATGCTATGGCAGTCTAGGGTGCACAAAGTCATTGCTAGGCACCTTTTTCTAATTAAGCACTTTTCTATGGTAATTAGCTTAATCCAATCCATCTATACCATATATTTCATAATTTTATTCAATCTTTTCAAATTTCATCTTAAATCGACGTTTCTACGTCAAGTTATGAACTTTTGAAAATAACCTTAGAGTGTGAGTTAATAACAAATAATTATAACCATAATTTCATCACTTTTTTCTTAATCCAATTCACTCATAAGATTGAGCCCAAAATCATGAGCTTACCTTTCAAATTTCATCTCATTTCGCCTTATAGGCGTCAAGTTATGAATTTTCTACGATTTCCAACATAATTTCATAATTTCCATTTTAATATCCATTAATTATATCATGAAAATTAAAATAAATATTCATGCCACATTAGCATTTTCTAATCCTTCTTAAGCCCTTTTAGTCATCTTGACTCACTTCGGGCTATGACGATTAGTCTTAATCACCATTCTTAATTGCAAATTCTAATTGTAAAATACCATTAAATCATAAATATCATAAATCATCTATAATTCATTTAAATAATAAATGTATCATATTTATAGACCTAATTGGGTCTGGGTATCATAGTAGTTATTTTGACTCTCCTCCTTTAGATAAGCCTCATCTTGATAGTCAAACAGATTTTTAGGTAGAGCTGATGTGAGTGTTCAAAGAATGTGAGAGATAGGAATGAAATCGTTTCTTATAGATGATACTAAATGATAAGTTTGAATTTGGTTTGAGGATAGACTTGACTAGACTAGGGACTTAAATCATCAAAAGAGAGAATTAAATAAAATTGACCCAAATTTATATGGAAAAAGTGACTTATGAATACAAGGTTACCTAAAAATCACCAAGACGATTGTAGCGAAAGTTCCACATCAACATTTTGATTATATGGAGTGAGATATTGTAAGACCTCGAGTAATAATAACTATGTAAAAAGATGTTAACATATACAATGTAGCCGAAGAAGCTACATGATAGTAATATTTTGGGAATCAATAGGTTGATATGTGAATGATTATGTGAATTATGACAAATGTGAAAATTTTAGTCATTAAGAGCTGGACAAGTGAATTTTAATAAATGTCCCAGCAAAAGATTTAGATGTTTTAGATGTGTAGGAATCTTCGATTTAGTTACATGATGGGTATTTAAAACTAGACTATTATATGTGGATTTTGAAGTAGAAAAGGCATAACTTGAATTTGACTAAATTTGAAATATATTTAGGCATGAGCAAGATTCCTAACATGTTTAAAATAGATATAAAATGATTGTCAATGAGATTTGAATAGTAAATTTTGACAAATGATGGAAATAGACCTAACCGTGTAGTTAAGCCCAAAAGAATTACAATAATAAAAATGATCAAGGATCATTGTTGGAAGACATGATTTGTATGAGAATAATTCTAATAATGATTGAACTATTTGGGAGCTAATGATGAGAATTCAGTAAGAAATAAACTTAAAGAGTGAAATTTTGAAAAAGACATGAAATATGATAGTTTGTAGCATGATAGAGATGCTAGATGCATATGTAACATGCGAGAAGTAATTTTGAAGGCATTAGAGATAATGAGTATGATTTGGGCCAATGAACTCCTTGTAGAGGCAAAACGACTAAAGAGTTAAGTTGAAGGGTCAAATTTTGTATAAGATATATTTTAATAAAAAAGACATAAACGTAATATTATGATGTAAGAGATGTGTATGATTGTATAAGATATATTTTAATAAAAAACATAAATGTAACGTTATGATATAAGAGATGTGTATGAATAATTGGTTTGGTATCTAGGAATATTTTTGTATAAGATAGCTATATTTGTTGTCAATGAGTAAAAATTTTTGTAATGCCATATAATAAAATATATGAGAAAATTTTTAATGATAAAATTTTGAGCCAAAATTTTACAAAAAGATAATACTTGAAGTTAGAAATCAAATATAGAAATAATTTTCTCAATGAGAGTTGTATAGAGGATGTTATGAGCAAAATGACATAAGGTCATTGAAATTGGGCCATTTATGGGGCCCATATAGGCCAAACTGTGTGATTTCTAGAATGACACTGCCTAGACCATGTGGGAGGCTGTTTCAAGTGGAGTGGGGGGGGGGGGAGAGGGTGTCTAAACCCACCCCATTTTTCACACCATTTTCTTCTTCTATTTCTTTTAGGTGACCTCGACTTTTTACCCCCATGAAAAGCCATTTAAAGCAATTTACTTTGCATGGTTTTACATCAAAGGAGCTTGATGAAGAAAGGAGAAGGCTTGAAACTTGAGAGATCTTAGAGATCTATGGGGAAAATGAAGTTGAGATAAGTAGGTTATTTTCTTTTGAATAAAAATATGAATTTGGATTAGAATCATCTTATTTTTGTAATTGTTTGTGGGAACCATTTTTATTTTTGTGATTTAGATAAAATTTTGAGATATGAGGATTATATGGAGATTATAAATTGAGAGTTTTAATATAAATGCTTGTAAAAGATGAAATGAAAGTCTTTAGAAGTGATTGTGTATAATATTATTATGTGTCAAGTGAAATCTCATGAATTCTAAGTGATTTTAGTTCGATTTTCATGCACTGCCTATAATATGTTTAATGAAATGCCCAAGTGAAGCTTAATTTGTAGAAACTATGTATAAATGAATGCGTAGAACCTTAACGATGTGAATAATGTGTTACAAATGCTTGGACGTATATGTAATGTTGAATTATTTGGAATGAGACTTATGATGGGCTTGATGAATATGGTTGTATGAATTGAAATGGGGTTTGACATTTGTGCTTAAGGATTTAGTTAGACATATAAAGGATTTTGTGATAAATTGACATAGGTTGTGTATTTGGATGGATTCCAGAATTATTTGGTGTAAGCTTTTGCAAACCACGTGTCGATTTCATGAATCGGGGCTAGGCCCTTTGAAAAATGTTTGGCAATGTATTTGCGCATGGTATAAACAGATGGTGCATGGTTTGAAATGAGCACAAGGTATGATTTTAGCATGAGCATGATGCATATGACATAAGTGATGTATATGCATAGTTTTCATAATGTTGTTCATGACCTTTTATTGACATGAAGATAGGATTGCTTATGGCCCTTGATAGAGATGCGATTGATTTGATTTCATATGCATATTTGTGACATGACATGATTGTGTGGGGCCAGTGAGAACCCAGTGCATGCATTGCATGTGGCAATATGACATATTATGGTTTTGGCATGAATTTGTCATTATTTTCACCAATGGCACTTAGTTACTGAGTTTGCCCAACCCACGTGTTTGTTTTTGACATTTTTGGCAAGGCTAATACTAAAGGCACCTAACTATAAGCTACATTATGTTTGATCTCAGGCTAATAGGGAATGTTCTAGGTATAAGTCATGTTAACTTTGAGTTAAAAATATTTAAGGCTATTGTATATGTGAGATTTGATGTATATTATATGATTAGTTGCAAAATATATTTATATATTGGGATCATAAGTCATGGATATATGACCTGTTGATGCTTTATTAATGTGTTTTTTATTTTTGCTGAGATGCAAATGATAGAAATAATTGTAGTTTAATTAATTTTTACTTCGATATGTCTAATCGATGAATTAGTTGTAGATATCTAGAGTTTCTACTAATAGATTTTCATATATACATATGGTCATTTGCTTTCAAAGTTATGGCAGATCCTAAGAAGATGCTACTGGATCTCTGCCATAGCGACTGCCAGTTTAGGGTGATAGCTGGCAGGGCACTATGGATACAAAGTTGTGTAATTTTTCCTTCTCATGAATCATTTAGTAAATATTTGAACTTACACTTTTTTTACATTGCTCTTAGAGTTTCATTTGATCATGAAAATTCGTTTATTACTAAATAATACTTACCACTCAAGCAATACAATAAGATCAAATATTCTACCTCACCTTTAATTTAGATTTCTCAAATATTTTTAATGATCTCTTTAAATGAGAATTACTAGCATTGATTTTACACTCTTTCAACTATATAATATAGTCATGTAAAGTGGTAAGTTTCTTAACTCTCTAAGACCTTTTCAATTCATTAGTATGATCTACATTATCATCACAATGCGTGTCGTTTAAATTAATGTAGGTTCATTATGAATTTCTTCAATTGATAGCGCTGCATTTCCTAACTATTGATCTATCTTATTACCATCAATAGATTTAGTTCTTATATTCATTAGTGAGTACATAGGAAAAGGATTCCTTATCTCCTCAAATTCTACATTCGGTGGAGTTGTGCTCCCACTATTCTAAGCATTTTTAATGAACTTAAACATTTCAGCCTCACTAATTCTAATAGTGTGTTAAGTTAAATATCATTCATCTATAAGAATTTAGCAAAAAATCTAAATATTTAACTCAATTGACCATACTCATGATAAAACTTGTAACCACTATTAAATCTCTTAACTTTAATTTTTTGATTTATTTATTTTTCATAATTTCTTTGAAATTATTCAAAGACTTAAATAATAGGAAAATAAATTCATAATGTGAGAAGTCATCAATAAATATGATAATACTTTTACTTTCAATATAATGTAAAAGTAACTATAACTGTTGGTGTAGAAAAATTATTTCACATTTAATAATAATAGATACTTTCATAGTGGACAAGTTATCTAAATATGGGCAATATATACTTATTAGATCATTACATGATATTTCAGTATCAACAAAAAAATAGAATAAATTGAATAGATTAAACTATGAGTTACCAAAATTAAATAGATAAATGAATAATTATGGTAAAGACATTAAATTCCAAGATATCAATCGAACATAAAAGATATTATATAGATCAAAATAGTGTTAAATATTAAATAACTTATAAGTTCCAAGGTTAATTATCAAAATTAATCGCTCATGATGGTGTGATAGAAGCAATAAGGTTGATATATTAACTAAGTATTTATGACAATTTCACTTAAAATGTCTTTTCTCATGAGATAAGCAAAAAACGACATTTGTCTTCCCATTATTAATAACTAGTGAACCTTTCGACTTCAAACTCTTTTCCTTTGCACACATGAATATTAATATATTTAATATCCATATCTCCTCATGTGTGTTCTTAGCTATTGTAAAATAAAATAGCATAACTATGATAGAAAAGAATTGATTGCAAATATAGGGTGTGTTTGGCAATTTGGAAAAGTTGTCAAGTTAAAACTTTTCAATCTAAAATTTTTCACTCTTCATAACTACTCTTTTTTTAATTATTTTTTACATATATTTCTATACAACAACCCTACTTTTCAATCATTTCTACACAACTACCAATACAACTAACCTATTTATTTTAAATTTATTCTCTTTATTCCTTATTATTATCCCTACAATATCATATCATTTTCTACTGATTTGACAATATTTACATACAAAACTTTTAATCAAAAGTTTTACAACTTCCCAAACACACCCATAACCAGAAAAAGTTAGAAATTATTATCTTCAGTGCCTTAAATCTCTGGCTATGTCAAATTTCTCAGAATTTACTTTTGTACTCCATTAGTATCATCATATTATATAGAAGTCAATTTATTGGTAAGTGCTTCTAACATTAACCTACCAATTTGTTCCTTAATCATGTCAAGAAATATTTTAACACTTTCATTATCAAGAACAAAATTTCTGATATCCTTTATAATTGTACTCTAAATAATATTTAGAAACAATTTATTATAATGCTCTCACATTTCAATTAATCAATTTTTTGTCAGTTACGAAATTAAGCTTTTTAAGAAATCATATGCTTCAGTGGCTAGATTAGAAGTCATAAGCATCTTATTAGAATTTGTATCTCGTATGGGTTTTAAACTGTTTCAAATGGATATAAAAATGAATTTTTGAATGGATAACTTAACAAAGAAGTGTATGTTAAACAATCTCTTGGTTTTGAAGAAAAAATAATCTAAATTTGTATATAAGTTGATGAAGTCTTGTATAGACTAAAATAGGCTCCAAGAGCTTGGTATGAGAGGCTAAGCAAATTTTTAATTGATCATAAATTTCAAAGAGAAAAAGTTGATACAACTCTTTTCATTAAGTACAAAGAAAAATATACACTAATTGTTCAAATTTATGTTGAAGATATTGTATTTGGTATTACTAATGAATCTCTATGCTAAGAATTTTCCAAGCTTATGCAGAATGAATTTGAAATAAGCATGATCGGCGAACTCAATTTCTTCCTTGGACTGCACATTAAGAAATTAAATGAATGAATTTTTATAAATCAGTTCAAGTAAATTAAGAAATGCCCAAGAAATTTGGAATGCATAATAGTAAAGAAGCAAATACACCCATGAGCTCAAACATCAAAATCGACAATAATGAAAGAGATAAACAAGTTGAATAAAAATTGTATAGGAGTATAATAAGATCTTTGTTGTACTTGACTACATCTAGACTAGATATATTATTTAGCATTTGCATGTTTTCTAAATTTCAGTCTTATCCTAAAGAATCACATTTAATAGTTATGAAAAGAATGTTTAGATATTTGATTGATACTACCAATCTAGGGCTATGGTACCCTATAGGTTCAACATTTGATCTAATTAGCTACTTAGATATGGATTTTGCCAGTTATAAGGTAGATAGAAAAAGCACTAGTGGAACATGTCAATTTCTCAGAAACATGATGGTTTTATGGTTTTCAAGAAAATAAACCAGTGTTGCTCTACCTATTGCGGAAGCCGAATATATTGCTGCTGGGATCTATTGTGCCCAATTGCTTTGGATAAGATAACAACTTAGAGATTATGGAATAGATTACAAAAATATACATATTAGATATGACTATACAAGTGTCATTTGTCTAACTAAGAATCCCATATTGCATTTTGCAAACTGAAGAATTTATAAAATATCCAAGATGCTCACTAATTGATAACCAATATAGCCATCTCATAAGACAAAAGAAATTAAGATTTTGTATAGTAACACAGGATGTAATGCATCTCTTACAAATGTCATTTATATAAAAAAAAGTGTTTCTCCTAAACAAGGAATGTTAACTATAATATGTGCTGTATTTTCATACTTGCATGGCAAATCCATTTGAAACTGAATTTGAACACTAGTCATATTCTGCAATAATAATTAAACAAAATTTTCTTTATGTCAATTAGTAAAGATATGACTCACTAAGTTCAAGATTTGGTGGATACTACTCTGGAAATAAAATTTATGGATAGAACAAATCCATCGAAGGTACCTGTTTTGCTTCTCTAATTGGATAACAAACATTTCATACAACTTTATGCAACATACAAGCGTACATTTTTAGATGTTTTTGATTTTAAATGTATTTGATCTTCTTTATCTACAAATTTCGTTGTCATGAAAAGAAAATTATGAAGCAAACTATAATCCGTACTATCTAAAACTGATGCTGTTGATCACCACTTTGAATAATGGACATATAAGACTATAATTAATTTCACATGAAGTTTTAGCTAGACAATTCTATAACCATTTGATTATAATATAAACCTCTATTCTATTTACACCCTCCCTTATTTAATCTAATCAACTTATTCAATATAATCAAAATTTATAATCCACCAATAACATATACCATGATGCATTCTCTAATTGATAAGACCCACTTTCTATACAGCTCTAGTTAATTAATAGCTAGATACAAGATCACACGATCATAACACAATCTTTATATCCTTGCTTTGAATTTACACACTTCCAGTATACAATGTTTGAAATGTAATAGGTCAAATGTCTTATGGTGCACTAATTGAGTATTGGTCATCTAGTTGTTTTTATATAATCTAACCTGTCTTCAACAATGCAATTGAAAATATAACTTCTTCCTGTTTTTATATCTGTCGTCCAATATCATGCATAAATGCAAAACTTTAATATTATATCATGAGGATATTGATGACTTTATCCTAACATGGTGAGGACTCATAGTACTCGTTGTGATGTAGAGTAAATGACACTCTCAACTTTGAACAAAGACAAGATTGAAACATAAAGCAAAAGAAGCCTCAAGTGGGGGTGATATGGCATGAAGAAAATGCAAAAAAAATCATAGGAAGAAATAAATAGTACAAGATATGCATATTTCAATTGATGTATTTGTCAAGGAGGAAGCAGAAGATATTCAACAAGAGGAAGATGAGCAAATCTAGCAAGAAAGAGATAATCAATAAAAGGAAGAGTTACAAAATCAGGAGTATGAAGAACAAGATAACAAGGAAGAAGAAGCAAAATTAGGGGAAGAAGAAAACATTGTCAAGGAAGAAGAACATGAAGAGTAAGGAAGTGAAGATGAAGTTCACAACAGTGAGAAATGACTCAATTCCTCAAGCACTTTTAGAATCGGGCTCTCTTGAAAGGCAAGTTAGTAAATTTGAGATTTTTTAAAAGAGATAAATTCAAGATTGGTTGTTTGTTTAGACTCCATGGTTGGCATAAATTAGTGTCCAAAGATGAAGTTGTCTCCTATCCACACCTCGTTCAAGGATTCTACCACATTCTTTGTTGTGAAGGCTCATTTCACTTTCATGGTTACCAATATCAACTGACGGAGGAGGTTTTTATGGCTAGCCTAGGGATTCCTAGTGAGGAGGAATAGTTGGGTGAGTTCAAAGATGATTTATCAAATATGTCTTCCTTCTTAACTTGCAACATGGGATGGTTGATAGAAGCAAATATAATTCTTTCAACTTAAATAACACTGGAGATAAGGATCTTGCATAAGATTTGAATTCACTACTTGTTACCACATTCAAGTGGTAGGAGGAGGTCATGACCAGTGATGCACGGATGACATGGATGATAAAGAAGAAGAATAGCCTTCCTAGGTGTATGATGTCCCACATGCACAAGGTTAGGCATTCTTGTCGGCACTGCTACCATATGGTTGCTTCTTATCAATGATACTCCTTCACTTTTTTTATTAGAATACTCATTCACTTAGGCATGAATGTTAGCAGCGAAAGAGTTCAAAGTCGAGAAATATAATAACCAGATTGACAAAATATTATTACTACAAATGGGTTGGTGGAAGGATGAAGACATTAGTGGATGTTAAGAGATGCACTCTTGAGTAACTAGTTCATCATATTGTGGCTGCTTAGAGTGAGAACTTGGAGGCGTTCTTTGATGATGAAGCACCATTGATTGGTAATGTAAGAACATTCACTAAAGGCCAATTTGTGTCTAATATGGACACCTAGTTAAAAAATAGAAGACTATTTGGATACGCACACCAATGACAATAAAGAGTGAACTCTTTTTTCTTGCTTTAATTTTTTATTTGTTATTAACTTTGACTGTAGGAATTTAATCACATTTTAGGATTGGTTTATGGCCAATTATAGGTGACTAAAACTGTATTAGAATGTCTTGTGTTGTGTGACTATATTTTGAGCATGCATATTTCATGTGTATTGGTTGACAAATATAAAATATTATCTTCAATTATCTTGCATCTGTGTAATGATAGATTTAATGACAAGATATCCAAGCCCATTGTAAGAGTCTCTCAGCCATCTAAGCTCATTTGAGATGTTTGAGTATTAGACATCTAAGTCTTAGTCGTTTGATATTTGCATTGATCATTATCATTTTAGACGACTAATTAGTAGACGTTTTTCGATTAGTTGACTCCTTTTACGTCATCTAGCAGTTTCTTGCATAAGTGTTTTTATACTAAGTTAACAACATGTTTACTATCAAAATCATAATGAAGGAAAAGGACAACCTAATACAAGATGTCTAAATTGGTAGACAATTTAATGTTGGTTGTCTGATTGTAAGACGACTAAATATAGGTAGATTGACGATCATGCGACTTGCTATTGGGAGAAATGCACACTGTGTAATTAACATTCCATAGTAATGACCAACAATTCAAGGAAAAGAGGCAATTGGTAAAACACTTCTGAATATACAGAGACACACCATAATTGTCAAATTACATCAAACAAGTTAAACAACATTCCATAAAGAATGCATGTATATACCTTCATATAGGTTTTATATCCTTCCAATTCAACTACCAAGCTCAACATAACCTTAAGCCATCGCATAAATAGAAACATTTATGTACTTAAATAAGACACATCCTTTTAGATTTATCACTCATGCGATTTACATCTAGAATGCATGCTTTTTGTGCTCTTTACAATCTCTCTTCAACTTGAAAAAATGACAATCATTATGTGGGGAATCTTGTAAAATATATGTACATAATAATTAGTGGAAGATGATGATTTTGAATAATCAATAGTCAAGAAGTGTGATATGAGGTTCTCTTCAATATAACAACTTGTATTACTTTTAGTCCTAGTCAACTGACACAACCAAGGATAATTTTTCTTGTCGTAGTCACTCACAACTTTGTTACATCCACCACATAACCTACCTCTACCTAATTTAGGGTTCTCTACCAATGATTTGTTATTAATGATGTCATTCCTTTCGTTTTTGAATTACTAGGGTCATTTATTAGAAGCTCATCAACTGTATTATCTTCCACACCAACTTGTAATCTTACTCGCAAAGATTGAGGCTTGTATCCGCATCTTTTGCTATTGGTCCATGTCTTTTGTGTTTAGTTGTGAGTCTTCTAGCTGTTTCAACTTTGATTTGATAATGACAACACCCTCTAATGTAATTTCATATGTATCAACAACATACATCCTAAAATTCAAAATATATGACTACTTCTATGATAGATAATGTCAGAGTAGCAATGATGAATTTGTTGGATCTGTAATGTCAGAGATTTTAACTACATGCATAGTCTTTTGGCCTCCTTGTCCTCTACTAAAAGATGTGTGCTTCAAGCATATAATAAACATTTTTAAATTGAAACATTGCTAGAAGATAACGGGAGATTATCCCAATAAATTCAAACTTTCTTCATGGACACCTACCACAATTGTGAGCACTATCCCCACAACTATTTAAGATCAATTTTCTTCCATAGGTCCACTAAATGTGATAGTGTATTTATCCATGTAACCTTCAATTTGTAAGTATACAACATTATAGTATCTATTAAACTCAAGTTCCACTTGATAGACATTGAACATCTTCTTGGTGTATAACTTGGCCATCTAATCCTCTATAACTACTCTTGTTTTTAGAATGTGTTCACAATATGTAGTCTTTGTTTTATGTCATATCGAAGGTGAAGATATTGTTGAAGACCTTGTAATCTACCTTGGATCTGTGGTCTATCCATAAATAAGAAGATAGTTGATTGTCCTCACCAAGCTGTAAATCATATGTGAATGATAGATCAAACTTTGATTTGTTGTTGAAGTAGTCTAACAAGGATATGACTCCTTTGCCAAATTTTGCTTGATGCCTAGATAGGCTTTCGAAAATCCCACATGGTCTTGAAAGTAAATATGCGTAGTTGATGAACCAAAATGCAAAAAAATACAGATTTTGCCACTCCTATCCTGACACTTCTCATTCCATGCACGATATCTAACTAAACAGTTGGTATGTTCTTTTTTTTTTTAATACAGATTTGTTAGGGAAAGCAAGTCTATGATAGTGAGATGAATTGAATTGTGTCACTTTGAAATAAGATGAGTTGGTAGGTTTGATGACCAATAAATATGTTTTGCGGTTGCACCTTGTGATTTCTCTCTCAGTGTATTTTCTCTTCTTTAGCATGCCCTTTGATTTTTCCCTCGAACTCACCTTATAGTATCATATATATCTTCACAAAAATTTTCCTGATTTCAACCTTTTTGCATGAGTCCATCAAATACTAAAGCCACAGAACTTTGCGTACCATTGAATAGCGGTGAGTGTTGGATCAACGTGCTCTGCTTGCATGAATAACAAAGATGATTGCAGTGTGAGATTGCCATGGTGGTAGGTCATGGACATGGCTTTTTTCTATGGAGGTGGATGTCCCTAGCTTTCAAGATGATTGTAGGAAAGAAGATGGTATCATTTATGATGGTTGTTGCTTTCGAAGAAGGTGGAGCTGAAGACGATGATACAAAAGTGAGTTGAACCGTCATATTTGGAGGAGATGACGACATTGAGTGGAGATGGAATACTAGTGGGCAAAAAATGTTGTTGACAATGAATGGCAATGGGTAGTTTTGGGATTTTAAATTACTAAATGGTGTTACTTAGCAAAATAAGTATATTTGTAATCTATAGCTAACTTAGAGGGTATAAATAAAAGTTTTGAAACTTGGGGCATGTTTATTTGCAACAAAAATTGTTCAAATTAAAACTTTTCAATATAAAATGTTTTAATCTCTATATTTTACTTATTTTTTCATATTTTTCTATAGAACTCTCATATTGGTCCCAAGTTATTCTTTCAATCAAAAAGGGGAGGGGCAAATTGGATTATTAAAATTTTATGACTAAGCAAAACTTAATCCCTAGTAAGTTCAATCCTCTTGAACGAAACGTAGAAAGTTAGTAGAAGAGCAAGAAATGGAATAAATGCACAGATAAAAAGAACACGTAGAATTCTAGTGTTCAAGCAACCTCCCTACTCCACTCTTTCAAGCACACACTCTTTTGTGTCTTGAGTTCCATTATCTCAATAAAATTATAATTAGAACCTTAGCTCCCTTCTAGAATTTAGCTTTAAAGGGCCTTTACAATAAATCCACAAGTAGATGGCGACTCCCATTCTAATTGATCACTACTTGTGTTACACCTTGACTTTGTTCTCTAATACCAAGTTGAGTAACTTTAATACAATAAGAAATGAATGAAATAATTAAATCCATGCTTTATAAGTTTGCATAAAACAATTGAGGCACTTCAGCAAGCTTTTGAGAATTTGTGGAAGATAAGGAGTTCAAGCACTTGCAATTTACTTGAGAGTCTTACTTGGAAAATCACTAATTTCACTATTTAATGCTTGGATACAGAAAGGTTGTGGTACAATAAATTCTCTAGCGAATCCTTATAACTTCTCTTGAGTGCTTTAAATAGTTGTGAAGAAAACTTGAATGTTGGAGGATTGGTGAAGCGCATTAAATGCGCCAACGTTCAAAAAATTTATAATCTTTACAACTCGAGTTACAATTGGAGTTGATTTCGATTGTGACTTCAACCAAGTTGCACATTGGAGTCGACTTGACTTGCAACTTCAGTCTTCCAATTGCTTCTAGAGATTTTATCTTCAACTCGTGCTCTCCAAGCTCCTCTCTAAATCGACTTGGACTTAAGACTTCACCCAAGTCATATGCGAATTTGACTTAAGCTTCGACTTAACTATATGTTGAAAGTCACAAACTATATATCTTTTTTCTTTTCGTCTTCTTTTCCTTAAGTTTTGCTTCTAGGTTGACATCATATGAGACTTAACTTAAATCGCATGTTAGAGTCAACTTGGGGTGCGACTTCACTTTCAATTCTTAGCAAAATTTCCATTTCAACTTTTAAATCTTCAAGTCCTAGTTTCTTGGTCGACTTTGAATTTTACTTCGCCCAAGTCGCTTAGTAAAGTCAACTTAGGTCGAACTTCGTTCTTCAAACTTCAATCAAATGGATCATCAACTGCTTGATGCACTCCAAGTTGCATTTTGAATCGACTTCAATTTGTGACTTCACCTAAGACGCATGCTAAGTCAACTTGGGGTGTGACTTCGGCTATCAAAACTTCACATTTAAATCTTTGACTCAAGAAAATCATTTCAAGTTGATGCTAGAGTCGACTTGACTTTATAGCTTGAGGGGTTTTCACTTGAATTTCAAAATTTTCACTTCAATCATTAAATCACACTTGTTAGTGCCTTTAATATTCTCGAATTTGGTTGTTAATCATCGAAACTTGGATATACCTTAATTTGCAATTTACCTTGTTAAGTTTACATATTCTACTTTTCAATTGTTTATACATGATCACTCAAACAACTAACGTATCTATTTTAACTTTATTTCCTTTACTTCTCATTATTTCTCATATTATATTATATCATTTTCTACCAATTTAAAAATTTTATACCAAACACATTTTATCTAGGGGTGAAACTTGGGTAGGGTACCCATGGGTACCCACCGACCTGATCCTAATTTAGGTAGAATATGGTAGAAAATATTACCCATGGGTATGGGTGGAGTACAAATTATTACCCGTATCCTTAAATAGGTACAAGTAGAGTAGATATATTGGATACCCAGAACTAACCTGCATAGGTACTCATATCGATAATTAATTAGGTGCATAATTATATATATGTATAATATATATTATATAGTATGCATTATATTTTGTCTTTGACATCTTATATGCACATATATTTTAACAAATTAAAATTTAAATGAATTTTGTACCTTGTGAAGTATAAAACTGGTTTGGTTATTTATATATATACGTCACTGACTTCCAAAAGACTCTTATAAATACACTTGTGACTTATGATTATAATATATTAATAGTTTTAATGATTGAGTTATGATGGTCTATATTTCATATTTTTATATAATAATATCAACAATAATATATGTGCTTATGATTTTAAAGCATAAATGAGTATTATTTTACATTATTTAAAATACCATAGAAATTTTTAAAAAATATTATTTTTGAGTATTAAAGGAACTGATTTGGAACCAAAACCAGAACCGATCCTATGGGTAATGGGTAGGGTAGGGTATAGTAAGAACCGAACCAACAAATTGGTAGGAAAGGGTGGACCTTTTACAAATAGGGTAAGGGTAGGGTAGGGTAAATCACTATCCGAACCAAACCGACCTAAGTTGCACCCCTAATTTTATCTACAGAGGTGTTTGTTAACATTTAAAACTTTTCATTTCCATAACTATCCTATTTTTTAATTATTTCTTTCTATTCAACTATCCTGCTTTTTTATCATTTCTACACAATTATTCATAGTTTCATATATCTAGCATATCTATTTTAACTTTATTATCTTTATTCCTCATCATTGACACTAACATATTACATCATTTTCTCACATTTCAAACACCTTTACACTAAAAACTTTTCACATGTTTGGCAAACAAAAAGTCATTTTTAACAAAAACTTTTTAATCTCTACAATGAATTTATTTTTTTTATATCTTCCCATGCAACTACCATATTTTTTAATCATTTCTACACAACTACTTGTACAATTAACTTATCTATTTTAACAATTCTCTTTACTCCTCATTGTTATCTCTATCATATCATATCATTTTCTATCAATTAAAAAAATTTTACACTAAAAAAATTTTCATAAAAAATTTTACCACTTCCCAAACACACCCAAAAGTATATCTAAAATTAATGTCGACCATAGTGGGTACTTTGTTTTAAAAGTACATGGGAACATTTTGAAATATACTCACAAGTTCTGCTCCTAATCTCCAATATATTCATAATGTTTTAATACTTCCAAATATTCTTATATAGTTTGTTTAAAATCACATTTATTTTGATGCCCTTCTATTAAATAACAAATACACCAAGTTTTAATTATGATTTTATAGCAACAAATTCACGTTCAAATGATAAATGAATGTATAATTGCAAAAGTATTAAAAATTCATTTGAATTTAAATCTTTAACTTATAATTATAAAAAAGGCATAAACATATTTTTCATTTCATAAAGAGATATGTGCATGAATGAAATTTTAAACAAAATCATAGGTATATTTGGAATTGTAAAAACATCCCTGGAGTATATTTAAAATTAAGGATAAAACTTGTAGATATAATTGAAATTCACTCAAATATATATGATTATGTGAACATGTAAATTATGAAAAATAATTCCATCTATAAGTATATTAAAATGTGGGTAATGATTCAATACCTTCAGTTTCATTTTTTAAATTAAAACTATTTATCATGTTTATCTATGTATTTATGATTACAAGAATTACATGTATCGCAAACTTATATATTCAATATTTATACTATATATTTTTTAAAAAACTTAATAGTTATATATTCACTTTCTCTCAAAAGAGGCTATTTTTTTATATGGGTTAATTTCATATATATATATATATATCTATTACCTTATACCTTAATCTTACGTGTACCCGCTAAGTTTTAAAACTTTTGTTTATACTTATTATGTTTGGAGTTTGATTATATACATCATGATCTATTTTAGGTCAAAATACAACATTCGTTTATTTTTATAATTAGTTATATTTTTAAAATTTTCAGTATAAACATATTTTCCGAAGTGCATTCAATCTATATGCAAATTTTTGCCATTTTACAGTACTTTATATATTTATTTTTCATTATAAACATATTTTCTGAAGTGTATTCAATCTATATGCAAATTTTTTCCATTTTATAGTATTTTTATATATTTATTTTTTAATTTTTAAATCAAGTCTTTTAAGGGATAAAATGACTTAAATGCCCTTGAAATTAGTGTTTTTAAAAAAATAAAAAATAAAAATGTAAAAATATTTTAAAGTGATAAAACTCGATGTATAGATTAAAAACAATTAGAGAAATATATTTATGACGAAAAAACTACATCATGGTGGATAGAATCTCCTCCATTAAAGTTATCCTAAATTCTAAATATACCCTTTCCGCCCTTAACAGTTGTTTGCCCAAACATAAAATGTCTAAAATACTTTTACCTTTGTTGCTTGCAAACGGTTATGGCTGTGACCCTCCTTCGAATGCATGTTGACATAGAAAATTAGAAATTTAAGAAGACTAAAAGCTAGGTGGAATTCATGATGGATTGGAATAGCCAAGCCCCAATTCCATTGCAACCACTTCCTTCTAAATTTGAAAATAACAGAGGAAGACCCTTTTTTTGCTGAATTGTAGAGAACTGCTACAAGTGGACGTTGATTGAAAGGAGTTTCAGACAATCATGGCTTAGCTGCTGCAATCAATGATGAGGATGATGGAAAGAGCCTCTGCAGGATTTGGATTTCTGCTGGGGGAACAAGGGTGACTGCTGCAGAGTGCAGACTGCTACAAAGGTGACTGAATGAAACAGAATCCTATACTGTGCACCCAGGTGCATTAAACCCATTTTAACCCATGTTTTTTTATTTTTTTAAAATTTTTTTATACGACTATTAATCTAAGTGTATTTAATATGTATATCAATTTTTACCATTTTTGGATTATTTTAATATTTATTTTCAATTTTTGAAAATTGGTAGCATTTAAATTAACTAAAATGCCACTGATTTTCAAAAATAAAAAATAAATATCTAAAATAATCCAAAAATGGTAAAAACTGATACACATGTTAAATACACTTAGATTAACAACTGTATAAAAAAAATAAAAATAAATAAATAAATGGATTAATGCATCTGGGTGCACAAATTACCTAAAATGTCATTGATTTTTAAAAATAAAAAATAAATATCTAAAATAATCCAAAAATGGTAAAAACTGATACAAATGTTAAATACACTTAAATTAACAGTTGTCTAAAAAAATTTTTTAAAAAAATCAAAAAATGGATTAATGCACCCGGGTGCACAAGATCAAGATCCGAATGAAAGAGGGTAGAATTGTTGAGGATTTCATGGTTGTTGGGTTTAATGGCAGGTTGGCACTGGATATAAAAGAGCCGACTGCGTGCTGATTGCAGTAGTCAATCTTTGGAGGAGAGCGGCTGCGATCGTCCAGGGCTAGGGAAGAATCGAAACCATGGTTGTAGACATCAGTGGATATGGTGGCTACCTAACAACGATGGCAAATTTGGATCGGAATGAGATGCTGGATTGCGCGATTTCTGTCACTTCATGAATGATCAATGGCTAAGTCGAAGTTGATAAACATCATGAGTAACATGTTCGCCCAAGGGAGGTTACACGCCAGTGCCATGAGAGAGGTGGTGTGAGGAGTAATTTTGGATTTTAAATTATTTAATGCTGTTAATGGATGGAATGGATATATTTAAAATTTATGGCGAACCTAGTGGGTATAAACAACAGCTTTAAGGATATATTTAAAATTAACCTTTTTATAAGATCTAACCTTTCAGTGATAGTTATTTTTGATAGGATGATAAAAGAACATATATTAAATATAATAAATGGTTTAAATCTAAAAAACATATTTCGAAATTTAATAACTAATAGTAAGCGTGGTGCCTGCATGTTTACGATAAGTAATTGAATTGTCAATCTAAAAATATCATAATAATATTACAAAATCATTCGTCAATTTAAGAAAATGTTTCATAAAGTTTAGATATTATATTTATAGCTTTAAAATTGATGTATAAATAAATAAATTTATTGCATTTATTTTACACTTTGACTGAAGGTCATGCATATTTTAATTTGCATAAGACATCGTTCTTAACTAAAGATATGATTTTTTATCCAAAAAAAAGAAAAAAAAAAACCTAAAGATATGATTCTAAACACAGTACTCGGAGTGGGTTTTAACATCACGACAAAGTGAGTGGGAGCTGGTTCCCCTCCAATGTTAAATCTAATCCATTATGACCGATCAGCATCAATTACATAAGTTAATGTTCCGAATCAAAACTCACAAAGCAACACACACACAAAAAAAAGTTTTTCGCATTTAAAACCCTCTTTGTATATTTGCATTTTAAATCCTAAAAGCTTTGGTTCCTTTGCATTTTAAACCATAACGGCGTCAAAAAATATCATTAATCTGTAAAAAATGACGTAAATAGCCTCCAAATTTTATAAAAATGAAGACGGACTTTGCAGTTTAAACTCGATGATTAAGCTTCTCCCATTTTGTCTTTAAAGGCTCTAGCAACATCTTCCCCTCTATTATAGATTTGAGTTTTTCTCAATATATATATATAGGAAATAATTCAGTGCATGCAACTGCATCGTATAGTCCATGCACTGTGGGCCCCACCTGATCATAAATAGAAAATCTACCCCCACCCATTGTATTTAGAATTGTTCACTTTATTAACATACCAATTTTCATCCAAATCCAACATGTGTGCCGTCCCCATCTTAAAATGGTGCAAAATCAACGTTACAAAATAGTTTAATATAAATATCAAGTTTAAAGTGTTTTTTTTCAACATCTAAACCGTCTAAAGTATGATTTATATATGGACAAATGAGTGTATAAAGTTTCATTACAATCTAACATGTGTAGAGTCCATTGTACAACGGACTGCATAGGATCAAGTCTATATATATATTAGAGAGTATTTACATCATTTTGCACCAATAAATGGCAATTTTTAACACAGTTACTAGTTAGGGTATAAAATGCAAACCGTCAAGCTTCGAACAAATATGCAAATTTAGAGGGTATAAAATGCAAAACACAGATAAGACTGTATCCCTATTAATTATTCGCACAGAAATGACACTTGCACATGGACATTTGCCATGCCAGTCAGAGACTGCATGGCGTTCCTAACTGCCTCTCGGAAACCTTGTTCATCAGTTTCCTAGATTCCGAATGACTACAGGCCCACGTGCACACAAAAACCAACTGCCGAATTTTGCACAATTGGGATAATTATGAACAGATAATAATTCAAAAGCATGGATTGTCTCGATAAAGCCACAAAAGCAAGAAGTTGGAGTTAGACTGCAAAATAAAGGTTGTATTTGTGCAAGCACAAGCAAAAAGCTTGGTGCATTCGAGAGCCGCAGCAGCAGAAAGAACACGGTGCATTTGGCAGCAGAACAAACAGCAAAAAATGCAATTCAGAGAAGAATGAAGAAAAACTATATCTTGACAACAAAAGTGTCTTTAAGGTTCAAAATTCTATCCAAATTAATCTTAGAATAAATTACACAGGTCAACCAATGAGTAGCTTGTCATGATAAACACTCTTTTGTATCGTGGCCAATGTCAGCTTTTGAAATAAAACTCTACTCTCTCGAAATCACATGAAAGGAAATTCAATCAAAAGAATTTTCTCCAACAAAGCACAAACTGGGGTTAGGCTGAAGATGGCCAAAGGGAATCTGCAGTGCCGTGATAATTGCATCCTAAAGAACCTAGCCTAAAGCATAAAACATGAGAAGCACCTTTGGCATTCATAAATGGTATGAATTCCATGAGGCTCATAGCACCAATGCTAAGTGCACCTTGGTTAACAGTTGTATAATAAAAACTTATTAAAAAAATATAGAAAAAGGATTAAATACACCCAGGTGCACTGATGCCAAGTACACCTTGGTGCATTTAAAAACATTCCACCGCTTCCACCAAGGAGGAACTCAAAAGTTGATAGAAGATTTTTTTACATAGTACAATCTGAGTTCTGTCAACAAGACAAATACCATCATTCCCTGCAACGAATTCAATGGACCAAGCATATTGCAAAGAACAAGACAAATACCATCATTCCCTGCAATGAATTCAATCGATCAAACATATTGCAAAGCACAGAGTTCATTTCCTCTCCATGATTTTGTATGAGGATGTACCTTATGGAAAGGATATTTATCTTTCGGTTGAAAATTCAGGAAGTAAACTGTCTGTAAATTATAATACATAAAGTGCAACACTAATACATGGATGCACCTCCTTGAACCCTACAACAAGTGGGAGTCTACGCACTAGATCGACACTTTGCTTTTGTTTTTTCCTTTCTTTTTCAAACTCCTTTCTCTTTACTTCTTAATTTTTTATTATTATCATCATCATCATTGTCACCACCATCAACATTATAATCTTGTCAGTAAGAATTTTCGTCTTGTTGTTGGTCCCAAGATCGGATAAAAAGTAAATGTTGGCATGTCAGGCTCGCAGCCGGTACTATAAAAATCATCACCACATTTCTTATGGATTCTAAAAATATATTAGAAGTCCTTAATGCTAAGACATTCTCTATAAGTGACGCTCTGTAGTAAAGCCCAACTGTAGTAAAAAAAACGCCCTAAGTGACGCGCTACATCTAGGCTCCCCCTAAGTGGCACTCCATTAGAGCCTAGATGTAATAAGAAATTGGCAAGGATGGCTAGAGCGTTTCCTAGCAGCATTGCGTCAAAACAATGTCCGGTTGTGATAAGAAGTAGGCAAATGTTTTGATGCCTTTGTGGACATCGTTTGTGGAAGAAGAACAAACACGGGTTGTTTTGCCTTATAGAATGTTTGGACTTTTTCAAAGAAAAGTATGGAAGTAGTAAATGCTATGTGAAAAAGAAAAATCAAAGTAACTTATCTTCAAGATACTAAATAGAAAGGAGAAAAGGCTAGAGAGGTAAATGAATTCATATTATGGTATATAGGAAAGGATAAAAGTAGAAAGTGTAGGGATAATACTGGAAATAAATCATAGATAAAGTTATAGATGTTAATAGAATTAATTACAGAATTATTTGAGTAAAACTTGTGCCAAGTTTAGAGATCGCAAATGTGATTAGTGCTTGTGCACTACAAGTCGGATTAGATGACAAAATCAAAAAATAATTTTGGGATGACTTCGATAATATAGTCCAAAAGATACCTAATCAAAAAAAGATTTTGATAAAAGGAGATTCAAATGGACATTATTAGGACGGGAAATAGGATATAAGAGAATTCATAGAGGTTTCAGTTTTTGAACAAGGAATGAAATGGTGAATACCATTTTAAATTTTGCTATGGCAGGTTAAATTTTGCTATGGCATGTGATTTAGAACAAACATTTGATAATTTTTAAGACTAGAACCAAGCCAAATGGATTTTTTCCTTATAAGAAAATTTGATAGATCTCTTTATAGTAACTATAATGTTATCCCAGATAAGAGTTTAACTATACAACATAAATTGCTAGTAACGGATGTATATATACACAAAAAGAGTTGACAAAAAATGAAGATAACATAATTCCAAAAATTAGAAGGTAGAATTTAGAGGGTAATAGCATAGAACTTTTTAATAAAATAATGATAGAAGAAAGAAAATAGAACATACAAGAAGTAAAATCAATGCAGAATAAAATTACAACTAGCATAAAAGTTGGACAAGGCATTGTATGAATACATAAAAATAGTAGATCCTTACATAAGCAAACTTGGTAGTGGACCAAAGATGTTCAAAAACTATAAATAATAAACAAAAAAAAAAGTTTAAAAAATGGAAGACTAATAAAAATGATACGAATCTGCAACAATACAACATATAAAAAAAAAAAAGCTATTAAAAAAATCATTAGCGCTGCTAAACACGAAGTTTACGATAACTTATATGATAGATTAGGAATTAGATGAGGAAAAGAATATATTTAAGTAGGAGAAATTAAAAGAAAATAAAGGTAAAGATTTAGTGCAGTTTAGATGCATTAGAAGCAAGGACCAACAAGTTTTAGTTAAAAATGACGAAATAAAAGAAAGATGAAAAACTTATTTCAATAGTCTATTAAATTATACTCAAAACTCACAAGAACATTTAACATTAGATGCTAGTTTAAATATAAAAAAAGATAGAAATATACGTTAATTTCTGAAAATTCGAACATCTGAAGTAAAGGAACATCTAAAAAATGTGAATAAAAAGCATTAGGCCTAGATAATATAGCAATTAAAGCATGAAAGTGCATGAGAGATGTAGGTGTAATACGGTTCACAAATTTCTTTCATAGGATTATAAAAATAAAATTAATACCGACTAAATGAAGAAAAAGTACTATAGTCCCAATTTATAAAACAGGAAGATACTCAAATTTTTGCAAATTATTGTGGAATAAAAGTAATGAGTCATATTATAAAGTTATGGGAAAGAGTTGAACAAAGACTAAGAAGAGAAACTAATCTCTCTAAAGATAAGTTTGATTTTATGCAATTTTATGCAAGGAAGATTGACCACTGAAGTCATTTTCTTACTTCAATAGCTATTTGAGAAGGAGAAAAAAAAAACTTACACATGATTATTATTGATTTAGAAAAAGTATTAAATCGAGTTCTAAGAAAGTTAATATGACAAATGATAAAAAAGAAAACAATTAACAGTAGATACATTGATATTATTAGAGACATGTATGAGAGCTATAACAAATATGAGGATCATAAGTGAAGATATCAATATTTTTCCAATAAAATAGGTCTACATCAAAGTTCAACCTAAGTCCTTATCTTTTCATTTTAGTAATAAATAAAATTACTCGAAATCTAAAAGAAGTACCTTGATGCATGTTATTTGCAAATGATATTGTTCTAATAGATGAAACTAGAGGAGTAAATTTCAAATTGAATATGTGGAAAGATGTCTTAAAATCTAATGGTTTTAGAATTAATCGTACAAAAACTGAATATATAAAATGCAGTTTTAATAATAATGAGCATCTAGATGAAGAACCAATTAAGATATCAGATTAAGTAATAATAAGAATTAATCACTTGTAGTATTTAAGATCAATGGTTCAAGAGAACGGGAAAATTAAAAAAGATATATTACATAGAATTTAAGCAGGATGGAAGAAATGACGAAGTGCTTTAGGAATCTTATTTGATCGTCGAGTCCTAAATAAATTACAAGAAAAATTTTATAAAACTAAGATCAGATCAACTACGCTTTATGAGGCAAAATGTCGGGCAATTAAAAAACAACATACACATAAAAAGAGCATAACAAAATAAGAATGTTAAAGTGGATGAATAGTAAAACAAAAAAAAGGTAAAAATTCGAAATGAAGCAATCCAAGAAAATCTCAAAGTGAGGCCAATAGGTGATAAAATAAGGAAAACAAATTAAGATGGTTTGGTCTTGTTAAACAGATGTCTAAAAATGACACCAGTCTAGAGGGTAGAGTTTATCCAAATAGAAAGTGATAAAAGAATGAGAGGAAGAACCCGAAAAATGGATAGAAGTAATTAAATAAGATATGAAAATATTAAAGATATTGAAAATTTAATCTCGAATTGTCAAAAATGATGCAACAGCATCCATGCAACCGATCCCATCTAGGTGGGAAATGTCATCATTATTACTTTCATCTTGAATGAAGCTTTAATTGGAAGATGTACCACCAATTGTCTTGCAGCATTGGTCCTTTTGCATGCATAAGCCTGCACTCATTGTCTTCTGCAGCACATAACTAGTATTATGTTTTACAATTCATATTAGCATAAGTACAACCTTGAATGGATTTCTTCCCCAAGAGAAACAAAGAGAACATAGGGAGAATATAGTAAGGAAGATAAGTACTCTCATAGACATCCTATATGCTTCATATCAAATCATACATATCAGCTAACAATGTAATGCTCTAGCAAGAAAGCAACTTATCAAATAAGAATGTCATGATAGCAATGAAGAAACCCATAAATCAGACAAACACTGACAAGGTAATGCAATACCCAGAATGAATTCTAGTTAGAATATAAATTGTAATCCATGAACTAGGCGCATTTACAGATACCCACATATCCTACACCTCATCCACGCAAATTGCATTTGGCTGCATGCATCTTGTTCTTGAACCATTTATGAATGATCACTAACAGCCAATGGATCATCCACTCTTTTCTACAAGTCATATATGGGAAGGAATCTCCTCAGATTTTCATAATAGTCCAGGTTACTTACTGGTTTGGAAGACAGTTGATGAACTATCCTAGCTTGAGAATCCTAATGCTAGAAATCCACACATACAATAGACGCCTCTAAAGAAAATGACCTCAAATAGCCTAAGCTTTCGTAAACAATCAAAGCGTCTTTCACGATTCTTTCAGTCTGAGCATTAATCTCTCACTCAGTCTCTCTTTTGGATGATATCATTTAATGATTATGAAATAGTGGTCTCAAGTTTTGAAGTCATCAAATCTTGCATAGATCCAGACAACTTTTTGGCATCCTGATATACAAAAAGCAGATGAAAAACTCAAATAGTTTATCACTTTCCATATTTCGATCTTCCCTTTCAAAACAACTACTAGGCCTCTCTCACAGGCTTCAGGGATCCAATTCATATTATATTATAAGTTAGACAAAAGACTTAAATGTTGGTGTACAAAAAATGTGTGACATTTAGCAGCTTTCATGTCAATATTTGAGGGATCCTGACATTGACTCAATTCATATTTTACTATAAGTTGGACCAATGACTATAAATCTTGGCATACATAAGTATATGTAACATTTAGTAGCCTTAATCTCAATATTTGAGAGAGATTTTGACATTCAACAACTAACATAGCCAAGATAACTTTCCAGTTTGTCCATACATATAATTCTGCCTGCCTAATTACAAGAAATGTACAATTTTTTACTTTGTTCTCCGGTATTTGTCTCTTTCTACAGTGTTTTTCTTGAAAACTACTGATTTTTAAAAGAAAAGTCATTAATTGATACACATTTTTGTTTTGCTTTTATATTTTTCCTTGACGACATCAAGCTTTGGGAACTCATATATTGGGAAAAGGAGACATATCACTTCAGAATATTTTGCATCATTTCGTTTTTTTCCCTTAATTACAATTCAGAACAAAGACAAATCGGCTATCTGGATAACTGAACTTTTTGTTCACGACACAGAACAATTAATAATAGATAGTTCTTCATTTGCTAACAGAGTGATTTGTACCATTCATCCCGTATGGATGGAAAACAGAGAAATATGAATCTCAACCATGTTCGTTGATTCGAAACATTTCCCTTGGTTATGGAGAAGCATATTTTGGAACTAAAGACATGATTGCAATTTGAAACAAGTTAACTCAATCCTGAGTAATAAATCCTGAGTAATAGTTCCAACACACTTTATATGGTACCAACAACTGTGATGAAATCAACTGAAGAAATCCACATGCACACAGCCGTTGAGGCTGTCACCATCATCAATGGCTTATCCCAAACATATGGAATCAGCTGCAAGAAAACTTGCTGTATTACTTTTAAGGCTTGTATCTGCAATACCACAGGTCATCAAACTCACTCATACCATGCACCTAATGGCCTTCTCACTTAGTGTTTTAAATTTTCATGAAGTTCATTTAGAAATAGAGAAAATTATGTTTTAATTGGAACAAGTAAAAATTAAATTTAGGGAACGAATTAATAAACCCGGTTGCATGGAAATTTCCATGTAAACTCTTGAATCTTCAATTTAATATTGTTTTTTAAAATCTAAATCACTAAGAGAACTCATTTGTGTGTCTAGCTATGACTTCAAAAAATATATGTTTTGAATACTATATACTCAGCCTCTTGGTAGGTTGCATGGGCAGGAAACCCACATCCTCATCTCTCCCCACACAATTTTCGAAATATGATATGATATCTTAATCATCTAATTGCCCTGCTTTTTCCATTTTTACCCTATATTCCTACCATTTTCTCACATAACTACCCTATTTATTCTCACTTTACCCTATCATATCACATCATTTTTGCACTTTCAAGAAGGATTCCCTTCCCCAATTCCTACTGCCCCCCCCTCCCCCAATACAACTTACCAAACGCTCCCTTGTTTTCAAATTTCAACAAAATTCATTAGTATATTCACTCCCAAATGGTATTTGATATTTATAATATAAGTTTGCAATCAAAGTGATGTTTGATGCCATTAATATATCCAATATGAATACTATCCATGGTTTAGATTTTTAAAGCATAATTTTATTTAAAAAAAAAAAAAAGGTTCTGTTGAAATTTCCATGCAAGCAGATGTATTAGATCACTCCACATTAAATTTATATGCATGGAAATTCATGTGAAATACTTTATATACTTTTGATATCTATCAAATTTTTGTTTGCTTTATGCCTATTACACTTAACGCTTGTCAACAAAAGATGTCCAGATTATGCTTATGACATCTTTACCCTCTAATATCCATCTTAACAGATAATACCAGTCATGAAATTGACCAGCTGAGTTTGGGTTTAACAGATAGGATCCTGATAATAAGGTATCACTATCAAGGATCAAGTTGGATGCAAATTTTAATTATAGGAGTAATTGAATTCCATTCTTGCGAATATCTTATGTATTCAAATATCTATTCAACTGAAGGTTTTTAAAGTATCAGTTGTGTTTAAATATAATTCTCATAAAGATTACTATTTTAGGCTGTATATTCCATGTGACTATATTTCATACAAGTGTGACCAAGCTTCATCTGAATAGAAAATGATGATATGTTACACTAAGATTAACCAGCTGAAGGTTTTTTAAAGTATCATTTGTGTTTAAATATAATTCTTATGAATTTCATCAAATATATATATATATATATATATGGGAAATGATCCAGTGCATGCGACTGCACCGTGCAGTCCATGCACTGTGAGCCCCACCTGATCATTTCCCATAAATCCACCCCACCCATTGTATTTAGAATTATTCACTTTATTACCATACCAATTT
>JAXCLR010000105.1:44763977-44781482 GCA_035584095.1 Annona squamosa
ATAATTACAATATGTCAAACATGTATTTAAATATAAATATAAATAACATAAAATACAAAAAATATAAAGAAATATTGTTGAGATATTATATATAAAATATATTTAAAATAGAAATCGGGCTGGGGTTCACTTGAACCCTAACCCTATCATACTTACAAATCGGGTTCACTAGGTTTGAGTCCTAGAAAAGAGAGTTCTAACACAGTTAGAAATCGGGTTCGGCCTCAACCCGGCCCAAGTTGCACCCTTAAGTGGCATCGTAATAATTGGGATTAACAACTATTAAAGGTCAAGACTGGTTGACTTGGTATAATTCAATGAGTTGACTCAACAAGTTGGATTGTCACAGTTCTTACCAATAAGAAACATTGAAAAATGAGATTAAACGAAATGGATTTGATTTGGTGAGTTGACTTAGTAACTTTGACTTAACGAGTTAGATTGACTCAGGTCCCCCATTTGCCCATGAGAGACTTCAAAAGAGCAGAGCCAGGTATACTAGGTTTGACACAATGACGTGACTCAACAAATTTGGTTGACTTTGATGGATAACCACAAAAAGTGACAAAGAGAAGTGAAACTAGTATCCACATATGAGCTAATTCTTGGGATCCAACTCATAGGGATTACATTGGAGCAAAGCTTCAAAAATCATGGCAAACCTTGCTACATCCTAATCCCATACTGGCAAGGAGATACTACTTGACATACTAGATGCTGCATGATATGACCTTACTTGGTCTTAGCATAACCTTAGGTCTTAGCTAGTATGTCAATTTATCAACAATTATACACCACTAAAGCGGGCCCCACATGGGCATCAAATCAATTATTAAAGATTTTTACCACTAAGGGATGAGGATTAGTCAACAAGGATCCACCATTATTTGATTGTTCAAATTATGGAAATCATGTGAGATTTGATAAATCCATTCTGGCATGTTTGGCAAAGTGATAGCATGATGGTGTTAGAGATCATGTATGGAATGCTTAACCTCCCATGTCGGATCATCTAGCAATCAGAGATCCTTCCATGGGAGGTTAAGCAAGGAGACTTACCTCAAAGAAGAAAAAACGGAGTAGGAAAGGCTTAAAGTAGGTTTTAGATAGAACGGGAGCAAGAGTGGCTCTAGGCGAATCCTTGGTAGTGTGGATTTGAGATCCAAGGACTGCTATTTAAAGAGCTTGAGTGCAACTCCCACAAAAAATGATGCAACCCCCACGGATATGGGCAGCTCATGCTGATAACTAAGGTCTATCCACTTGAGTTGATGCTGAAGTGAGAAGTCATGCTGATGACATCGTCTCTAGTGTGCAACAGCATGGACAAATACAAGTACGCAGCTCCAGCAATTTAAAGTGGTTTATCTATGCGAGGTGCTCTTTAAGAAATAAAAGCTAGCTGCTCCGATTTCATCATTGGCAATTATTATAAGTCATAATTCTACGTTTATACTCGTATGTAAAATTTGATATGGTCATGAAAGTAATTACAAGCTAAACTTCGGAATCAAATATGAAAGGAGGCATGAAATGTAAAATAGAAAAAAAAAATACAAAATCTAACATCGATTATTTACCTTACACTCAAATGAAACTATAAAGGCTCTAGAATTAAATGTGATGTTTTCTCAATTATTCACTTAAGCTCAAGTGAAATTATGAAAAGGGCCAGAGAATTCAATATGATTTTTCTAGATCCATTATTTTGGTCAAAAATAATGAATTGTACGTCACATATTTGAACCAAACTTTTGTAATGTTGTCATAACTATTTCTTATTATGCATTAAATTCATCCAAACAGGAAGGAGAGTGAATAAATCTTCACTATCTGTTTCTAAACGCCTACATAAATATCAAGATATTATGAGTGATTCCTTCCCAGCGAGGTCATTCAAGTGTAATGGACATGTTAAATAATCGTAATAGCCTAATAGTAGAAATTGATTCTAGCAAACAACATAAGATGCCATTATTGGCTCCTATGTAATTCTTGACATCTAAATGGTAGGTTTTATCATTTTCAATTTATGGTGAATTTTTCTATAATTTAGGTCATTTAACTTTAATGAAATCAATTGATCTCCTTATGCAGTATAAAAAAACTAACATGAAATTGCCAGCTAACAATTTCCCCTAAAGATTGGAAAGATTTTTGAATGATCATATTGCAAACCTCATGACCTATAGTCCAAATAATGTGCCAAGCAGTTCATAAAACCTAATGAACCTAATATTCTCTGAGCCATAATTCTTGATGAAGACAATATTTTGAGAGTAAAAGGAAATTTTCCATCCTAAACATTTCGACACACAGGTTACAGGTTTCATAGCCACCCTAATGAAATCACAAGAATTATGTTATAAGATCTACGTCATTATTTAAGATGATAATTTAAATAGTAAGAAAGGATGAGTATTAAATGTTTGACTACTACTGGGTTTGATTATCATTGATACTAAATTAAAAACAGAGAGTAATAACAACAATGGGCTATCCGAGTTCAATCTAAATTTCATAATCAGTAATCTAACATATCCACAAAGAAATATAAGTAATCCAAACATGCTCCATGTTTCTAAGATCAATAGACTCACAATGAAAATTATAAAAAATTTACACAAAATGAAAGCAATTAAGCCATCAATCCCTAGGCTGATTCGTCTTTCTTTTCAACCATTCAAACTGAAGTTCTGGCTCCTCCATAGCTATAAACATCTCTCTATATGTCTTGTTTAATAGTAAATCACTGGCCTGCCACCATAAATCACTTCCAACCTCCATTCCAGGCAATCCACGAACAATCGACATCACACTTCCCACACTAGTACTCTGAGAGGTACGTAATTCCACTGCCTCAGCTATTTGACCTAATGTTCTTGTTATCTGTACAACAGTACTGACCTTGTTCTTTTCTTTGACACCAACTAGCTTCTGCCTTTTTGTCTTTTCCCTATTATGACTACCATCACTATCTCCAACAACACTAGAAGGAACTTCATCTAAAGTAACGTTATCTGCTCTCTCCCAACACGTAGCGTCCCTAGCTCCAAAATCGTTATCTCCTTCAACTTCAGTATTGTCAAGACCTTCACTACCAATTTGCTCACCGCTCCTTCCCTCCTCCCTCAAACTATCATCAGGTAATATTTTGGAAGGTGGTACACAAGATTTACCACCAGTGGTAACAATATTCTTAAATAGGACACTCATCTCTTCTGCAAATGGCAACCCTCTTTCTTTAAATTTGATTGCCTCTGGAATTTCCTGCATTGTCATAACCATAAGATATATTAAATATGTATCCTCTCAAAATCCATCAAAAACAAAAGAAAAAGAAAGCAGACTGACCTTTAGCTTTTGATCCCACCATTCATCACTGGCTTGCACGAACCTCTTCTGAGAATCCCATACTAACTCAGTGTCCTTCCCTACAAGCTTAACCCACAATTGCCACTCTTTTTTCAATCCATCCCATTTGTTTTTAAGCTGCTTATAGTTATAATTTTTTCCTGTTGACTCGTTAAAGTAGGCCACTACATTTCTCCAACCTAATCTAGTAAAATGAGTGTTAGGTCGATTTCCAGCTTCCACCTCCTTAATACAAACCCTTATAAAGGCCTCTAAGCTTTTTTCACTCCAGTGAGCCTTCTCTTTCTTATGGGAACCTTCACCATGAGAAGCGAGTGATGGCAATGATTGTGCTTCTTTCTTAGGCATATTCCTAGAAAATACATCACAAGAACCAATCATCAAAAGAATAAATCATCATAAAAAGCAAGTGATCTAATCATTTGTAGAAAATGTGAAGGCAATTGGAACAGTATATTCCTGTTTGTAGAAGAATGTGAAAAGACAGTTTATATTTCCTTTAGGGTTATCTTAGTCATATGATCTGGTAATTAAAATTGTCTATGATAAAGTACATTTGACCAAGAAATGTGATTAAAAATTTTGAAAATCTGATGGCCATAGTATTGAAAATTTTATATGGTTAACAAATTCCAGTATGTAGTTTGGTTCGGATGACAATTGTCATTTATGAATTTTAACAGACAATATTTCTAATAATTGATTGGCAAAAGATTTATAGTTCTGTTAACCCCGTTTATGGTAAAGTATAATGCAACTATCTTATGACTGGATTATTAGTGCAAAGTTATGTTAGGGCAATATAAATCTAATGACTGCAATTGAAACATATCTAAGATGTATTAAATTATAGGGTTAATTCCAATATGACCACAAATTTTAACCCCTATTTCCAATTTATAAAAATGATAAATATAACCATACATTTTCACAATATTCCCAAATACGATAACACTGTCAGTTATACTGATCTGGTAAAAGTTTTTACCACAATAACCTTGCCTAAAGCTTAAACCTGAATAGAGAAACAAATCACTGGTATATAGAGTTATCAAAAAACAAATCTAGATTGCATGTAATAAGAATCATACTTTATAAGAAAGAGGAAGATGGAATTAGGTTTTACCTAAATGTATTTGATAAAAATACATTTATAAAAATATTTTATATTTTATAGTTAATATATAATTAACGTATAATTATAATGTAATTTATATTATAAATTAATTATAAAATGATAATTAATCATTTAAATTATTAATTAGAATATGATATATAAATTATTAATATTTGAGCCATCTATTAGAACAAAATTGTTTTGGTCCCAAGAAAACTTTGGTCAATAGTAAACCCCATCTGTCCCTTTTCTCTACATTCGTTTCACCCTTTCCATTAGCATTCCGAAATGAATCCAGTCTCCAGGATGAACTGTCAAGTGTCTGCTACTTGAACCAGGGGAGAAGATGCACATGATGTAGCTGAATTTGTGAACAATCAACATCAAGCAGAGGGTACCCACAGAACTAGGAGTGCAAATAAGTTGGTGCAAATTCAAACCCAATTAACCCAACCTGAAAATCAGTGGAGTGGGTTGCACTTTTGGAACTTTGTTTTTGAAATTGATTAATGATTCAATACTTATGTAAGCATTGAGCCCTCCATACTTACCCTTAGCTTTTCAATTTTAAAATATATATTTTTTTAAAATTCTAAAATTAAAAAATATATATATATTTGAAAATTTCAAAGCTAAGGGTAAGTATAGAAGGCTCAATGCTTACATAAATATTGAATATTTAATTTCGATGTTAGTTTAAATAGAGAAGAAAATAGGAATATCAATTCTTTTCTAAAAATTCGAATATCTAAAGTAAAAGAAGCTTTGAAAAAAATGAAAACAAGAAAAGCCTTAGGCCTAAATAAGATACCAATTGAGACATCAAAATGCATGGGAGATGTAGGTGCAACATGGTTAAAAAATTTCTTTAATAAGATTATAAAAACAAAGTTAATGTTAGGTGAATAAAGTAAAACACAATAGTCTCAATCTATAAAAATAAGGAAGATATTCAAAATTGTGTAAATTATCATGAAATAAAATTGATGAGTCATACTATGAAATTATAGGAAAGAGACATTGAATATAGATTAAGAAGGGAAACTAATATATCTGAAATTAATTTGGTTTTATACCAGGAAGATTAACCACTGAAGTTATTTTCTTACTTAGAAAATTATTTGAAAAGTATAGGGAGAAAGAAAAAGAACTTATATATGATTTTTATTGATTTAGAAAAAGCATATGATCAACTAACAAGAAAGTTGACATGACAAATGATGAAAAAAAAGGAATTAATAATAGATACATTGATGTTATCAACGATATGTACAAGGGAACTGTTACAAATGTGAGGACCATAAGTGGAGATACTAATATTTTCCCAGTTAAAATGGGTTCACATCAAGGCTCAGTCTTAAGTCTATACCTTTTTACCTTAGTAATACATGAAATTATTAAACATCTCCAAGAAAAAATACCTTGATGTATGTCAGTTGCAAATGACATTGTTTTAATAGATGAAATTAGAGAATGACTAAATTTAAAATTGAATGGGTGGGTAGATGCTTTAGAATCTAATGATTTTGGAATTAGTCGCACAAAAACTAAATATATGAAATGCAATTTTAATAATAGTGAGAACCCGAGTGAGGAACCAATTAAGATTTTAGATCAAGTAGTAACAAGAACTAATCACTTCCGATACCTAAGATCAATAGTTCAAGAGAACGGTGAAATTGAGAAAGATATAATACATCGAATTCAAGCAGAATGAAAGTGCGTCAGGAATTTTATGTAACCATCGAGTTGCAATCGAATTAAAAGAAAAATTTTATAAAACTGCGATTAGACCTACTATGCTTTATGGGGCAAAATGTTAGGCAGTTAGCGGAAATAAGAATGTTAAGGTGGATGAGTGGTAAAACAAAAAAAGATAAAATTATGAATGAAATAATTTGAGAAAATCTAAAAATGAAACCAATTGGTGATAAAATGAGAAAAAATAGATTAAAATAGTTTGTTCATTTTAAAAGAAGGCTTGAAATGACACCAATTAGGATGACAGAGTCTACCTAAGTAGAACGTAGTAGGAGAATAAAAAGAAAACCCAAAAAAACATGGATGGAAGTAATTAAACAAGATTTAGAAAATATACAAATTGTTGAAAATTTAGTCTTAAATCGCCAAGTATGGCGCAACAGAATCCATGCGGTCGAACCCACCTAGGTGGGAAATGGCTTATGATGATGATGATAATGATTTTTTTTAATTCTAAACCATCTTTTGTTTTATCCATGCATATTTATTTATGATTCCAAAAAATCCATGTGTTTCAAACTTTATTGTATTATGTATATATACCATACATTTTTCAAAAACTTTAATAGTTATATATTTACTTTCAAAAATATTGTTCTTTACAAAATATTAGTTTCCAATGAAAATTATTTTTGATAGCATAATAAAACAAGATGTGTTAAAACTAAGAGTAAGCATTAGGGGTGTAACCCCTAAACCCATTAAAAAAATTCTTAACCCTGATTCATTTAGAACCCATTTATAGAAACCTCAATCCTAATTCTAATTCATTTAACGTAAACAAATTAGGTTGCAGGCTACTAACAAGTTGGTAAAATGGGTTATTAACAAGTTGAAAAATGAAATAAAAAGAAACTATTTAAAATGTAATTTGACATAATCCACAAAGAATTCTAACACTAAGCATCTCGTTAAATTTAAAAGCATCAACTTATATATATATATATATTCTCTAATAAAATGTTGATCCATTGTTAATACAAATGTATAATTTATAAAATAAATATAAAAAAATGTTAACTCTCTTTGGATTATAAACAGATTTTGCTAGTTGAGGAGCTAAAGGGGTTGGAGAATTAGGTTAATGGGTTAGACAAGCTCATGGGTTAAATGGCTTAAGTAAATTGATAGGTGTGTTGTAAATTATCAACCCTAATCTACTAAAAAATGAATTGGATTGGATTGGATTGGATTGATGAAGTTGTGGGTTAACCCTAGCCCAGTTAAACCCTTAGTAAGAACGGAAGGCTCCATGCTTACATAGGTGTTGAATCATTACTCTTTAAAATTAGGGTTCAATCAGACCCAATTTGGAAAATAAGGTTGGTACAAATTAGAGGGCCAATCAATCTTAAGTTAACTAGACTTGCTTTGCATATTATAGTAAAATAACAAATACATTGTGTGTAGATTTAATATGCATTTTTACTAATTATTATACAATATAAATATTTGTTTATATGTAGAATGTAAATAAGGTGAATCATATTGAGGATGTGCTTATAAAAATTTTTCAATAATGAAGAGTAAAAATAATAAAGTTAAAATAAATAGGCTAGATATATAGATTGTTATGTATAAATGATTGAAAATTAAGGTAACTGTGTAGGAAGAAGTGAATAAATAATTAAAACTTTAGATCTCAAAAAAAAAAAAAAAAAAAAAAATTTACAATTAACCTAATTTGTTGACCTAAATCAACTCAATGGACTGGGGCATTAAAAATAGGGTTATAGGCTTATAGTTAGGGTCAAATTGAATTTTCACAGATAAAGCTAGGGTTGAAAAGACTCAAACCGAAGTCAACCCGACCCGATTTATACCCGATGAGTGATCCTATTAGCCCAGGCTAAGTAAATGTCTCACTTAGCCCACCTCAAAATTCGTATTTAAAACAACTTTTTTTTGCTTTTTTCTTCATCCACTTGTTTATCTAAGAGTATTTAATATATAAATTAAGTTTTACCATCTTTAAATATGTGTATATATTTTTTTTTAATTTTTAAAAATAAGAGTATTTTAAATACATATATACACATAGATGTTTAAAAATTTCAAAAAAATAGATAAACATATTCAAAAATGGTAAAACTTAGTTTATAAGTTAAATACACTTAAATAAACAAGTGCATGAAAAGAAAAGTAAAAAGAAGCTGTTGTAAATAGGTTTTTTAAGATAGGCTAAGAGAGACATTTACTTCGCTCGGGCTAACAGGATCACTCCTCTTTATACTCCAACATAAAAAGGGCAAGATTTGTGTCATGAGAAGGGGCACCTAAGAAATATTCTCTTCTCTAGTTTTCAAAGTGGTATATCCCTGCCTATTCCTTCTAAGTCACATCAGGAAGGCAGAATGAGATTTTGACTGCTTTGCTTATAAAATCGAAAAATAGCATACCAATGTCTCCAAAAGCTTCTTCAACAAGCCATAGCTTGCATTCACCCTTTCATCACCTCCATTCAACTGCCTATTAAATCTCTTTAAAGAGTTCACAAACATGGCCTCTAGTTTGCCAGTATAAGAAACCACGAAAGGTGCCTTCAAAGTGTGCACGTAGGCTCATATAAATAAAAAAAGCTTGCATGTAAGCACTAATCTAGAGAGCAAATCTGGAATGGAAAAAGTCTTTGACAGATTGTTTTGCTGGGATGAGAAGGATTGATGTAGTATGGTTACACTTGCATGTTTTGGTAAACCTTGATGATGGATTTGTAAATTTTAAACTATGTCAGTATATTTGCAAGATAGTTGAAAACCTTGTGGGTACATTGGCAGAAAACCCCTCAAAAATTAGATGGAATGACTCATTCCAACACAGGATGCTTTTAATAAAAAAATTTGTAGCAGAAAATTGGAAAAATGTAAAAGTTGAATTATAATCAATGTAAACTGAGGTGGCAGAATGCGTTAGAAAAGTTAGAGAAGAATTTTAAGTGCATAAAAATTTTAAAACATAAATACCAATATAGGGAAACTTCGCTGTGCAATGAGGCCGTCCAAACAGCTATGAGTGACAAACAAGAGAAATTTAAAAAAGGACAGAGCCAATAAAAATGAAATAAATTTGCAACAACATAAAACCCGAAGAAATTTGCCAAAAAGATTATAACTGAATCTACACAAAGCCTGTGAAATTGATATGACAGGCTAGGAAATAAACAAGTTGACTTTTCATAAAATACTCAATTAATAAATAAAATAACATATATATAATATATATGCCTATAATGGGTTCCACTTTTTGTAACGGGTTATACTGAATTTTTTTGTATAACCCAATCTATTTTGGCACACCTTGATGATGATGTGAAATCCACTTTGCCTATTGAATTCAGAAACATGTTTAGAAAGAGACTTGAGTTTCATCCAGCGCCTAGGCCCCATCAGAAATTGTGCAAGGGCCCCATCCGAAAAATTCATAAAATGAATGTCATAAACTGTCTAAACTGTCAAAGATATATTTCCAACATCTAAAATGTCTATAACATCAATTCTATTATATAAAGCATTATTACATTTTAATAAATCTTGGAATAGATTTGAGAATTTTTTTCATAATTTGCACATGAACACACATTTAAGCAAATATGGCCCAACCATGCCTCCGATCAAGATAATTTTTTGTCCCATAATAAAGCTAATGATGTCAAACAATGTGAATGGTTGGTTTGTCATTCCATCCCTAAAATGAGCACCATCAACAAGGTTACATAAAAAATTTCCATGTCCCCCAGGTTAGACCGAAGTACATACATAATATAAGAACATTTTTAAATGCACCCGGGTGCACTTAGCCTCAACGCACCCGGGTGTATTTAACCCATTTTCTTTTATTTTTTTAAAAAAATTTATATAACTATTAGTCTAAGTGTATTTAACATGTGTATAAAGTTTTACCATTTTTTAGGATTTGTAGATTTTTTTAGATCTTTGAAAATCACTGGCATTTTCATTATTTATGAATTACAAAAATGCCATTGATTTTAAAAAATCCAAAAAAATCTAAAAATCTCAAAAAATGGTAACACTTGATACACATATTAAATACTTTTAAATTAACAGTTTTATAAAAAAAATTCAAAAAATTAAAAATGAGCATTTGCACCCAGTGCACCAAATCACGAACTCTATAACAGAAATATAAATCCTTTAACACCTATAAGTAATTTTAAACAATGAAAATATTATTTTTTTAGATGTGAATCATTAAGTAATTTTTTGATCTTATAATATTATAAATTTTTATTTATGATTTTAATAATTTTAGTAATATTTAAAAGGTTTATCTTGGACTTGTATAAGAAGTTCAGGAAAAAAAAAAGGAATCTTTATCCTAAATACAAGAATATGCACTGATGTTCTTCAGTGGGTCTCATTCTACTTATTCTACCAATAAGTTGTGCAAATTTGTGAATGCTAGTTAGCTAAGTTGGCTGCCTATTTACTAGAAAGCTAGATATCTTTTAGTGACTAATGACGCACAAAGGTGATACCTTGGAAATATCACCTGGGTTTGTATCTAAAGATGCAACTTGGGTAAGGTGTCCATGGGTCAACCCATTGGGTACCCTGAAATTGGTAGAATAGATTCCCATTTTTATACTTGTAGGATATGGTGGTTCCAAAATTAGAAAACACCCAGTTAAATTAAGATAGGGTAAGTTTCAAGATCCAAGTACCAGGAACTGACCCGAATTACTAAAATACGTTCACAATATATTTTATGAAATATCTTTTACATTGAAAGACAAATATATTCTTTAAATATATAGAAACTTGTACAATTTATCTAGTATTTAGTAGATTTAATAAAAGTATTTCAAAAATTATATTATTATCATCTTGATCATCGGTTTTTAAGTAAGTTTTATAATAAATTATAGTTTTCAAATATAATATAAAGACTTTTAAAAAACCATTTTGGAACAGAAATCAGAACCAATTTGACCTTAAAAAAGGGGCAAAGTAGGCATAAAACCCAACCCAACCTAAAATAAGATAGGATTGGAGTTTTTGAGAATAGAATATAGGGATGGTCGATCCCAAACTGAACCTATTTGACCCAAGTTGCACCCTTAGTTGTATCCAAATCACATCCTCTCTTGGTCAAAAATCAATATCCCTCATGTTTCCAAAAAAAAAAAAAAAAAACCTACAGCAAAACCAAACCTCCAATCTACCAAGTTGTCAGTCGTGGATGAGTAATTGATCTAGCATCTTGCTACAGCATCAGTGACTCGATGTGCCATGAGCTTTCCTTGTTGCTATCACTGTGACTTCTCTGCTGCTGGATTCACTACCAAAACAACTACTATTACTTCATCTCATTTCTCAAGCAGTTTCCCTCATAAGTTCTCAAATTGTTTTTCTTTTTCTAATTTCAAAATCAAAATATGCTGTCTGAACTGCTCTTATTTCACTTTAAGTATGAACATTTGAATGTTGCGATTGGAATTTATTTTTTTCCCTTAGAAATGACAAGCATATTCGTTTTTTTGTCTTAAGCACGCAGTTTAGATGTTCTACTTTAAATTCAATGATTCAATAGTATTTTATCAAAAAGCTATCAAATGTTTTTTTTTTTTTTTTTGATAAAAAAATATAACATGGTACTGATATATACGAAAATATGCTGAGGATTTAAACGTCAGTGACTTCACTCGGCATCTGATACTAATGCTCTTCCTATCAGAAGAAAAGTAATAAAAATACATGAGCAAACCGAAGCATCTGAAGAAAGTAAATGGGCTGACATTTGGAATATGTTAGTTTGTAAGAAAAAAAACGTAAGCATCCAAGTAGCATGGATACTAGCACACAGCACACTTACAAGGCACTTTAAAAAAAAAGTCCATAAAAACACTGAAAACACACAATTATTGGGTTTTCTATCCACAGTCTAGTGGCAATGGTTCTAATAGTAACTGAAAATTTGATCAAAGAGCATATAAAAAGGCATTTGCATGTTGATTACTGCAGATTAATTACAATTTGAAATTGTTGAGAAGTTTCAAAGATTTCTGTCAAGATGCATAGTCATGTGTGGTTCTTGTGTCGAAAACAACTTTAGTGAAGGATTGTTTTGAAATATACAAAACAGATCATAGACTGATTTAGAGGAAAGGTTCATGTGTATGTTTAACTGTAGATACATAGACTTCAATTACAATGTTGGATATTTCTATTTCACAACACATTATATTAGTCCAAACAAATGAATAATTAATTTTATTCTTCTTCAATCATCACACACTAGAGAAGCCTTTTCCTCACTAACTAATTAGTGTTTACATAAACGAATGGTAAAAACAAAATTTATGATTACTGTGGATAACATTTCATCGAACAATCATTCGAGAATTAATGATGATGAAGATTTTCATCTTCAATGCGTGCACATAAAATAATTTGATTAAAGCAGGGGCCTTAAGAGTTGGTAAATTTTGCATATGGTTCACTGTTTTGATAAGTGTGTTGAAAGTCTTAGGCTCATATAAGGGTTCCAAATGTTCATATGTAGCTCTCCAATGCAATTTTTTTCATTTCTTATTTTATGAAATCCTTTGAAATCTAAGAAAGTCCTTTTGCATTGGAAGATGAAGATTGAAACTTCCAACAATGTGTGTGTCAATTTCTAGAGCATTTTTATGATATTACTAAAAAAAATTTTCGAGATCCACCTATTTATAATGACAACATTACTTTTTGGGGATTAATGAAATAAGCAGAATTTATAAAGACAACAGGACTTTCTCACTTGTGATATGCGTATAAGGATGAAAGTAAATCTAATAAATATTCGGACTCTATTTAAACTTCATGCCTTTTATTACAAGTAATGATTCAATGCATACGTATTTAATGAAACCTCAACATATAGAGATGGTTTGAGCCCTTATTTTCATTTATTTTAATTTTTCTTTTCATTTTTATGTGAGTCAACATATAATCTTTATATATACCAAAATATACTATTTTAAAATATTTGTATATATTGTTTTCATAATTCAAAAATTAATAGTTTTCACCTCCATACTTGGGGTTGAAAAATCCAAAAATATTAAAATTTTGTATATGAACTAAATACATGTGAGGCAGCATAAAAATGAAAAGAAGACCCAAAAAAAAAAAGTTAAAACAAAAGCCTCAAACCACCTATCTATGTACTGAGGTTTCAATATGTATGTATTAAATTTCACAGTCATCTTGGATCTACACTATAAGTTATATTATGCTAAATTTGTTACTTGAGATTTCCAGAGAAATATGAGATGGATAAAATCAAGAAAGTTGAAGGATGCATCCATACAACTTCACAGAATTTATCAAGCATAATATTTTCCTACAGATATAATGAGTGAAGGGAACAAACAAAGGAGTGAGCTTAAAAATCTGAAATTTTCAATAATGGTAACAAGATAAGCAAAGTACATAGATGGATTGAAGTGGATCGCTATTTAGAAGAAGCTTCAGAGGATTTTGAAGATGGCCAGCTTTGATGTGTTGTGTTCCTGGAACAGAATTTTTATCTTATCCAGCATGAGATAATATTTTAGCAATCTTATTCAATACGGGAGGGCATTTTGTACAAATATTGCCAGTTTTGACACCTGGTTTAATCAGATGCCTGATTTATACTCAAGATTAGCTAACACCAGCACCAAAACCAACTGAGATTGTAGAAGATAAGTGGAACTTGACAAGATGCAGTAAAAATTTACTCTACATGCTTGCTTTGGAATGCATAATATAACTTGTTATTTTTGAAGTATTTCTAATCATGCTATAATTGTTTAAAATTATTTTTTAAATGAAGATGTAACACGGTACACTAATGTATTCCCTTCAGTCATTGAGCCCATGGAAAATTATATTGCATGGAAAATTCTGAAAAATCGCAGCATCTTGAGTAGCAAAATTCAACATAATCTAAATCATAGCATGGAATCAACACAACAACAATAATCAAAAAAACATACTGGTTTCATAAATAGAATGCCAATATTTATCAAACCTCTCCTTCATCCTTATGCAAATATCAGGATGAATCATGCAAAAGTGCATGGATCTATAAAGCTTGGAAAATTATAAATTGGCAGTAGTATAGGTCAAGACAACTTAGTAATATCATAAAGGCACTGTAAAAATTGACATATCAATCTAGCATTTTATCACACCTATGTTGGAGATCCTTGCTTTTGGAGGTAGCAACCTTCATTTTCCAGATGTAGAAAGATCTTTTTTAATTTCAAAAATGTTATAGCATCAAAAATGTAGAATTGCGTCAAGTATTTACATCGAAACATAAGGAGCCCTTACACGAGAATCAATGATTTTTCCTTAGCTTTAAACTAAGCTCCTCGCAAATCTAACATAATTATGGATAAGACTAATGTTTTGGCCTAATTTGGGGTCGTTTCACCACTGAGTCAAAACAACTAATCAACTCCTTCACTTAACTAAGGTCATTTGTTGCAACTAAATGTACCGCGAGCGCAAGTCAAACATGAAATCCCCACCATTAAATTACAAGAAAATTGTTAGATAAAACATTATTCGTAGTAATAAAACAAATTTGTTTCCTCCTATTTTTATCTTTTGACCAGGTAACATCTTGCAATTAAGCTCCAATAAAACAATTTTGATTGACTTAGTTCGGTTGCAAAATAGTATCGCACTCTCTAGGGCTCTCCCTTGACATCTTCTTCCTCCTCCTCCTTTACCAGTGATATTTTGCGAGGCTATTGTACCAGAAGCTTAGTCAAAATCTTTCCCTAATGCATCCTTGGTAGCTGGGGTGCCGTGGGATAAGCTTTGGTAGGTGTCACAAACCATCTTCAACAAGAGCTTCCACAAGAACCACTACTAGCTTCACCCAGCTATTAGTACAAGGAGCTTAAGGCATATTACTAGTAAACAATATGCACGTTATGTGCAAACTTGAGGAAAGGTTAACATGGGCCTCAAACACCCAATGTCAAAGAAAGGAGCAAAATAATAGTAGTCACAATTGAAACTAGACTAAATGACATGTTTCCAAACAATTCCTACCCATTACTTGAAAAAAATGCAGAATAGATGTTCTTTGGAATGGAGTTGAAGTCAACAGCTTGAAAAGGCTTGCTCCAGTGAACAAAAAGTTAATCCCCTTGAAAACTTTGGACAACAACTTTAAGGTAAAACCAAGTTGTACCCCTGTAAGAGTCCACACATTAAGGTGTCTTAATACCGAAAAAGATAAAAGTAAGATAAATATATAATGAAAATGGATTTAAACAACAGCATGGATTGTGATAAGCATAGGGGCTTGACAGTTTTGATTTGCAAGTAACGGCAATTTTCCATGGGGCATTTTTTCAAGTCAAGATGTTCTTCAATTGACCTCATACTAACAGACCTATATGCTTTTGTTTCCCTCAAAATACTAATTCGTGTAAAATGAGAGGGGGCATCAAGGAAAATTTATCCTATTTGCTCTTCGAAGTGACATCCCTCTCTTTTCCTTTCAAGGCACAACAGGGCAAAATGAGATTTTGACTACTTTGCCTATAAATTTTAAACATAGCATTCCAATGTTCCCACAAGCTTCTTGAACAAGACATGAGCTTACTTTCACCTTTTCATCACCTCCATTAAACTGTACCTCATTTCTCTTTTCAGATGGCTTGGAAACATGTCCTCTAGTTTGCTGGTGACTGGTGTCAGAGGCCATGAAAGGTGCCATCAAAGTGTGCATGAGCACTAAGCTAAAGAGCAAATCTGGAATGAAAAAAGTCTTTAACTGATTGTTCTGATGGGTTGAGAAGGATTGATACAGTATGGTTACACTTGCATATATTGGTAAACCTTGACAATATATTTGTAAATTTTAAACAATCTCCTTATCTTTGCAATATAGTTGAAACCTTGTGGGTACATTGACAAAAAGCCCTTCAAAAATTAAAGAGTAGAATTTGAAGCATAACAGCACACAGTGCTTTCAATAAAAATTGGTAAAGGCAATTGAAAAATGCAAAATTTGCAATATGATCAACATGTACTGAGGTGGCAGAATGCATTAGAAAAGTTAGGGAAAGAATTGTAGGACTGTATAAGAAATTAAAAAATATATACATACCAACATAGGGAAGTTGTGTAATGAGGAAGTCTAAACAGCTATAATGACAAACGAGAAATTCAAAAAATGACAAGCCAATAAAAATGAAATAAATTGACAACAACGAAAATTTCCTAAAATATTACTAAAAAGATTATAACTGAATAAAATTAGAGTCTCTAAAGTGAAGGAAACCCTACAAAAATAAGAATAGAAAATACTTTAGGCCCAAGCAATATCACAATTTAGGTATGCAAGTGTATGGGAGACAGTTTTAGATTGGTTAATAAATTTTTAAGATAATAATGAAGATAATGTCAAATGAATGGAGAAAAAGCATTAGAGCGTTAATTTATAAAATAAAAGAGAGATTCATGTTGTTCAAATTATTATGAACTAAAACTTATGCATAATACTACAAAGTTGTGTCGAAGAACGATCGACCAAAATTTAGGACATGAAAAAAAATGTTTTGGAAAATCAACTTGGTTTAATACCAGGGAGACCATTGAAATCATGTTTTTGCTTACAGAATTAATGGAAGAGAAGAACCTGCACATGGCTTTTATTGATTTGGAAAAGGCAAATAACAATGTAGTAAGAAAATTAATATGGTAAAAAAAGAAAGTCCCACCAATAGATATTATTCGAATTAATCTACGAGATATGTTCATATACGATATATCATATGGGCATTAAGTGATGACATCGCAATCTCAACTGCACGTCTTTGCAAAGCCATACTTCAAAGGAAATCGGTGACCTTTTGCTCAAAAGCCCCTCCACAGCATGCGACTGCGACGGACAAATAGATGTAAATTTTGACACCCTGGTAAAATCCCAAAATCAAAGAAAAAAGAAATCAGGTTTGAGATTTGAGTGCAGTCATCAAGATGGGGACTGTAAAGGCAATCCAGAGGAGAGAATCCTAGTTCAGATGGCCTTAGAAGTGAAAACTGCTTAGAGCAAAATTAGTGGAGAGGAGAAGCAGATTGTGGATAGGTGAGCTATCTGTTCCAAGCTCTACATTCTTTCCCCTGAGCAGAATTGCCTCAAACATAAGAGATGGGTTCAAACAAGAGGAGTGATTCTATTAGCCCGGGCTAAGTAAATGGCCCACTTAGCCCACCTCAAAAAACCTATTTAAAACAATT
>JAXCLR010000105.1:44781582-44792701 GCA_035584095.1 Annona squamosa
AAAATTGTTTTAAATAGGTTTTTTGAGGTGGGCTAAGTGGGCCATTTACTTAGCCCGGGCTAATAGAATCACCCCTCTTCAAACAATTCTATCAAGATCTCCCTGTGTCAACAACATTGATATTTTATGGATGGGTTCTTTGGCCCCAGGCTATGGGGTTATGCATGGGGATTTCAAATTTGGGAGTGAGCTAATCAGAGAAAATGGTGGGTTCGTTGTTGGGGAATGGTCGTCAAATGTGAAAAGGATGATGAAGGTAATTGCAAACATGGCTCCAGCAACGTGCGTGGTGGTTAGCATGGCTTTTGGTGGAAAAGATCAAATTTGGAGAAAAGGAACATCAGCCATATATTGGCTTTTGCAGTTTGGGTCACCCAATGGTGGGAATCCGGTGCGACTTTGCCATTATCATCCGACTGACCGGACCCGTGTTTCTCATCAAGGACACCAACAGTGAAGAGGCTGGCGGTAGCCATGATCAAGGCTTTTGGGGAAGATAAGGTTTATATGATATGCAAGCAGTGTACAAAAATTTGTATACATGCAATCCATAATCCATTCAAGTGATCTAGGCCATTCATTTAACTTGAAATGTTGTTGACAATTTTTCAGTGGCCCAATTGTGCAATTTGAGCCTAATAATGCAAAATGTAAATGCAATTCTCTCTTTGTCTCTTCAATAGAGCCTAAAAAAAGAAAAATGTCACCCCTAAACCATTTTCTCCACTTCAACAGGGCTCTCCCTAAAATGCATCTTCTTCCATAGTCGTAGGCATACACAGTCCATAAAACCAATTTCTAAACCTAAAAGTTGGTGAAATCTGCAGGTTGAACATGATAAATTTCCTCTTTTTGTTGATCCTAAATATGGACATTTTTCGAGAAAGCGATTTTGTGAGGGACTATTTTGCAGATCCTATCTCTAACATTGGTTTCAAGATGAAGAGTGATAAGACCAATCGCACTTTATGGAGTAAAAAGTTTTGGCAGTTAAAGAAACAACATATACATAGGAAGAGTATAATGGAAATGCACATGTTAAGATAGACGAGTGCTAAGATAAGAAAAAATAAAATTGGAAATGAAGTAATTTGAGAGTCTAATGGTGAAATCAATAGCAAAGGAAATGAGGGTAGCATGATAATTAAAGGCCTAAAACTTCAGTTAGGAAAAAGTTAGGAAAAACTGAGTTGTTCAAATAAAGATTATAAAAGAACCAGAGAAGGAAAATATGAATACAATGGAGATATTGAGAGTGTTGTTTATAATTGCCAGGAATGGCACAAAAGAATCCATGTAGATGACCCCACATAGGTAGGAAAGAACTTATGACGACAATGAGTCAACATAAAAATGGTCATCTTAGTCAATTAGGATAGTATTTTTTAGCTTCCATATTCAAGTACTCTTTGCAACCTTGCCAGTAAGAATTTCTTACTGCCAGTCCCAAGCCCGGAAAAAAGTGAGGGTTGGCATGTCAAGCTGGTAGCCAGTACTATTAAAAATCACTGCCGCATCTCTTATGAGCCGACCCCACCTAGGTGGGAAATGGCTTATGATGATGATGATGATGATGTTTCAAGTACTCTTTGCCAATTAAAAAAAAAAAATCATATATCAACAACAACATATTCATTAATTTGGCCATTTAATGAGAGAAGATGAGGCAAACCGGCAAAGACATTAAAAAATTGGTTGACATGTTGTGATAGCCACCAAAAAGAAAGTGAAGGAGCTGAGTTAAGGAGATTATAGATTAATTGCTCCATACCAACTGCTTTTATTTAACGAGGCGATGACCTCACTTCCATTGTTAGCGTTACCAGAATTTTTGAAATTATTGTCTTTAGAGCATAATACTTCAAAGTTCAATGGCTTGTGCAAGAATTGAAGATGGACATTTTAGCATACTTTACCAAAGCTTTATCATTGCAAACTTTAGCCAAAAGTTCTAATTAACAGAACTGGTTGCAGCAGCATCCATATTTGTTGGGCAAGAAAGTTATCTTCTAAACATAATAGTATTGACCACTTTCTAATTCGAAGAATTTTGAGTATTGAGAATCACTTGGGGCTTGCAAAATTAACAGGTTTTAAACTTTTAATTTTTCGATGGAGTACAAAATGGGAATTGCAAATGAAGAAACTAATTCTTCATCACAGCAGTGTGAACTATCCCAAATTACAGTAATTGTCTTTAGTTTCTTCTGTTGACAGAATCCAAATTTAATGGGAAACTACAACAGATAGGTACCAGCCTTCTCTGAAAAGAAGATAGAAAAGATTTGAAAATAAGGAGAGAAAGTAAGTAGAAGAAAAGAATGCAAGGTACTAGGTTATAAGGTTACTCTCAAATCACCATTCATTCATTTGCTAATCAAATCTCCACAGCATATGGCCTCTTACAGCATCATGGAATCAACGAGCTACGCTATCTGTCACCAACCAATAGATTCACAGGAAAATACAAGGATTAATGAGCCTTTGGCCATATTCGATTCACTGATCCTCATTGTGCACTGCAGTTCCAGTCACTGGCCATGGTTCTAGGCACTTTAGCCAAATAATTGCTGTAAATTCTGTTCTTTCCTTCCAATGCCCATCCTCTGTTATAAAAGCTGACAAAAACCAAGTGCCCAATTCATCCATCTAATGAGACACACTTGGCTAGATCTCTTTGATCATGAAAGTCATGGCCCATTTAAATGCAGAATAGCAATTAATTGTGCAGTCATGAACCATCATAGATCCTAAGTTCCTAACTGAAGCTGTTTCAGAATATGGTGCTGGAGATCCAACTAAATTTGTATCCAACGAGAAATAAATTGTTACACAAATGGTGTGATTAATCTGACATTGAGTACTTGATTCAAAGTATCTCTAACTTTCATGGTTCTCGTCTGAAGCAGCATTTCATGTGTCTTCAAGGGCTTGTTAAAAGGTTTCAGATTACTTTTTCAGCGTGGAACACATTGATGGTTAAAGATTGCAAAACATCATTCTGTTTTTTTGGCCTGCAATGACGATACAAATAGAAAATATGTTGCTAATTATGAGTCAGTGATATCTGCAATCATGCAGATTATAAAGCTTAGAAAGTAGGACTAGACTAATGATTTCCTGTTCCAGAAAACCAATGAAAATGTGTCTCAACGGGTTTCATTGAATGTTCTACCTCCTTTAGATGGGAAAATCCGAAATTGTTATCAAGATGACATGCAATAGTGGGCTTGAACAGTGTTTGCAGTTCTGCTAAAAAAGAAATTTTCTTTCCTGGAGAGAGAAACTTAAGCTGGTTTCGGAGAAATTATTGGTAATTTTGCTAAAATAGAAATAACAAAATAGTTAAAAACTACGTAGTTTTCAAGAAGATCTTTTGAACAAATTATGTAAATGTAAATTCCACTTAGAATAACAAACAGCACCATAAAAGCCAAACACGTACACCGTTAAAGAAAATTTCCAGCACAAAAATACTCTTAAAAGGTTAAATGCATTGGTAGAACATCATAACGGCACTAGATTTAAAACCATGACATTTAATTTTTTTTATAGAAAAATTTATTAAGTTAGAAAATTTACGGAAATTTTTATGAATAAAACATATTTCAAATTTTAAAAAAATTACTCAGAATTCCTCAGTGATAAATATTACAAGGAATTATGAATCAAAATAATGAATCAAACAAACTGCATAAATATAATTGTTGGATAGTTACTTTCATAATTTATAAAATAATTCTTTTAGAAAACATTTACCATCTGTTTTCATATTCTAAAACATATAAATACAAAAACTCATGAATAGTTTTGCAAATGCTGAAAGGGTTTGCATATACCCCATAAAGTTTGTCCAATATAGCATCTATCTGCCTAAGTGTGAGAATTTAGTAAATATGCCTACATAGCTTAACAATTTTTACAAATATACCTACTTCGTAAGAGTTTTCTTTCAACTTTGTTATTTTTTTTAATTCAAATACTCAAAATTCCTAATAATCATCTTCTTCCCATCCAAGCCCTAAAGTCATCTTCTTCCCCACCCAAACCCATCACCCAACTTGTAATTTCATTGCCTTCTTCACTGTTGCCTCCATCAGCCGCCCGCATCAAACCATCAATTCGCTAACCCCGTTTCAATTGAACTGCAATGTTTAATTCATATCCCCCTTAGTCATTAGCAGCTCTCACTAGGCCTGGTTTTTTCTAAAGCAGTGTGAGATCCACTCTAGCTACTTTGTTAGATTCCAATTTGTGTCTGTGCAAAACTAACTGAATTTTTATTGAAATCCACAAAAATTGATTAATGTTTACAAAGAACAGGGAACATAAAAGAGGAAAACAGCAACAGGGACTTTCAAGATCATATATTCTCCAACAAAGCACTCTGGCAGGCCCTTTTATAGGTCATATCACCGACCTCCCTGCCCTCTCCTTGCCAACTAAGACAACACGTGGTAGCAGCTTATTAATTGCCCGATACTACCAGCTCTGCCAAATCCTAACAAACCCTTCCCCTTAGATTCATCTTGCCCTCAAGATGAAACAATCACACTCAATGGATGATCGCAGACATCCTTCCCATGAAGAAGTACAACCAAAATACAATAATTATAGCACTAAGAAATTTTTTTTTTTCGCCCACTATGTGTCAACCAGCAATTACAGCACACTGGCCACTTCAGAATTCCGCCCACTGTTGTATGACCCATGTCACCAACTACAGCGATACTGAACAAAGGCAACCTCAAATTTTCCTTAAACAAAACAATGCCCCCTGGATACCATATCCAACAGATTTTGGTGGAAACAGTCTTGGTAATCACGAATCCTCCCGGATCCCAAATCTGCTTAAGCTGATGGCCACTCATTTAGCAGTTCACACCATGCACCACTTGCAAATAGACATTCATGTCCAAGTCTCTATTAACACCATCAAATCTGTACGCATGGGCTACTTGGCTATGCTGTTTTTGCATTGCTTCAAATACCTCGGCAACTTCATGCTGCTCCCATGCCAAAGATTCCTTTCTCGCATAACGATTCCACTTTACAGCAGCATTGTTAAGTGCCCTGGTTTGATAGTACTAATATCTATGCCTCCATCCCCACCAAATTGTCATCGGGAGCTCCAAGAAGGTGTAACTGTAACCAGCTTATCTCCTGCGAGCTTCTCTTCAACATCCATCACAACAAAAGCAAAATCAACATCTCACTTGGTTGTATCATAAACAGGAGCTACCTCCTCCATGGATGCGTCAGCGGTTTGAATCTCGTATTCAATTATTTGCTCCACGCATGGATGATCAATCTTCCTCGACTCAATCACTAATGTTGTTGACATCCACTGATTTTGAACTCGTGGCCCGCTCACCTCTTGCGAAATCTGGAATGGTTGCCAACCCCCTCCCAAAACCACTCCAGCATTTGGTCCAGCATTCAGAGGAGGACTCTCAACCCTCTGTTTTCCATTATGCCGAATCTATCTTTCTAGAGCATCAAACCGCTACATGGAGTCGTTTGAAAACTTGTCCAGTGCTTTCAAGGTTTCTTTCATCTGACAACAGAGATCATCTGCCTTCTGCTCCAACACAGATACCCATGCATTCAAGGGTTCCACCTCTAACTTCTCTTCCTCAACAGGGGCTGTTAGATCTACCACCGACTCGATCACGGTCATAGTTACTCCTGCTAGGACAATTTTTTCCAACTTTGGTAGCTCCATCCCCACTAGTGACAATTCAATCAAAGCCCCATGACACCATCCACCAACCCTCCCTGCATTGATGTGTCTGGTGTTGTCCAGTTGATGCAGTCACCAACATGAATGTTGATCTGTTCCCACTTTCGTTTCTCATTCTCACCCATGGAAACTTGCTCGTCGTTGCTACCTATCTCCATTGCATCTGCCTGAACAGAAAAGAGATTGATGAGCTTCGTAGCCATCAGAGCTTCATCACCATATATAATCCTCATGTCTTCCCAAAAGTTTCACTCTGCTCCTCGTCAAGGTATTGCTGCCAACTTTTCCAACATTCCTGCAAATTTTCCCACAATTCTGCAAACCCCCAATCCGAATTTTCCATTGCATGAAATTTATAGATGGATTGATCTTGCTCTGATACCTTTGTTAGATTCTGATTCGTGTCTGTGCAAAACTAACTAAATTTTTATTGAAATCCACAAAAATTGATTAATGTTTACAAAGAAAAGAGAAAAACAGCAACAAGGACTTCAAGATCGCAGATTCTTCCCGAAAAATCTCACAGGCTTTTTAAAGGCCATATCACCGACCTCCCTACCCTCTCATTGCCAGCTAAGGCAACACACGGCATCAGCTTATTGATTGCCTGATACACCTTAGCACTTATATGGACCACCAACTTTTCAAATCCTAACAGCTGCTGTCATCCTATAGCCCACCACTTGGATGGTGTCCCACCACTGTGGGTCTTGCTGGGCTACATACCCTGCCCAGCTCTCCTACCAAATTATTAGTATAACTTAGAAAACCTTCCTAGCAGGTCGCTTATCCACTATAGCACACTTAAATACTTAGATTCTCTCATATCGCTTGAATATCATCCTACTTAATATACATTTTTCTCAATATTACTTAAATGTCTACTCATATACTTCATTTTTCACTAACAAGTTTATTTATTTATTTATTTTCCATCAATATTGGTATATTACGTTTTTCCCTTTTTTATAATTCCTATTACCTTTGTCTACATGTTGTCTTTTTATTTTGTTTTTTTAACAATATAGTAAGTATGCACAACTATGGTTTAACGCAAGCATTTTGCCTAATTGCAAAATAGACCTGGAAAGTTTGAAATCCTTGCAGAGCAAACCTTTTGACGTTGTGATTTTCAACCAAAATGGAGAAGCTGAAGACTCTTATCAATAGTTTCGGAGATAATCTTAGCATTTCTGGAGAATTTATAACACTTTCAACTCGCATGTGATTTTATGGATATTAAGCACAGGGTTCATTTTACAAAGATTCTAAATTTACAGGGTCCATTTAGCAAAATGCTGAAACACAGATTGAAAAACACAAGTATGCAAACTTACAGGGTGCAGTTTCCAAAATCGCTTTTTAATTCCTTTTTCAATCTACCCAGAGGCAGCTGTGAATTAGTGATTAATCATTTGTTCTAAGCTAATGCACCTCTTAAGGCCCAGATTTTATGATATGGTTCAGTAGAAGATTAGAATCAGGAGAAGGAGAACGAATAATCTCCACAATGGTCATTGCAAAACCAAGAGAAGAAAACAAAAGCAACAGATGAAGCACCAAAAATACCAAGTTCTTGGCAGATTATCTTCCCTGCCGCTACCAAGCTTCCGTCCAGCAAAATAATCATGTGGTATGTTGGTTGGGGGTGGGTGAGTGGGTGGGTGCGGATGGGATTAGATGGAAGAAATGGAAATTGAAATGAAATGACGTAGAAGAGATTGATTGGGTTGTTGCGTACCAGAATAAAGTTTGCGAGCAGTTCCTCGGCCCTTGATCGCCCGAATTTTGCGGCAGTAGAAGCAGTGCAAGGCATGAAACGCAACAGAGCTTCCGGAAAAGTGTTTTAGGGAAGAGGGAAAAGGGAAGAGAGGCGTCCACAACAGTCTCTTAACCACAATTGGCCCTAAATCTTAGCTCTTCTCAGGGTTTTGCCAGTGCCAATCTTTGCTCTCCGTCATGCATAGCGCGAACTTCTCCGCGATCAAAATCAAACCCAAGGCTGCCACCAGGCGTGGAGCCTGGTGTACGATCAGGTTCGAGTCTTTGAGTCCATGAGGTGTGGGTTTTATACTTCTATTACTTCCATCCGTGAGCGGGATGCTTATTATTTTTATTCTAACGCGGAAGTATTTATAAAAAAAAATTTTGAGTGCGTGAGGGTTAAATATTCTAAAGTGTAATATCATATGTCTGTGTATATAGAGAATATTCTTGTGTAGTAAAGTTGCACCATAATTAACACTATATTTTGCCTAAAATAAGCTCTATATGTACTTAAATATATTGATACTTCATATAATTATTTATCCATATATAAATATTTTAGCAAATGATTTACATGTTAAAAAATAATTTTAAAATTATTATTTACATCAAACTGTTTTATTACGTTAAATTTATACCATTTTTAGATAAAGTGCAAGAGGCGCGATTTTGTTTGGCTGCCGAAAAGATAAAAGTGAGGTTCCTGTACGAATAATTAGATAAGTTACCTCATGGTTAATTTATCATACTAAATTTTTCTAAGGATGTGTTTGAAACATGATAAAACTTTTGATGACGTAAAAATTTTTAAAATGTAAGAAAATGATGTGAGATAATAGAAATACTAATAATGAGTAAATAGAATAATATTAAAATAGATACGTTAGATGTATATTTATTTTGTAATTGTGTAGAAATAATTGAAAAGTATGATAGTTGTACTGGAATAAGTGAAAAAAATAATTAAAAAGTAAGATCATTATAATGATAATTATAACGAGTAAAAAGTTTTATATTAAAAAGTGTTAGTTTAAAAGGCTTTAGGTGTTACCAAATACTCCCTAATTTTTTTTAGAAGTATAATTTTGTTCTTAAATATGAGATAACAGTTCGCTTTTGATCTAAGAAATCCCGGTTTTTTTAACCATTGTAATCTTGGATAATTGAGAGTGTATTTGGATAAAATAAAAAAAATTTAATTTAAAATTTTTTATTCTCTATAATTATTCTATTTTTTAGGATTTTTTCCAAATATATGCACTATTTTTTACTCTAATCTCAAATACACTAACTACGTTTGCAGTTGATCCCGAAAACACCCAATTCGTGAGTTAACATCATTAGCAAATATGTGAAATTACTAATATGTCTATCAAATTTTACACATAATTGGAAAATGAAATATCATAACTCACCAATGCCCTAATCACAAATAAACTCTAAATTTAGAGAGTAGTAATTTTATTTTCTTTCTATTTTCTTTCATCTTTAATTATTTTATAGCAAGTGTATTTTGGACATTTACAAAAATTTAATTAGTGGTTCTCAACGAAATGAGCATTTTTGGAGATTAAATGCAAATATAGTAGGTATATCTAAGACCTAAAAAACTTAATAAATATATTTGGGATTAGGGTCAAATGTAGTGAGTATATTAGGGAAAAACCCTATTTTTAACTTTTCATATTTTTATATATAAATATTCTACTTTTCAATTATTTCTACATAATTACTTATACAACTTACCAATTTACTTTAACTTTATTTTCTTCACTCATCATCGTTATCTTTATTATATCACATTATTTTATACTATTTTAAAAAAATTTATACTAAAATATTTTATTATTTCTCAAATACACTCTTTATGAAAAGTTTTAATATACAAGCTTTTGAAATAAGAGGAAATAATGTGGTGTGAGGTAATGATGAATATTAAAGATAATAAAGGTAAAATAGATAAATTAATTGTAGTAGTAGTTATCTACAAATGATTGAAAAATAGGATAATTATATTAGAAGATGTAAAGAAATAATTTTAGAGAATGAAAAGTTTTAGAATAAAATATTTTTTGGTGTACCTAAACATGCCCTAAATTAAATGTTTATATCTCATAACTAAAGAAATAGGAATTTTTCCATATATACTTACAATATTTCACCTATATTGAATTGGTGACCCTAAGTTTCTCAAAATTGAAGATAAGCCTACAGAATTAATCATATTTTGCAAGCATGTAATTTTTTATGGAAGTCCCAAACAGTGTGAGACAAAAATTAAAGAAAATACCAATAAAAATTTAGAGAAATTTTCACATATGCCATGAATTTTAATCATAATTCCACATATATGTATAGCTTTCAAAATTTTTAAATATATTCATGTATTTTACTTAAGAGTGTGTTTGGTTGGGGAATAAAACTTTTTGATGAAAAATTTTTATTGTAAAAGTTTTAAAATTGATAGAAAATGATATAATATGATAAAGGTAATGATGAAGTATAAAAAAATAAAGTAAAAATACATAAATTAGTTGTATAAGTAGTTGTATGAAAAAGATTGAAAAGTATGGTAGTTTATATAGGAAAATTTGAAAAATAATTTAAAAATAGAATAGTTATAGAGAATGAAAAGTTTTTGTTTAAAAACTTTTTATTGAAACTTTTATACCCAACCAAAACACATGCTAAAATTGCACTTATACTTATGTCATTAAAGATCCGTTAAATAGGCTATTAGTTCCTTATAAATGACAAATATGCCTAAACCTTAATATAATTTAAGGTTAGTTTGGTCAAAGTTAAAAATTGATATTGAAATAATATGTGATTTTATACTTATAAAACTACTAAGACTTCATTAGAACATGAATTTTTAAATATAAAATCATAATTAAAAATATATTTATTCGTCATTTCATTAAGCACTCACAACAAATTTTAATAGTTTACTCGTGGCATAGTCATAAATGGAATTTCATACAAAATATATGAGATGATGATGCTTTTGATGATTTAGTGGGTACCTTTTTCATGCATCTTCGTGGTGACATTTTTCACCAGGAGTGAATTCCTTTTATTTAATGGTTAAATTGCTTGGGTCTTGAGTTTTGATTCAATGAAATTATGCAAGTTTGCTATGACTAGAGCAAAGGTGCACAAAATCACAGTCTAGCCACAGCAAAGAAATATTTTCTTCCATAGATCACGGGTCTATTAACTAGTATTTGTTGGTTTCTGGAAGTCCTATCTCTGTTATTCTCTCCTTTCTTTTCTATGTTAGGCCACTAAATGATGGTGACTACAGTCTTGAGGAAAATTTTACCAAATATCCTTTTCTCAACCTTCTATTTTCCCCTCCTTTACTGTTTTCTTAGCTAACTCATTCTAATTATTTCCTTTATTATTAGATGGTTTAAAAGAATCTACATGCGCTCAACTACAAAAGCCAAAAATGTACTAATTGAAATATTTGTCGTTAAGTTCCGCCCCTATAGCCCAAAAGGCGAATTGTGTTGGAAACAATAGTTAAATAAAAAAAATAAATTGACCAAAGCACAAGTTTTGATGATTAACAAATACAAATTTGAGTATGATATGATTACTAAT
>JAXCLR010000105.1:44792801-44841712 GCA_035584095.1 Annona squamosa
TCCTTTTTCATATACACTTAGCACTTGAATAAAATCAAATGCATTCATATTTTCATAACATCAAACATTATACATTACAAGTCAAAAGAAACTCCCTTTTTCCTACCTTTCTCATTTCTATCTTCTGTTTTCATGGTGTAAGGTTGTTTTTCCTTACACATACAGATTATACCTATATAATCTGTCATTTTATTATAGTCATAAATTCTAAACCAACAATCACTCAGAAAGTTGGCACCTTGGTGACTATCATAAGACTGCCAGGTCCTTCCATATGTCTGTCATGGTGTCACACCGAAAACATATTCATCATATAGCACAGTCTTGTGGTATCTTAAGTGAGGGATAGTTTACCTTAGGTAAGGGGGGTCTCTATGTAAGGTTCCATAACCCGTCATCTGTTCTGATTCCCTTCTATCTTTTGTCTTTTCTTATTATCCTCATATTATTTTTCCTTCATATACCATCTACATTATGAAATATAGCAAACCAACTAAATTTCCTTAAATAACCATATTCTTGTGTCAAAATGACGCACAATATAAGACAATACATATCGTATATGTCTTATAATTTCAATTTATCTCTTTCATCATTTCTTTTTCATTTCATCTTCTATTTTCCTATCTGTCTACCAATCCTCGCATGGATATCAAATTCTATGATACCAAGTCTTTTCCTCCCATGCTTTTTATCGGTCCATGCTCGAATATTGAGCTCTATGGTACCATGCCTATTCTTTCTTCAACCTTTATTTCCTTTTTTCACGCCTATTTACCAGTCCTTACTCTGATACCATCTTCTATGGTGCCCCAGCCCGAGATGTCGCATCCTTACTTCAGGATCTATCGATTGGTAAATGTGAATCAGGATTGTTCCCTTGATCATGTGGCAGGTTCTTAATTGGATATTTATCCCCTTAAACTTAACTCATCAGGAGTTTATATCCTTTCATACCCTCAATTTTCATCAAATGTTATTTTAGGCAATTATATCATTTGAGAATTACACATGTCATCTCATAATCTTCATACTTAATCATATCATGATATTTCATGCCTTACCATTTACCCATAAAAAAGTTTCGCCAATCCATAGGCATAAAACATAGCATAATTTTTCTACAACATTAAATAACAATTTAATGTCATCATTCATACATAAAGGCATATACAGGTGTTCATAAGAATTTATTCATTCTTGAATCTCCACCTATGCTCCTCATCTCCTTCCTTTCACCTGTCTATGGGTTTGGAAAACAAAACGTGAGTTGAAATTCAACTCAATAAGCAAACTATATATTTTTCAAGCAAATTCATTTTTGAAGGCAATATTCTTTAAAAACATTTCCCTCCATTCAATAAAGACACTTAGCAAATGATCAACTACCTATGGAGTAAAAGCTTTTTCATAAAAATTTCATGAAAATCATTCATTAAAAACCATTTATGTAAACCATTCGTAAATCCCAGTTTTTGGGCATTTCGTAAACATCGGATGTGCACATTCATCATTTTCATTCATAACATTATCCTTCATGTGACGGTACGCTAGCACCGGGAACATCCTTTCATGACATACTCCTTTCCATCCTTGGTGTCGGACCTACCGACTTGGCAACGTCAATGGGGACTTCTTGTCCATTTACTACCTCGACTAGCCTACTTGACTTCCATTCCATACATGACTTTTAGTCACCCCGACATAATGTACCCCCTTACACATGAAACTTCTCATTTTTATATAAAGAATTTTTTGCACCATCCCTCTTTAAACATCATTTCAATAAAACATCATTTAAATCCATGCTTCACCACTTTTCATGCATAAATACGACTTCTTCTATGGTGCCCCAGCCCGAGATGTCACATCCTTACCTCATGATCTATCGATTGGTAAATGTGAGTCAGGATTGTTGCCTTAATCACGCGGTGGGTTCTTAATTGGATATTTATCCACTTAATCCCAATTTCCATCAAAAGCCATTTTAGGTCATTAATCATTGGACAATTTCATATGTCATCATATAATCTTCATACTTAATCATATCAGCATATTACATGCCTTAGCATCTAACCATAAAAATTTTTCACCTTCTATGGTCACAAAACTATAACATAATTCATATACAACATTAAACAACTATTTAATATTATCATTCATATAACCATTCAACCCTTAGGTTAATACACAAGTAACTCATAAAAATTCATTCATCCTTGAATCTCCACCTATGTTCCTTGCCTCCTTCCTTTCACCTGTCTTTGGGTTTGAAAAATAAAACGTGAGTCGAAACTCAATAAGCAAGCTTAGGGTTTTCAAGCAATTCATTTTGAAGGCAACATTCTTTAAAAATATTTCTCTCCATTTAGTAGAGACACTTAGTAAGTGATCAACTACCTACGGAGCAGAAACTTTTCATAAACCTTTCATAAACATTTCATGAAAATCATTCATGAAAACCATTCATAAATCCCAGTTTTAAGGTATTTTATAAACATTGGATGTGCAAATTCATCATTTCCATTCATGACATTATCCTTCATGTGACGGTACTCTAGCTTGGGAAACCCTCTTTTCATGACATGATCCTTTTCATTCTTAGCGCCGAACCTGCTAACTTGGCAATAATAAGGCGGATTCCTTGTCCACTTACTACCTCGATTAACCTACCTCACCAGTCCTTTTCGACTTGGCAACGTTAAGAGGAACTTCTTGTCCACTTATTACCTCAACTAGCCTGCTTGATTTCCATTCCATGCATAACATTTAGTCACTCCGGCATTATATACCCCCTTACACGTGGAACTTGTCATTCTCATGTAGAGAATTCTTTTCACCATCCCTCTTTAAACATTATTTCAATGAAACATTGTCTAAATTCATGTTTCATCACATTTCATGCGTAATTGCAAAATAGTAAGCAATCATTTATTTCAATACACATATAAACAAGGAATGGCCATCATTAAACAACTTGGAAAGCATTTAAAACAAAACTCATTTAGAAAGTTGCTTGCTTACCTTACTTGCTTAGCTTTTCCTTTCGCTTACTCCTTTGTCTTTGCCTATACTATAAGAATGATATAGCATTCATATACTTTCTTTTGCTTGCATTCAACTCAATTTTTCAACCCATTTCTATTAACATTCACAACCCACTTGAATTCCAAGCCGAGTGTACATGCACATCATAACTTATGCATTATACCATTCATTTCACCATATGTTTAATACCCATATTTAGGGTATCATTTCCATATACCATTACTCATTCATTAACCATTCATTAGACATCATATGGAAGTTTATTACTTCCATTGATCATTTTTCGCATATTTTCCACATTTCACACATTGTGCTCATTCTTAAGCACTTCGTTGATGTCTTAATTCTCAAATATTAATCTCAAAATTTAAAATTATCATTATTTATCTAAATAGAAACATCATCTCCATTTTTCATCATATTTTTCATTCATTTTTGCATTTTAACAACTTACATTAACCATATATGATTTATTCATATTTATCTCTTCATATACATCAATTTCACAACACCTAAATCATGTATTTCTTAAAATATTTCAAACAACAACTTGTGCCCTTAAACAGATTGATTAAACCCCTTAATATATATAATTTAGGATTTATTTATGAAATTTTAATCCATTTATCATAGGGTTCCCAAAACAGCAACTTTAGAACTCATTTTTTCAATGCCCTCTTTAGCAACATGGTCTAAACAGATTTTTAATCTAAATTTTCCAGCCTTAAACCATAATTTTCCTAACCCAAATCTAGGATATTAACACATATTTAACATTCATAAATAATCATTTCTCAAAACAGCAACTCGTTTCCCTATTTCGGGTACCCTTTTCACCCCATTGGGCGTTGTTTCATAAAATTCATAAAATTAAATTTGGGGCTTATCTTCCTAAATCATTTTGGTCATCTATAGTACCCTAACCTTAGGGTATTTTACCCTACATAACTTTCATAAATTATTTAATTCCATTTTCATACCATTTTTAACATAAAAATAGAAAAATTGAGTCATATATGCAAACCTAGGTTCCATACCTTATAAAATCAGCAACCTATTCCTAAATAATCATATGATTTACATTAAATCATGATTTATATCTCATTATAAGTTAAATTCCATCACAAAAACCTAGAATTTAACATTTATCTTGATTTATTCCTTAAGCTGTCCATAATGCTGAATTCAGGAACACTGAATTCTCAAAATATTGAATTAATATCAAATCAAGTATTTTTGATCTAAAATTTCTACCACACCTTAATAACTACATGTATTAATCAAAATAAATATTTTCAACATGCAATATTTATTATTTCTATTTATTTCAGTATTTTTATTCTACTGGATAGTAGGACGCCTTTCCAGACAGCCTTAATCACATAAATTATTGTGTATATTTATACCAATAAAAACTTAATTTTTATTTTTTTCATGTAATCTTCAATATTTCTTATATATCATGTAAACGTTTTAGCCCAAAATTAATTGTATAAAAATTTTTTAAAATTATTTGATGCAGCTAATCCTGCCACCCATGCAACCGATTCAAGTTGATATTCTTGGATTTGTAATTTGTAACGTGTTTATCCTTTTAAGCTAAAAATTAGGTAGTTCCTTAATCACCCCATAATGAGTCTTCTTAAAAATTTTATGCTAAAAATCATTCATTAATTATTTCTTCCATAGTTTTCTTTCTAGGTCCAGATTTACTACACATGAGGGTAGATTGGATAATATGGGCTGATTAATCCCCAAATTAAACTTTATAATTTAACTCATTTAGCTAAGCATCTTTAATCCTTGAAACATTTTCTTTAAGAGGTCTTTTATGAATTTAAAACATGATTCAAAATTAAGAAGGAAACTTGGAAATTGGAAGGCTTAAACTCAACGGGTACTTACCCGATTTCATCGATTCTTTGCCCTGAGCTTCCCGAGCTGCTACCAAGCCTTGTCTTTGTCTTTTCCTTTCCCTTTCCCTCCTCTTTTCTCCTCTTACACAATGGGTTGGACGTGCCCTAGCTGATCCTTGGAGAAAATCCCCTTTTTTCTCCCTTTTTCCCATCCTCTGTCTCTCTCTCTCTCCCTGTCTCTCTCTCTTTCTCTTTCTCCTTCTCCCTCTCCTTTCCTAGAACATCCAGCCCCATGCTCCCCCTCTTTCCTCCATTTATTTTTCACTTTTCTTGGTACTCAAGCAACCCCTAGGGCATTTTTTTAATTCCATTTTCACCTTCCCAAATTGCCCTCATTACAACGTCCATGAAGCTTCCTACCTTGACTTGTATTTAATGGCTTTCATATTTTTGTGATTAAGAAAATCTAATGATAATTAGCTTAATCCATTCCATTCATTTCATAGATTTTATAATTTTATTCAATCATTTTAAGTTTCATCTCAAACCGAGTTTCCTAACTCCACTTATGTCCACTTGAATTTATCTTTTAGATTTGGGGATAAAAATAATTAATTAACACCCTAATCCTATCATGATTCCCTTAATTCAATCTATTCATAAGATTGGGTCCACCGTTATGAGCTTACCTTTCAAATTTCATCGAAATCTGCCTTGTAGGCGTCAAGTTATGAATTTTCTATGATTTTTCCACTAAACTTGATAATTATCCTTTAAATTCTCATAAATCAAACCACATACTTTAGGATAATTATTTATGACATATTTTCACCTTTAATTCCTCATCAAGCCCCTCGAGTCATACCAACTTATTTTGGGCTCCGGCGATTAAATTTTTAATCATCATTTCCAATGGAAATCTTAATTCAAAATGTGGCATAATTAACAAAAATCATTGAAAAATTATTTTCATCACATATAAATCATGTATATATGTTCAATGTATCCCATTGAGTCCTACATAGGTTCAGGTTTCACAATCAAAATGGGAAAATTAGGTCATATACGTCACCTTGGATTCCATTCTTTCTAAAATTCATAGCTTAGCTTAAATCCACATAAATAATTCATTAAAACATGTTTCATAACCTAAACATATCATTAATCCATTATAGCAACTTATCATGTGAATTTAGAATTTATCAAGTTGACTTTTCAACCCTTAGGTCATTCCAATCTTCATTTCCACCATCTAAAACATTAAAATTCATTCCTATAATTTAATACCAATTCCATATTCAATCAAAGGGCATGTTGAATCATCATTTAAGAAGTCTTTAAGCATCAAATTCATATTCATATCTTGGAGTTTAAAACTCAAAATGAAAAGCTCAACTTAATACAATCAACTTACTTCATTGATGCAAAACAACCATAATCACTTGAGATGAATTTCCTCTCTTTTCTTTCCTTCCTTTTTCCCTTCTTTTTGTTGCAAACAATTGTTGAAATCAAATGCAAAATATCCAAAGCATGTGTTTTGATGATTAACACCTCAATTTGAGTATGCTTTAGCTACTAATATGATTTAGGCAATGTTTAAGGTTATAAAAATGAAAAATGTGAAACATGACAGGCCAAGTCGATCCCCAAGTCAACTCCAGCAAAGACTTCAAGGCTCGTTTTTTAGACAGCGCTGAAATTGGGGACCAAAAGCTACCAAAGTCGCAAACGAAGTCGACTCCACATGCGACTTGGATGAAGTCGCAAACCAAGTTGATTCCACCATCGACTTCAACTAAGAAGAATAGAGCTTCAAGAGCAAAGTTGCAGACCAAGTCGACTCGATGCCAGACTTGAGTGAAGTTGAAGACCAAGTCGACTCAAACATTTGATGTGGAACAAATGAAGATCAAAATAAGTCCAAAGCAAGTAAAGATGCATGGATTCATCAATTCAAATCAAGAACTATCAATTGGAAATTTTCATACACTGCATGAACCAAGTATTCAAGATTCCGAGACATGAAGCTAAAGGATTTTATGCAAAATGAATATACTGAATTTCAAATAATGTAAATTAAGGGAAGAACAATTAAGTTGAAGAATTATAAGTGACCAAAGTCATTTCAAAAGAGTTTAAGCTCACTTAGCAAGATAAGAAAGTCAAGTCATAATCGAAGTCGACTCCAACAGCGACTTGGGTCAAGTCCGAGTCCAAGTTGACTTGAAGCAAAGACTTGGGAAATTGTCGAAAACCGAAGTCGCACCTAAAGTCGACTCCAGATGCGACTTGGGTCAAGTCCAAGGCCAAGTCGACCTGAGGAAGAACTTGAGCAGCCTGCTCATAGCCAAAGTCGCACCCAAAGTTGACTCCAGCATGCGACTTGGGCAAACTCGCACCCGAAGTCGACTCCACCTGCGACTTGGGTCGTAACGTTCAAATTTTTTAACGTTGGCGCATTTATTACATGCCAACCAACTCTCTAAAGTTCAAATCTCTCCTTGCATTATATAAAGACACTCACATGAACATGGAAATATACATGATAGAGTAGAAAAAGAGGAAAGAGAAGATACTAAGTTCAATATTCCACTTTCTTCTACATTTGAGTGATCTATACACTTTTGAAGGAAGAACAAGCTTCAAACTTGCTGTTTTGCTATAACGTCAATCGATTCGTCACTTCTACAAATTCTTCCTCGAGCTGAAACTTGCCTACACAAATCTATAAAGTCTAGATTTCTTTCATTTCATTTTGATATTTTGTTTTTTATGCTTGGTTTGATTTTGGTATTTCAAACCAAGTGATGGCAAAGTAGCGTTGTGACTGGAGTTGGGACTCGTCACCTACTTGTGCTACATATTGTATATGCCCCTTAGAGCTAGAATTTAGAAGAGAACGGAGGCTCTAGTTGTATTCGCAGAATACGTAGTGGAACTCAAGTCACAGGGAGTGTGAGCTTGGAAGAGTGGAGTAAGGAAGGTTGCCCGAACACTTTAAATCTTATCCATTAATTTTTATTTTCGCTTTCATTATCTTATTGCTTTCCATTTGTTTCATCTAAGGGGACTAAACTAAATCGGGATAAAGTTTCCAGTTTAAGTTGAAAAATTTTATATACTCAATTCACCTGTCCCCTCTTGGGTAATTGTCATTAACTCGAGACCAACAAGTGGTATCAGAGCAGGTCTTTGAGTTTTACTAAAGAGATCTTTTGATTTGGCATTCCAATCTACTTTCGTTTTCGCATTTTCCAAAGGCCAATCTTTTACTAGGCCACCATTGTTTGATGAGAATAATTTTGGCTATTGGAAGCTACGTATGAAACAACTCGTCATGGCTATACATATGGACTCTTTAATTGCAATCCAAGATGGTGTGACCCTGCCTATTGATGAAAGAGCTTCTAAATGGACCAATGAGGAAGTAAAAATGTTAAAAGCAACGCTAAGGCTATGAATTCATTGCTTTGTGCTCTTACTGCTTCTAAATATGATAGTGTATTCTCTTGTTTGACTGCAAAAGAGATATGGGATACATTAACATCTATCTATGAAGGAACTTCACAAGTCCAAGAGATAAAGAGAAATATTTTGATTGGAGAATTGAAAAGCTTTAAAATGTTAAAAATAGAAAATATTTCTAAAATGTTTGCTAGATTTTTCAAGATTGCTAACATTTTGAAAGGGCTAGGAAAGGCAATTTCTGAATCTGAGCAGGTCATGAAGATTCTAAGAGCTCTACCGGAATCTTGGACTCTAAAGATTACTGCAATAGAAGAAGCCAAAGACCTAAACACATTAAAGTTAGAAGACCTCATGACCTCACTAATGTCACATGAGCTAATCAAGAAAAGAAATGAAGATCACCACAAAGGCAAAAGAGCCATCACCTTGAAAGCTACACAAGATTCAGATGACACTACCTCATCGTCACAAAATGATGATAAAATCGCCTTACTTACAAAACGATTAAGAAAATTTGTAAGGAAAGGAAGAAATTTTAGAAACTTTAAAGAAAAAAATTCTAAAGATAAAAAGAAAGAAACAACAAAATGTTATCGGTGTGGCGTTCGGGGCATATGCAAGCCCGATGCCCAACGCCTAAAGAGATCAAAGCAAATGAGCAAAGAAAAGATTGAGGCGATAATAGAAAATTTTAAAGAAACAAAGGAAGAGGCATGTACGTAAACAAAGAAGAATCAACGACATGCAGTTCTTCAAGTGAAGAATGTGAAGCGGATTGTGCAAGAATTTGTTGCATGGCAAATTTCGACGTATGTCTTATAGCAATGGAAATCTTGGAGGATCAAGCTACTTCAACAAACTGCACAAGTAGTTAAACGGTAACCTCCAAACAAAAATCCTTTTCAATTTTTCTTCTACAAATGAATTCATCAAATGTGCTGAATTAGAAAAACTTCAACAAGCCTATGACTCATTATATGAGAAAATAAAGAAATTAGGAAACAAGTTTTCAATAAAAAAAAGACAATGTGATGCAGTAATAATATTGAACGGTAAACTTGGTGAAAAAGTTGATCAATTGAAAAATGAAAAGAATACCTTAATAAATGAGTTAGAAAAACTCAAAAAGAAAAATGAATCATTAAATGAATCGCTTGCTAAGTTTTCTAATCTTGGAGAAAGTATCAAAATGTTCTTGAAAATGACCACCCAAAGTTGTAAGAAAGGACTTGGGTATACTACATTTGAGCAAAAAAAATCTAATGCTCCAAGGAACAAAACTAAATCCATTTATGCTAAACCTAAAATAAATTATGTGGTTTGGACCAAAAGACCAACTGGGGAACCAATTACCAAATGGATTCCTACTCTTAGACTACCAGGAGCTTGTAATTTTTGCAACAAGTTGGGACTCAAGGTTTAACAATGCAAATTGAGAAAATTACAAAACCTAGGTGCAAAATTGGTTTGGATGCCCAAAAGCATTGGATTTATGGCTTCAAAGGAAGATCAACGTAGACTCTAATGGATAATTAACCCAAATGGACCCATAAAATGGATACCAAAAAGATTAGCTCCACTTGACTTAATTTTTGCAGGTTTGTCTTAGAGTTAAGGCCAATAACATATGGTTTATGGATAGTGGCTGCTCGATACACATGACAGGAGAAAAAGGACTGTTCAATAAGATCAACCCATGCACTGAAGGAACAATTGCTTTGGAAATAATGAAAAAGGTAAAATAAAAAGTAAAGGAAATGTTCGTGGAATTTCAAATACATGTATTGAGGACGTACTATTTGTTAAAGGACTCAAACACAACCTAATGAGTGTTAGTCAATTATGTGATAAAGGATATAAAGTTTATTTAAATCCTCTATATGCAATATTTTTTATCATGAACACATAGTATTTAGTGGCAAAAGACATGGAAATGTATATTTGGTTTGCCTAAATGAACTTAAGAGAAACGTCTAATAGCCATAGAAAATGATCCATGGATATGGCATACAACGCTTGGACATATAAATATGTCAAATATTAAAACTTTGTGGAAAAAGAATCTAGTATAAGGGTTACCAAAGCTTAAATATGACAAAGATAAGATTTACAAAGCTTGTCAATTATCTAAACAACCAAAAATGTCATTTTCCACGAAGAAGAAAATTTCAACAACTAGGCCACTTGAATTGTTGCATATGGATCTTTAAGGGCCACCGGACATTTTAACTCTTAGTGGGAAAAAGTACGTGTTTGTAATTTTTGATAATTTTTCAAGATTTACTTGGATTATACTCTTAGCTAGCAAGGATGAAGCATTTTCTATGTTTGTCACTTTTTCAAATTTGGTGCAAAATGAAAAATAAAATTCAATTATTTTCATTAGAAGTGATTATGGTGATGAATTTGAAAATAAATGATTCATAGAATTTTGCAATGAAAAAGGAATTCAGCATATATTTTCTGCACCAAGAACTCCTCAACAAAATAGAGTTGTTAAAAGGAAAAACCGAACAATACAAGAAATGACTAAAACTATGCTAAATGAGAGTAAATTGTTCAAAAGATTTTGGGGTGAAGCTGTTAGTACAACTTGTCATGTATTAAACCGAGTTACCATTAGAGCAATATTGAAAAAAACCCCATATGAACTTTGGAAAGGCAGAAAACCAAACATATCATATTTCTATACTTTTGGATGTATTTGCTATGTGCTAAACAATGAAAAAACAAATTTGGAGAAATTAGATACCAAAAGTGATGGGCAATTTTCCTCGGTTATTCATTAAATAGGAAAGCATACAGAATTTTCAACAAAAGAAATCAAATAGTAGGGGAATCAATACATTTTTTTATGAATTTAATCAAACTCCAAGAAAGGTGGATGAATTAAGTGATGCAGATGATACATCAAAGAATTCAAAATCAAAACAACAAGAGCAACAAGAGGAAACCGAGCCCAAGCCAGAAAATTCCACGGAGGAAAAGGTAAGTGAAGGTAATAGTTCTCACAAACCTCCAATTGATTTGAAATTCAAAAATGTTCATCCAATTCAGCAAATTATTGGCAATATCTATGAAGGAGTAAAGACTAGAATGTCAAAATAAAAATTTGTGGACGATATGCTTTTGTATCAAAATTGAACTAACAACTATTGATCAAGCTCTTAATGATGAAAATTGAGTTATTGCAATGCAAGAAGAGTTAAATCAATTTGAAAGGAACAATGTATGACATTTAGTTCCTAGACTCAAAGATTGTATTATTATTGGTACCAAATGGGTATTTAGGAACAAATTTGGCAAAAGTGGACTTGTGATAAAAGACAAGGCCAGACTAGTAGCCAAAGGGTATTCCCAAGAGAAGGGATTGATTTTGAAAAATCATATGCACTTGTGGCTAGACTAGAAGCCATAAGTATTTTACTAGCATTTGCTTCTCACATGGATTTCAAATTATTTCAAATGGATGTGAAAAGCACATTTTTGAATGGATACTTGAATGAAGAAGTATATATTGAACAACACCCTGGATTTGAAGAAAAGGATCAATCAAAATATGTTTATAAATAAACCAAAGCATTATACGGACTAAAACAAGCTCCACGAGCTTGGTATGAAAGGTTGAACAAATTTTTTATTGATCATGAATTTCAAAGAGGAAAGGTTAATACTACATTATTCATCAAGTATAAGAGTAAATATATTTTAATTGTTCAAATTTACATAGATGATATAATATTTGGTACTACTGATGAAACTTTGTGCAAAGAATTTTCTAAGATTATGCGGAGCGAATTTGAAATGAGCATGATGGGAGAATTAAATTTCTTCCTTGGACTGCAAATCAAGCAACAAGCCAAAAGAATATTCATAAATCAGTCCAAGTATATCAAAGAAATGCTAAAGAAATTTGGAATGCAAACTAGCAAGGGAGCAAACACTCCGATGAGTTCAATAATCAAGATCGACACGGATGAAAACGGTAAATGTATCGACCAAAAGCTATATAGAAGTATGATAGGACCTTTGTTGAATTTAACTGCTTCTAGACCGGATATTCTTTTCAATGTTTGCATGTGTTCTAGATTTCAAGCATGTCCTAAAGAATCACATTTATTGGCTATAAAAATAATTTTTAAATATTTGATAAATACCACCAATCTTGGATTATGGTATCCAAATGGGTCAATTTTTTATTCAATCGGCTACGTGGATGCAGATTTTGCCGGATACAAAGTAGATAGAAAAAGTACCAATGGAATATGTAATTTCCTTGGAAACATGTTGGTTTCATGGTATTTAAGGAAACAAATTAGTGTTGCTCTATCTACAGCGGAACCCGAATATATAGCCGCCAAGAGCTGCTGTGTCGAACTACTTTGGATGAAACAACAAGTAAAAGACCATGGTGTTGATTATTGCAATACTTCAATTAGATGTAATAATACAAGTGCAATTTGTTTGACTAAAAATCCTGTATTGCATTCTAGAACCAAACATATAGATGTAAGACATCATTTTATTCATGAACATGTTGAAAATCATGATGTCTGTTTGGAATATGTGAAAATCGATGATCCAATTGCAGATATTTTCACCAAACCATTAGCAAAACAATCTTTTTATAAAATTAGAAATGATATGGGGATGATTGAGTTAAATTAGGAATAATTAGATAGGAGAAATGGACTTAGAAAAGTCCAAGTCGATAGGCCAAGTCGACTCCAGAGATTCCAAGTCGACTCCAGCGTGGCGAAGTCGACTTCGCCTAGAGCAAATCGACTTCAGCGAGCAACCGTCAGGCTTCCAGCCGCTGTTCTCCTCTTCCTTCTTTTCTTTTCTTTTTCTTCCCTCTTTCTTCCCATTTTCTCCCACGCCAACAATTTTTCTCTCTTTTATTTCTCTTCTCTGGCATCCGGCATCCCTCTTTCTCTCCTTCTTCCTCTCCGGCAATTTATCACTTTAGCGAAACTTCTTTTCCAGTGACATCTTCTCTCTTCCATCACTGTCTCTCTCTCTCTCTTATCTCCCTCTTCAGTCTCTCTGTCCCCCTCCATTTTTTTCTCGCATCGATTTCCTCTGCTCTCTCCTTGAGTTTTTCCTCCTTTACACCTTTTCTTCTCTCCTCCCGTTGTTCATTCTCTTTCAAAGCTCCGACACTCCAGCTCAAAACTTCGATCTTCATTTTCGGTACTGACGGACTCCATCTCTTTCTCTCTTTCTCTTTTCTATCCGGTTTTCTCCGACCAACTATTCTTCTCTCTATTCTAACTCTGTCCATCTCCTCTTTCTGTTTCTCTCATAAATCCCATTTAGAAATCCCATTTCCAATAACCAAATCCAAATGGCACCTAAATCTAGATTGCCTAAGCTGGCCGTCTCCAAACCATATCAAAGGTTAGTTCCAAGACGATCCGGCTCCCACTGAAGAGGAAATCCCTAGGAGACAACGGACTCCATCCAAACGAGCCCGAGAAGAACCATCCACTTCCACTGGTCGTAGAGTCTGATTTCAAGTTGGGACTCCATCCACTTCTGCTCCCAGAAGAGAAGAACCCTAGATCTCGCAAAGCATAGAAACAGGGGCTAGACGAAAGGGAACCCCTGCCACTAAAAGGCAAGTCTTGAAAATGCCTACGATGTACTTCAAGACTAAGTTGCAGCATCGTCGATTCTACAAAAGTTTCTATGAGTGAAAGACATCCATTCCTAAAATTATAGACTTTAAATTGCTAAGCGACTATGAGTTTGAGATCGAGGAGCTTCTAGATTTCTAAGGATGGACCAGTTTGTTGAAAGCAGATGATAGAGTATATCTCGTCTTGACTAGGATCTTTTACTACTTATGGGATAATCAGTATTTCAGTACCTATGTCAAGGGTTTGAGATGTTCTTGGGTACAATGGCTAACCCAAGCCAAGCTAATGCCTTAAGAAGGATAGGCAGAATTCTAGGTGTTCCATTTGAGGATGAGCAGCTACCTACAGATCTTACCATCACTCAAATGTACAATCAGCTCAACAAGATTAACAAGTATCATCCTGGGATCAAGTTCCTGCATTACATGGACTTATCCCTAGGACTACGGGTTCTAAGGCTACTCATCGCCCATTGCATTTACCCAAAAGGCAGAGGCAGAAACTAGCTAAACCCACAGGAGGCGGGAATTCTCTGGAAAATCACTAATCGAGTCAAGGACAGCCTTCCGCGACTATTCCTAGAAGCCCTGGCCTCAAGAAAAGACAACCCATGATGGGTTTTGCCCTACGGGACTTGGATTACCAAGATCCTAGAACATTTTGAGGTTGACATCAATGGTGAACCGTTTGAGGTTTTGAAATCAACAAATGCCATTCACAAGGCCCTGCTCCAACAAATGAAAATCAACATGGAGCAGTTCAGGGTAGAAAGAATACAAGAAAGGATAGGCGTACCAGCTCAAGACGAAGTCAGGGATGCACAAGTTCAAGGGGAGCAGCCCCTGCCACCACCAAAGGAGCAACCCGCTCCATATGATGCCCCTAAGGAGCCTGCGTCACCACATTCACATGGATCTTGTTCACCATGAGGATCCAAGATACCAGATCTCGCACCTCGACCTCCATCATGGGTAACTCGGTGAATGCAGTCCGAGAACACCTAGAGCAGATAGAAGATCGATTGACAAATCAAATCTCCGGGGTTCTAATGGTCATCATGGATATGCATTCCCGACAAGATCGCATGAATCAGGAACTTAGGATGATCCCATATCATTTGGCATCCGAGAGTCACAAGAATCAACCGATACCTGAACTGGATCCATTTGACACTGGATCAGTACGTAGAGATCCGATTCCAGCCCCCATCTCATCATTCTATTCATCGGCCCATATCCGACCTATCCGACTGACTCCATATCCGATATCTACGTTCCAGTTCACCAAATTTCTGCGAGTTGACCCCTATTTGATCTATTGACAAAAAAGAGAAGAATAGTTGAGTTTGTGTGTTTAGATTTTTAGGATTTTGGGTTGGGTAGCTTGTATATAGGTTTTATTTATTTTTGAAACTAGTATGAAACTTTTTGATCATATATGAAAAGTTCATTTATGAAAAAGGTTGTTTGTACTTATGTAAAATTTATACTTATGCTCTGATTACTTGTGTTTTGCTCTAATCACTAATGTTCTATTTTGAAATGGTTCGTTGAATGTTTGTTTAAATAGATTCAACTTGAGATTATTTGAAACAAGATACGCAAATGTCAAAAATGAAATATGTATGATAATTTCACTAAGTTCAAAAGGCAAATGACTTATGATTGTCCTAAAAATGTCAAAACAGGATAAAATGACATATTAAAATGTATAAACTCAAATTGGTTTTATCAATCATCAAAAAGGGGGAGATTGTTGCAAATAACAGTTGAAATCAAATTCAAAATATCCAAAGCATGTGTTTTGATGATTAACAACTCAATTTGAGTATACTTTACCTACTAATATGATTTGTGTAATGTTTAAGGTTATAAAAATGAAAAATGTGAAGCATGACAGACAAAGTCGATCCCCAAGTCGACTCCAGCAAAGACTTCAAGGCTCATTTTTTGGATAGTGCTAAAATTGGGGACCAAAAGCTGCTGAAGTCACAAATGAAGTCGACTCCACATGCGACTTGGGCGAAGTCACAGACCAAGTCGACTTGATGCTAGACTTGAGTGAAGTTGAAGACCAAGTGGACTCAAACATTCGACTTGGAACAAATGAAGATCAAAACAAGTCCCAAGCAAGTAAAGATGCATAGATTCATCAATTCAAATCAAGAACTATCAAGTGGCCATTTTCATACACTCCATGAACCAGTATTCAAGATTCCGAGACATGAAGCTAAAGGATTTTATGAAAAATGAATATACTGAATTTCAAATAATGCAAATCAAGGGAAGAACAATTAATTTTAAGAATTATAAGCGACCAAAGTCATTTCAAAAGAGTTTAAGCTCACTTGGCAAGATAAGAAAGTCAAGTCGCAACCGAAGTTTACTCCAGCAACGACTTGGGTCAAGTCCGAGTCCAAGTCGACCTGAAGCAAAGACTTGGGGAATTGTCGATAACCGAAGTCGCACCCAAAGTCAACTCCACATGCGACTTCGGTTAAATCTAAGGCCAAGTTAACCTGAGGAAGAACTCGAGCAGCCTGTTCACAACCGAAGTCATACCCAAAGTCGACTCCAGCATGCGACTTGGGTAAAGTTGCACCCGAAGTCGACTCCACTTGTGACTTCGGTCGTAACGTTGGAATTTTTGAACGTTGGCACATTTATTACATGCCAACCAACTCTCTAATGTTCAAATCTCTCCTTGCATTATATATAGACACTTAAGTGAACATGGAAATATACAAGATAGAGTAGAAAAAGAGGAAAGAAAAGCTAGTAAGTTCAATATTCCATTTTCTTCTATATTTGAGTGATCTATACACTTTTGAAGGAAGAACAAGCTTCAAACTTGTTGTTTTGCTATAATGCCAATCAATTCGTCACTTCTACAAATTCTTCCTCGAGCTGAAAGTTGCCTACATAAATCTGTAAAGTGTAAATTTCTTTCATTTCATTTTGATATTCTGTTTTTTATATTTGATTTGATTTTGGTGTTTCAAACTAAGTGATAGCAAAGTAGCGTTGTGACTGAAGTTGGGACTCGTCACCTACTTGTGCTACGTGTTGTATATGCCCCATAGAGCTGGAATCTAGAAAAGAGCGGAGGCTGTAGTTGTATTCACGAAATTCATAGTGGAACCTAAGTCACAAGGAGTGTGAGCTTGGAAGAGTGGAGTAGGGAAGGTTGCCCGAACCACTATAAATCTTGTCCATTAATTTTTATTTTCGCTTTCATTATCTTATTGCTTTCCATTTATTTCATCTAAGGAGACTAAACTAAATCTACGTAAAGTTTCCAGTTTAAGTTGAAAAATTTTATATACCCAATTCACCCCTCCTCTCTTGGATAATTGTCATTAACTCGGAACCAACACTTTTCTCTTCTATTTTCTTCCTCCTTGCTGGCCAAGATTGGAACGTGAGCTGCTGCCTTGGGGGAGAAGAGCTTGGGCACTTAGAAAATTTCTCAAAGCTTCAATTCATGTGAACGTTCTCACGTCCAAAAATATTTTCCTATATAAACCTCTTTTAACCCGCATATATGATACCAACCCTTTTTAAACCAACATGGCAGACACATTCATTTTCTTATCTCAAGACCTTATAGATTGGTAAATGTGAATTAGGATTGTTGCCCTGATCATTCGGCGAGATTTTATTTGGAACTCATCCAAATTTTTTTCGTTTGTTATCGTTCGTATCTTTACATCTCACATCATTCATCAAACAAGTGATGATAACCTTGTAATAAAATTTCAAATTCCATTTCGTAGCATCTCATCCTGCCTTTCTATAATGACATTTACATTTCGTACATACATTCACACAAGCATTGGATCGCATAGAATTTATAATTCTACATAAGTTCACATATCAATTTTGTCATTTTTACATATTGGGGCCTTGCATGGTCTTTTGTATGCTACTTTAGCAACCTGAAATCAAACCATTTTATGAAATCAACATAAGAGGTTGGTCATATTTAAATCTCCTTCAACACATCCGTATAAACATTTTTTCAATATTTTCAACATAGATTCCCTTATCTAAAGGAAATCAAAACTTTTCGAATATTATTTCAAAACATATGGACTATGTCTAAATCATCATTTATTATTTAATTATCATGACCTAGCAAAATAAATCTTTTTCATAAATCAATTCCTCTTTTTCTTTTTCTTTTATGAACATGATTGTTTATCACAAATTATTGTAGAAATAATTCAAAACTTATTTACAAACAATACTTTGTAAAAAAGGATAAAATTCTCTTTTTCTTATAAAATACTTTTGAAACAACATCATAAAGAACTTGTTTGCTTAAAAGAAAATTCTTAAAACCATCGGTATCAAACATGAAATCCTTTGAAAACATTATCATGGAGAACTTGCTTACTCATAAGTAAAATTCGCAATTCTATTAACATAAAGCATTATCAATCTTTGGCAACACTGATGATAAAATCTTTATCTTAAAACGTATTGCTTACTTCCCATGAAGCAAATCTTGAGGCTTTTCCTTAAAGTCATTCTTTTCCAAAACTTACGACTTTTCATCAAAGCCGTCATTTTTCAAAACTTGTGGCTTTTCATTAAAGCCATCATTTTCAAAACTTTTTCTTGCCTATTCATTAAAACATAAACATAAACTTTCGATCACATATCATCATATAAAAAGAAATTATTATTTTAGAAAGTTCACTTGTTTACCGAAGATCGTCATAATCCCTTTCCTTCCATTCATTTTCTTACCTTTGCCTAAATAATGAAAATAACATTTCATTTATTTGCATCATCCTTAGGTTTTCCAACCTACATAAATTCATTTGGACTTACATTATACTAGCTTAGCCACTTTTCTTTCAAGTTGGGTGTTCATACGTATCATAACTTATACATCACATTATTATTTACTTAAACAATAACCTAATTCATGTTTTCCATCACTTTTTCATGCATTTTTGCATTTTAACAACTTACATAATGTACATATCATTTATTCATACTTAACTCTTCATATATGTCCATTTCTCAACACATAAATTATGTATTTCTTAAAATTTTTCAAAACAGCAACTTGTTTCCCTATTGCGGGTACCATTTTCACCCTATTTGGACGCCTATTCATAAAATTCATAAAATCAGATTTGGAGCTTATATTTTCAAATCCTTTTGGGCATCCAAAGGAACCTAATCCTAGTGTATTTTACCCTACATAACTTACATAAATCATTTAATCTCATTTTCCTATCATTTTTAACATAAAAATGAAAAAATCAGGTCATATATACAACCCTAAGTTTCATATGTTATAAAATCAGCAGCTTATTCATAAATCATCATATGAATTATATTAAATTATGATTTATATCCCATTATAAGTAAAATTCCGTCACAAAAATCTGGAATTTAACATTTATCTTGATTTATTCCTTAAGCTGTCCATAATGCTGAATTTAGGCACACTGAATTCTCAAAATCTTGACTTAATATAAAATCAAATATTTTTGATTTTAAATTTCTACCATAACTTAATAATTACATGAATTAATCAAAATAAATATTTCCAGCATGAAATATTTAGTATTTCTATTTATTTTGGTATTTTTACTCTACAGGACAGCAACACCCCTTTCCAGGCAACCTTAATCACGTAAATTATTAGGTATATTTATACAATCAAAACCTAATTTTTATTTTTTTAATGTGATTATAAATATGTATTATATATTTTGTAAAATATTTAGCTAAAAATTCCTCGTAAAAAAATTATTAAAAATCCTTTGGTACAGATGATCCTATCACCCATGCAACCCTTTTTAGGTTGATTTTCTCAGATTTTTAATTTGCAACGTGCTTATCCTTTTAAGGTGAAAATTGGTTTGTTTCTTAATCACACAATAATGAGTCTTTAAAAAACTTTTAATACTAATAATAGTTCATTAACTATTTCTTCCATATTTTAGATTTCTGCCTCATTTCTTCCTGGTTTTGCTCCCATATTTGCATATCTTTTCAATACATATGCAAAATCTTCAATGAATAATTAATTCTAGAATGTTATTAATCTTTATTTATTGGTTTATTATGATTCAAAACTATAATTCCAATATCAAAAAGAAAACTTGGAAGTTGAAAGGCTTAACTCAACAGGTACTTACCCGATTTCGTCGATTCTTTGCACTGAGCTTCCCGAGCTTTTCCTTCCTTTTTTTCTTCTTCTTTTCTTCCTCTTTTCTCCTCTTCCTTGCTGGGTTGGACATGTTTGCTGCTGGTCCTTGGAAAAAATCTCCATTTCTCTCTTGTTTTCCTCTCTTCTCTCTCTCTCTCTCTTCTCCTTTGTTGGAACATCCAACCCCATGCTCCCTCTCTTTCCTCCATTTATTTGCCACTTTTCTTGGTGCTTAAGCAACCCATAGGGAATTTAAGTAAATTTCATTTTCACTTTTCCAAATTGCCCTCATTGCAACTTCCATGAAGCTTCCTACCTTGACTTAATTTAATGACTTTCATCTTTTTGTGATTAAGCAAATCCAATGATAATTAGCTTAATTCATTCCATTCATATCATAGATTTCATAATTTTATTCAATCATTTCAAGTTTCATCTCAAACTGATTTTCTAACTCCACTTACGACCACTTGAATTTATCTTTTGGATTTGGGGATACAAACAATTAATTATCACCCTAATCCCATCATGATTCCCTTAATCCAATCCATTCATAAGATTGGGCCCACCATTGTGAGCTTATCTTTCAAATTTCATCGAAATCCACCTTGTAGGCGTCAAGTTATGAATTTTCTATCATTTTTCATCGTAATTTCATAATTATATTTTAGCCTTCATAAATTAAATTATGATTATTAACATGATTATTCAGGACACATTGTCTCTATTAAATCCTCATTAAGCCCCTCGGGTTATACCGACTCACTTTGAGCTTCGGCAATTAAATTTTTAATCACTATTCTTAATTAAATCCTAATTACAAAATATCATCAAATCATAAAATCATCCATAAATCATTCAAAATTCATTTAAATCACATATAAATCAAATATATATGTTTAACGTATGCCATTGAGTCCTACATAGGTTGGGGTTTCACAATTAGTTTTTAAGATGTTGGGTTGGGTAGTTTGTATATAGGCTATACTTTGCTTTTGAAACTTGTATGAAATATTTTTGATCATTTATGAAAATGTTTGTTTATGCTATATGCTCTGTTTACTTATGTTCTGTTCTTGCATTGGATTGAAATGGTTGATTGAATGAATGAAATGCTTGAATGGATTTAACTTGTGATTTTATTGGAAATGAACTATGCAAATGTTGAAAATGGAATATGAATGTAGATTTCGTTAAGTTCAAAAGGCAAATGACCTATAATTATCCTAAAAATGTCATAACAAGATAAAATGGTATGTTTTAAAAATATCGAAAGGTAAATACTCAAATCGGTTTTGTTAATTATCAAAAAGGGGGAGATTGTTAGAAACAAGTATTGAGATCAAAGGCAAAATACCCAAAGTATGTGTTTTGATGATTAACAACTCAATTTAAGTATTTTCTACTAATACGTCTTTTGCAATATTTAAGGATATAAAAATAAAAAATATGAAGCATGGCAAGTCAAGTCGATCCCTAAGTTGACTCCAGCATCGACTTCAAACGTGATTTTTTGTCCAGCGTTGAAATTAGGGACCAAGAGTTGCCGAAGTAGCAAACGAAGTCGACTCCGCATGCGACTTGGGTGAAGTCACAGACCAAATCGACTCCAGCATCGACTTCAGGCTGACAACATAGAATTTGAAGAGCAAAGTCGCAATCCAAGTCGACTTGACATTCGACTTGAGTGAAGTTGAAGACCTAGTTGACCCAAACATTCAACTTGGATCAAAAGAAGATAAATCAAGACCAAAACAATCAAAGTTTCATGAATTCATTAATTTGGATCAAGAACTATCATTTGGACATCTGCATGAACTCCAAGATTCAATTATTCAAGAATTCAAGACGTGGAGCTTAAAGTTCTCAAGCTTCAATGATCATACAAAATTCCAAATGATATAAATCAGTGGAAGAATATTTAATTTGAAGAAAATTAAGCTACCAAAGCCGTCTCTAAGGAAATTCAAGATCATCAAGCAAGCTAAGGAAGTAAAGTCGCACCTACGTCGACTCCAACAGCGACTTGGGTCAAGTCCCAGTCCAAGTCGACCTGAAGAAAAGACTGAAAATTGCAGAAATCCGAAGTCGCATCTAAAGTCGACTCCACATGTGACTTGGGTCAAGTTTGAGACCAAGTCGACCTGAGGAGGAACTTGAGCAGCCTACGTACACTTGAAGTCACACCCAAAGTCGACTCTAGCCCGCGACTTAGGTGAAGTTACACCCGAAGTCGAAAATTTGAACGTTGGCACATTTATTACGCGTCAACCAACTCTCTAACGTTCAAATCTCTTCCTCTATTATATATAGACACTTGAGTGAACGTGAAAGCATATAGAAAAAAGCAGAAACAAACGATATTAAATTCAAAATTCCAATTTTCTAGCCTTAAGTGATCTATATACTTTTGAAAGAAGAACAAGCTTCAACTTGCTGCATACTCCTACGTCAATCAACTTATCACTTCTGCAAGTTCTTCCTCGAGCTATAACTTGCCCACATAAATTGTAAAGTGTAGATTTTTTTCTTTTTGAATTTGTTATTTGGTTTTGATGCTTGGTTTAATATTGGTGATTCAAATTAAGTGATAGCAAAGTAGTGTTGTGACTGGAGTGGGGACTTGTCGCCTACTTGTGCTAAGTGTTGTATATGCCCCCTAAAGTTAGAATTTAGAAGAGAGCGAAAGCTCTAGTTGTATGTGCCCCATAGAGCTAGAATCTAGAAGAGAGCGGAGGCTCTAGTTGTATATACCCCCTAGAGCTGGAATCTAGAAGAGAGCGGAGGCTCTAGTTGTATTTGTGAAATACATAGTAGAACCCAAATCATAAGAAGTGTGAGCTTGGAATAGTAGAGTAGGGAAGGTTGCCCAAACCTCTATAAGATCTTGTCTATTGATTTTTATTTCTACTTTTATTATCTTATTATTTTCCATTTGTTTCATTAAAGGAGACTGAATTAATCCGGGGTAAAGTTCTGTTTAAAGCGAAAATTTTTAATACCCAATTCACCCCTCCCCTCTTGGGTAATTGTCATTAACTCAGGATCAATATTAACCAAATTCTAAAGAATTAGATAAAGGTAAGGAAGAATAGTAAAAGGAAAAGTTGATCTATAGAAAATAGAACATAAATTAGAAATCACATAATTGAGAGCACGTAGAATTTAGGGTTTCACATGCGTCTTTTGCAATGGATATATAGAGTGCTTATTTAATCTAGATATTATATATTAAAGGAGAACTATCTCTATATTATCTTTGTACCTTCTCTCAAAACCTATAAAGTGTACCCTAATCTTCTTAACCATCTATTCTCATGTGATTAAGTCAATTAGAATCTATTAAGTTTTGTGAAAGTTCATAAAATTCTTCAAGGTCATCATGCCTATTCTTATGGTCTTAGATTTCTAGATTTAATAATTTGATTTTTACATATTAGAATTCCACCTCTCGGTTTTATCACCTAATATATGAGAGTCATTGTCAAAGTTTAGGCCTTCACACTAAGTAAGAATTAAATCACAAAATATTAAATTAACGCAAAATAACTTAAATAATCAAACCATAATACATACTATATCGGACGCATGCTACATCCTAAACCCTAAATAACGGATTTAGCCTAACATATTGATAACCAAAATCAAACACAAAATAATAATGTATTCAGTCTACATTATAAACAAGACAATTAAAATCAAAAAAAAAGAAAGGGAAATCTTATTGATTAGAAGCCCGATGGAGTCTCGACCACTCCAAGAACTTGTTATCTCACTCGTTGCCTCGTGCTTTATATCTTCTCTTGCTCTTTGGACCTTAAGTTAAGCTCTAGAGACGTTCTAGAATGCTTTAAGACGTTCCTTACAAGTGTTTATATAGAGTGAACAGTAACGTGAATAGCGCATGAACGGTACGTGAATAGTGCATAAATAGTGCACAAGAACAGTGTGCATGAACAGTAATTGTTTATGAATAGTAATTACACATGAATAGTAACTGCATATGAACCATGACTGCGTATGAAGTGGACAAGAAGTGAGAAAACTATATCAAACCAACATATAAATAACAATTCAACTCCTGGGCACCTAATAGAGATTAAAAATGTTAGAGAAATTTAAAAAAATCAGTTGGAAGAGGTGGCCATAGAGGATTCAAAAATCTACTTGATAAGAGTAGTAAAAGAAAACATGTAAACAAATCTCAGGTGTCTCAGCAAAATCAATTTAACGAGGTGAGATTATATATAATTTAAACCTAATCCATTTTTGAGAAGTTTATAAAAAAAAAAAGTCTAACTTATTTTTCTTAGGGATCGATGATGATTGGATCGAATAATCGTGAACACCTCAATGCAAGTCTCACAAGGCAATTATTAGATGACCAGTGGTGGAGAGATTGGACATGAAAAATAGACACATCAAGCTAGCAATGTTTAATGAACAGAGTTAATGTATAATTGCACATAACATTTTTTATGCAACTTTTTTTTTTGCAAACTAGAACATGTGTGTTGAAGATATTTTTTGTGCTGATGTTGCAACAAATGAGCATGTTCTTTATTTTTTCTAACTTATGGTCATCATTAGAAAATGTATAGAAAGTGACTACAGCCCTTTTTTGTTGTTGCAATTGAATATACATATATTAAGCTTGTTAACTCTAACATGTGCAATTTCTTTCATTTTTCTTTTGATTTATGCATTTCGTACTAATGATGAACGTGAAGGTGTAGGTAACCATGTGCCTTTTTAGGCTTTTGAATAACTTATTGCAAATGTTTTGCTTAAATTATACTACTTGCTGAAGGCTTTATTGCCAAACTATTTGGGTATGCTACTGTTTAGTGTCCAATCACAATTTAAATTATTAAAATTCATATTTTTAAATTCTAATTTCAGTTTTTATTATTTTGGTAGGTAAGTCAAGTATTTCAAGCAAGACCTACATCCAAGTTTGGATTAAAGAAGTGCACTAAAAGAAAAGAAGCACGATAATTAATTCAAGAGGGTTTACATTTTGTATATTTGAATTTATAGTTATATTGAAATATACCCTTGTACCTCAAATGAAGAAAATTTGTAATGGAAATTTATTTCGTTTATGAACTGATAGAATTTTATTTTCATTGAATTGGATAAAATTTTTGAAACGTGTTTATATCGTATCCTGGGTGTAGTTATATTACATATAAAATTTTGAGATCTTTGGTGTTACAAAAATTTTATTAAATGAAGAATGAAATTGCTAATTCAAAATATAGAAATGCGAAAAATACTTCTAAACTTTGTTAAATAAAGGATGTATACGACATCTGAACTTTATTAAATAAAGGATGTATACTACATTCAACACTTGCATAAAATTTATACAACAAAAATCCTCACATTCACAAAAATCCTTACATTTACAGAAATTGTCATATTTACAAAAATATTTACATTTATATAAATCCTCACAAAAGTTAAATCCATCTAGACACCTCCCTTCACATTTACAATAATATATCTTGACATTTCTAAATCCAAATCTTCAAGCTGTTATATAGTTGGATGGATGATAAATCAAATCTCCACTTTGCAATTGCTACTATGAGGCCTTTTGAAGATCATTCTAACTTATAGCAACATAAAAAGATGATAAAAATAATTTTAAAGTACCATCCATTGAATTCATTTTTTCCAACTACATAATTCAAAACAATTTTATTGAATTTACAATTAACAATAGTCTACAAGTTAACAACGGAGTGTACATGACAAAAGATATTTTAGAATTTTTTAATAAGATGCTACTTCGAATGAATATAGTAGGATGCCAATCAGAGGTGGGATTGAGTACCCACACACGACCATATAAGTCTATAAAAAGTGCCTTAACAAAGTTCTACAAAAGGCACAAATCTACTTTAGATAGTGTAAGAACAAAACTGGATAAAAATTGTTAATTACAACATTCAACATTTTGATCTAACCTCGCTAAGATCTCCACAAAATGTTCTAAAGTAACCGACATGCAAACAATATCACTGCAACCTCAAGGAACATGGTATAATAGCACAATGCAATACTTCAAGTAAACTTCAAATTTCTATCCTACACAAACAATTGCATTCTATGTTCTTGGAGAATGAATGTAAGAAGAAAAAGCATGCATATAAGAAAATTATACACCAATGAAGTATAATTCGTTCAATCGATTTGTTATGGCCACCTAATACAAAGTAGTTTCTATTAAATTTGGACCTAACAATAGTCTACGAATTAAAAACAAAGCATATCTAAAAAAATTTAAAATTTTTATAAAATGATGTTAGGCATATAATTATCTCAAAATGATTTTTTTATTCAAAAAATATCAACATCACTGAACCAGATGGGTGTAACTATTTACTTTGTATTCTCATCATTCACATTGTCGCACATGATCCATGGCAAACAAGAGCAAATTAGCAAACACGACTCTTTTACCTCATTTTAGACAACCTCAAAGGTATGCAAGAATATGCAGTAAAGAGAGATAAATAGGCATTAGGTCTTCCTATCAAGATGAGAATGACCACACCCCAAATAAAATGGAATACATTCATGCCTCAAAAGAATTTTTGATATGGTAGAAATTTGGTCATTCTTCCCCACTCATCGAAAAACACAAATCTAATTTTTCAAAATGAGAAAAATTAAAATAAACAACACGAGCAGACTCAAAAGACTCTAAATTAGACATTTTTAAAAATCTGTAAAAGAAGGGATTGGAAGATCTAGGGATTGTTAAAATTTTCATCACCCTTGCCTAGATCTATGGGTTTTAGATTTCTTTAGATTTTTGGAGCAAAGAATAGATGCATCATCTCCGTCAGGGTAAAAAATGGATGCTTCATCTCTTTCTAGGCAAATAAGAGATTATGATAATCAACACATCTCCTTCAATCTTTAATCTTTGTTTAGTGGTTAGAAAAAGTTGAGTAGATCAAGAGCTAAAATGTTTATGCTTACAAAAGGTAAGCAATGAGATGACAAACATGGAGATGAAACCACTGCTGACAGTGGGTATAGGAAGACGAGAGAAGATTTGGAAGGTTGGTACTTTCTATGGCTATAAATCCAAATAACCTTCCGACTTCACTTACGCAACAAATCTGACTTTTCATTTTTTTTCCTACTCTTAGGAGTTTATTGACAAAATTTCTATTTAGGGATGCACAACAATATATGTTGAGGTCTCCACTCGGCACTGTCGCAAGACGATAGTGTGAACACGGTCTAAATCCACTTCCGATTAGATGAATATCCTTTTATGTATTTATCTTTTATTTTTAAAAATTATTTATTTTAGAGGCGTTTAAAGTTATTTTTCACCCCTTAAAATTTTGACGTTTAGAAATCAAAAAATAAATATATAAAAATATTGTAAAATAGTAAAACATAGTAAATGGGCTAAACACATTTAGAAAACATGTTTATGAAAAAAATTAAAAAATAGTAAAACAGTTAGTTAAATTTTTACAATTGCCTAAGATATATTTGTTGTAAAATAATAAAAGATGAAATGAAATAGGATAATTTGAAATTAAGGCTCTATAAATTTAGAGCTTATGCACAATTAATGTCATTTAATTTTTCAATTTTGTCCTAAATTTGATAAGCATATTAACAATTTCATATTAATTAACAATGTAAACTCATGATTAGGGGTACTATAATGCGCCAACCCCAAAAACAACACTTTCATGCTGAACTTGGGCCTGAGGGTTATCTACTAAGATCTATGACATGTTGGGCTCAAACTCTCTTGCATACGAGATAATGAAACTTGGTAAACTATAATAAAATGAATCAATTCAAAATCAAATAATAGTGGAATATCTATTCAATCAAGTCATCACAAAATTATTATGTTATTATAATGCCATCATGGAAAAATTAAAAAAAACAAAAAATGAATCTAGCCATGCTTTTGCTTCAACTTCAGGGAATTACCCAAAGTACCCCTGTTGGAGTATCTGTAGGACAACAATGACATATAAACAACATGAGTAAACTCAGTAAGTAGAATAAAAATTTTTTTGCATTTTATAGTCTCTAAATGCAAAATATCACTGTGTCCCTCTTTTAGCTCAATAGCTAGCTTATTAGATTCATCTACTAAGCTTACCAACATGATGTTGTTCATTGATGTCTTATGTGAGCCTTAAATAGTGGTTAAAATCATAAATAAGACGTCTAGCCAACCTAACATTATGATTCAAGCCTCAAATAAAGAACCAGAGCCCTCTATTTGACTTAGAAGGTCCAAAAACCTACAAATCAACTCTTGGATCAACCAAATCGGAGTTTGAGTTCCAATTTGATGAAGGATCATGCTTAGACGGCTCTGAGCTAGCCACTGGTGATGGGCCATGTGCTGGCGCTATTGTGCAATCTCAGATAACGGGCCGCAGCAAGCCTCCTCTTTTGCGGGCTGCCATGCCCTGTTGGGTTGTTCATCATGGGCCTCATCTAATGGGCTTGGCCTAGTTTGGTTTTGTCGAATTTCGCCGAGGTTGTCGCTGGTGTCATCACCGCCGGTTGCCATCTTGTTGGGCCTCGCCTGGCCCAGCTTACTGCTAATTCTACTAGGCCTTGTCTAGGCCTAGTCTACCAGCCCACGAGCCAGCGTAGTTGCTAGACTCACTAGGTTGGTCTGCCAGCCCTCTGAGTGAATGATTTTCCAAAAACGTGTAGTATGGTGTTTTCGTAAAAATCTTTTCCCTGCAACAACCTCTGCAGCAATTTCTTTCCTCTTGGATTTTTCACCTCCCCTCCAAATCCCTCTCCTTTAGCTTAATAAGCCCCAGTCACTTTGCTATTCATGGTATAAAATTTGTAGAAAATTCTAATTTGCTGCCACAGAGCCTATTTTGTCCAAGTATTATGGTCGAGATTCTGAGTTGGTAAAATAAAATTCCTTTTGGGGAAATAAATGATAAATATATATATATATAATAACATTGCTTTTATGACTACTCGAGCCCATGTAGGTTCTGGGTCAAGTTGCTTTCTTACCGTGCTGCTAAATGACCTTTTTAAAGCAATATTACACTTATTATTTTCTTAACTATTTTTTTTATCAAAGTCAAATTTTCAACGGTCAAAGGTCTACCCAACACATAGGCTTCCACGTATTAAAAAATATACTTTTGAAAGGTGTATATTACATCAGGTACCCCTTTTAAAAATTTCGTCCTCAAAACTTCTTTAACCTAAGGGTTGATTTCAAAAATAGTTAGGTTTAATCTCATCACCTCCTTTTCAAGTTCCCGTGTGACTCATTCTCACTATGGTTACTCCATTGAACCAATACTTGCTTAATACACCTCTTTTTGAGTTATTTGTCCCGACGATTAAGTACTATTATTATTATCTCAGGATGAGTTAGGTTTTCCTCTACCTCATATTGATCCGCTTACAAAATATGCGATGGATCTGCCACATACTTTCTTAGTTGGGATATGTGGAAAACATTGTGGACACTAGACATTGATGGTGACAACGCCAAACGATATAGTACACCACCAATGACCTCCAATATCTCAAAAGATCAAATGTATCTAGAGCTTAATTTACCTTTCATGCTAAAACAGACAACTTGTGTCAGAGAAATTTTTAGAAACACATATTTCCCAACTGCAAATCGCAAGTCTCTTCTTACCATTTGCATAGTTCTTTTATCGGCCTTGTGCTATAGACAATCACTTTCTGATTGTTTTTATTGCCTCTATGACTTGTTCAACTAACTCTGGAGTTCCGATTTTCTTAGCTCCTATTTCTTCCTAGTAAATTGGGGTGTGACATCTTTTTTCGTATAGTGCTTGAAACGGATTCTTCCCTATACTTGCTTGGAAACTATTTTTATAAGCAAATTCATCCCATTGTGGCATGTAATTTTTTCCAAAAGTTGGAAACAAATCTACAATCTTCATCTGACACAACGGAAACTGACACTCCATGTAACCCGACTATTTCTCTCAGATATAACTCTGTCATTTGATCCATTCTATAAGTCATTCTATATAGTAGGGAATGAGTAGATTTCGTCAGTCTATCTACTACTAACCAGACTGCATCACATTTACTTAGTGTTCTTGGTAAGGCTGTCACAAAATCCATTGTGATATGTTTCCATTTCCACTCTAGGATGTCCAAAGTTTGCAACAAACCTATAGGCTTTTGATGCTCAACTTTCACTTGTTGGCAAACTAGGCATTGGGTTACAAATTTATCCACTTCAGTTCTCATTGCTTTTCACTAGAAACTATGTCTAAGATCTCTATACATCCTGGTGCTACCAGGATGTATAGAAAATCTTGTTTGGTGAGCTTCCCTTAGTAATTCCTGTCTCAATTTTTTAACTCTTGGAACCACTATTCTTTTCTGGAACCATAATATTCCTTCTGTATACAGGAAAAATTGACATGTCTCTCCATTCTTTAATTTTTCTAACACTCGCAGCACTAGTTTATTCCTCTTTTATGCTTGTTTTATCTGATCTATCAATGTTGATTGAACTTAGAAGGTGTGGAGATAGCTGGTTTGCGATGAGGTCACCATTTCTAGTTTCAAACTCTCATACTCCTTGATCAACCTTGCCTATCTAGTGATCAAGGTCGCATTTATACATGTCTTGCAACTTAATGCATCTGCTACTACATTGGTCTTGCCCGGGTGGTAACTAATTGCAATGTCGTAGTCTTTTATTAGTTCTAGTCATCTTCTTTGTCTGAGATTTAATTCTTTCTGAGTGAATATATATTTTAAACTCTTATGATCGGTGAAAATCTATGTTTTCTGTCTATGCAAACAATGTCGCCACATTTTAAGAGCAAAGACAACGACATCCAACTCTAGATCATGGGTTGGGTAATTCTGTTCATATGTCTTCAACTGTCTAGGAGCATAGGCTGTAACTTTGCCTCGTTGCATAAGAACACAACCCGGACCTTTTCAAGACACATCACTGTAAACTACACAGCCTTCCCTGCTGTTTGGTAAGGCCAAAATAGGTGCAATGACGAGGCAATTTTTTAACTCTTGAAAACTTCTTTCACACTCATCCATCCATATAAACTGAGTCTTTTTCTATGTAAGTTTGGTTAAAGGCACAATAATAAAAGAAAAAATTTCCACAAATAATCTGTAATATTCGACCATGCCTAGGAAACTACGTACTTCGGTCACAGTAGTTGGTCTTTCTCATCTAACCACCACTTCCATTTTTTGTGGGTCTACCAATATTCCTTTCCCGCTTATTACATGTCCTAGAAAAGCTACATGATCAAGCCAAAATTTACATTTCTTTAGCTTAGCATATAGTTATTATCTCTTAGAACTTGTACTACATCGCTAAGTTGCTGCTTGTGTTCTTCACCATTTTGGGAGTACACCAAGATATCATCGATGAAGACTACAACACACTTGTCTAGGTATTGACGAAATACCCTATTAATCAAATTCATAAAAGTTGTGGGTACATTTGCTAATCAAAATAGCATTACTAAGAATTCGTAATGACCAGGCAAAGTTTGGAATACTGTCTTTGGTATGTCTTCATCTCAAATTTTCAATTGGTGATACCCAGAGAGTAGATCTATCTTTGAAAAAACGGTCGCTCCTTGCAATTGATCAAACAAGTTGTCTATACGCGGTAATGGATATTTGTTTTTTACTGTCATCTTGTTTAGTTCTCTATAATCAATGCACAACCTCATGTTGCCATCTTTCTTTCTTACAAGGAGAACCGGTGCTCCCCAATGTGATACACTAGGGTGTAAAAAATCCAAATCTAGCAACCCCTGTAATTGTGTTTTTAACTTTAGTAATTCTGCCGGAGCCATTTGATATGGAGCCTTAGAGATGGGAACTATTACTAGTACTAGGTCAACTGCAAAGTCGATTTCTTTATCTGGTGGTAATCTGCCAATTGTTTAGGAAAGACGTTAGGGAATTCACACACGACCGGTATATCTTCTAATCTGGTCTCTTTTGATTTTGTCGGTATCGCAAAAATCAAAAACCCTGGCAATCCTTGCCACATCATTCTCACTACCTCGAGGGCAGTTATGAGATGAGGCACTTTTCTATGATTACTCTGAAATATTATTTTTTTATGGTCTAAGACTTTGATTGTAATTGATTCATTTTGTGGGTTTATATTACTAACCCAACTTTTTAACTAGTCTATGCCCAAAATAACATTTAAGTCTTTCATAAGCATTATAATTAAATCTATGGCTAGACTTGCATCTGCTATTACCACAAGACTAGATTGATAAACTCTACTTACTACTATACTTTGTTGGAATTAAAGGCAAATTAAGCACAATCTATGTTTTGATGATTAACAATTCAATTTGAGAAATAATTAAGTGCTAATGTAGTTCCTAAGCTTTGTTAAAGGATAAAAACTCAAATTTCAAAACATAGCAGACCAAGTCGCAGTCCCAAGTTGACTTAGTCATCGACTTAGGTGAACTCGATCCCCAAGTCGACTCAAGAATCGACTTCAAATACATAAAAAGTTCCAGAGTTGAAATTGGACATGGAAACAGATGAAGTCGCAGTTGAAGTCAACTCCACTTGCGACTTAGGTGCAGTCACAAACCCAAGTCGACTCCATAATCGACTTCAAACGCACTAAATTTTCCAGAGAGTTGAATTTAGGCACGAAGATAGGTGAAGTCGTAATCAAAGTCAACCCCACATTGCAACTTAGGTGAAGTCGCTGACCCAAGTCGACTCCAGATATGACTTGAGTGAAGTTGAAGTTCAAGTCAACCTAGGCAAGCAACTTGAGCAAATGGTCATGTCAGAATCCTTCAAAGTTGAAGTGTTATTAAGGGAAAGCTATATACTAAAGATTTTGACATCAAAATCAAGAAGGACAATCATCATAAATCAAGGCCATAAGGAAGAATCCCTCAAAGAGACGAATATCATGATAAGTTTCATGACAAAACAAAGAAAACCAAGGATAACATATGAAGAACAAGATGAGAAAGGAAAAATGAAGTATCAAAATCACTTGCAAGAATCCTAAGTTCCAACATATGCACAATGGATAGTGAAGTCGCACCCAAAGTCAACCTCACCTGCAACTTGGGTCAGGTCTAAGACCAAGTCGACCTGAAGATGGAACTTGAAGTGGAAGCTAAAGACCGAAGTCGCATTCGAAGTCGACTCCAACTTGCGACTTGGGTGAAGTCGCATCCAAAGTCGACTCCACCGTGCGACTTGGTTCGCAATGGTCGAAAAATTTCTAATGTTTGTGCATTAAATGCACACCACCTACCATCAAACATTTGAATTTACTCCTCTATTATAAAAAGCATTGAAGAGGATGTGCAAGGAGTTAGAGAAGCATTCAATAAGCTCACCTTCCACTTTCTTAAAGTGATCTGCACCAACTTCAAGTGAAGAACTATGCTTCAACTTGCCAAAAGCGTCGTTGTTGAACATTCTACTCTCTCAACAAGTTCTTCTATGCGCTACAAACTGCCTACACGAATTTGTAAAGTGTAGTTCTTTCTGTTGATTCATTATTTGTGTTTACCACTTGGTTTGATATTGGAAATTGAAACCAAGTGAACGCAAAGTAGTGTTGTGACTGGAGTTTGACTCGTCACCTACTTATGTTGTATTTGTGCAAGCCTCCTAAAGCTGAAATCTAGAAGAGAACTAATGCTCTAGTTATATTTGAAATCCAATAGTGGAACCCAAGTCACAACAAGTGTGAACTTGGAATAGTGGAGTAGGAAAGGTTGCCCAAACCACTATAAAACTATGTCTCTTCGTGTGGTTTGATTATTTGCGTTTTACTGCTTTATTTTTCTCCATATTTTCCGCTTGTTTCATTAAGGGGATTAAATTAAAAAGGAAAAAAAATTCTATTTAAGTAAAGAATTCTTAAAATATCCAATTCACCCTTCCCCTCTTGGGTTGTTACCATAAACTTGGGACCAACATACTTCCCCCTGCAAGCGACACTATTTCTAATTCATGATCTAAGGGGTTATGAGACAAGTTATGTTCATGTACAAAATCAAATGATATGAAAGACCTAGTAGCACCCGTGTCAAATAAGGTATGTGCATAACTATTAAAGACACGAGTGATACCTATAATCATACCTTGAGGAAGTTGGTCTTGTCCTGCATGAAGTGCATGAACCTGTGCTTTGGGCCTCTGGTTTTGTTGTATACCTCCTTGTGGTTGTTGCACTACTAGTCTACCAGGTGGTCGATTTTGAGGCCGATTTGGTTGTGGCTAATTCTACATTGGGCCCACGTGGGGCAATGTTTAGAAATATGACATGCTTCCCTACACTTATAGCACACCACAGAGCTAGTGCAATCCCAAGACGAATGCCCAATTTGTCCACATTTAAAACAAGCACCCGAAATAAAGTGACATTCCCTTGAATGGAACTTACCACAATTCTCACACTTCTTGTTCCTTTTAAGCGCAAATTTCTTAAATATTTTAGACCACCCTTTTTGGCCAAGTGTAAACTTGAGACATTCCAGTTGGCTTCCATATTTCTTTGAGGATGGTTCTCCTACATGGCTCATAACTTCTCCAGCATGAGACTTGTTTTCGTTAATTGTCATCCTTTCTGTCATAAAACACAATAATTATTTAATAATATACCAATGTCACACTAAGACAATAATCTATGCATTCTACACTTATTAGTAATACTAAAATATTTAGCAACATGAGATTAACTCTTATTACATCAAAAATTGCAAATCTATTTGCTAGGGCATTGAAATTTTTTGTGGTCTTTTCCTCCACACTTGTGGCAAATGAGTGCTTTTTCTGGGCATTCTAGCAACAAATGATCTTTTGCCCTGCAATTAAAATAGGAGTGGCGGAATTTGCAAGGTGGGGCATGCTGCCTCCCACAAAAGGCACATTTTTTGGAAAGTCTTCCTCGTGAAGAGGTATCCTTGTTCTCCTTTCCTCTCTTATTTCTTTTTCTTGACTCCTCCTCGGTGGTTCCTTCCAGCATTTTTGGCTCCTTCACTCCTAAGGGAATGACATTGGTAGTCCTTACCATCAATGGAGGAGGTTGTTGGAGAGTAGGCTCATCTGCCCTTTTGTTCTGGGTGTGCCTTTTGCCAGACCCTACGATCCGATGACGATGAAGAATTTGGGGACCTCTGACTTGGGATTATTTGTAGAGGGATCTGTTTCGTTGAAGGCGTCTCTGTTGCCTTCCCAGAAGTCTCTACCGATTGTGGAGGGTATACCTCAGAGTTGGTTTCTTCAAGTTCTCCCTCCTAGTCTGTGTCCCATACTACCCACCTCGGTGGAGTAGGTTTCTACCATCGCAACTCATATTGCACTACTATTATTGCCCCAAGCAATAAGTCCATCTTTCGATGTAATGAAGCTAATCCATTTTCAGGGTCGAGTCATGGTCTATTCTCCTTATGGTGGTCTTAGTGCAAGATAATAGCAAGCCATTATCTGAAATAAAAAAAAAAACATGACATGAGTTCCTTTGATGGCATTATTATGCAATTTAAGCCCTTATCCACACATGATTTGCTCTAATATTGCTTACAACGCCCCAACCTCAAAAACAACAGTTTCGTGCTGAGCTTCGGCCTGAGGGTTATCTATCAAGATCTATCATATGTTGGGCTCAAACTCTCTTGGATACGAGATAATGAAACTTAATAAACTATAATAAAATGAATCAATTCAAATCAAATAATAGTGGAATATCTATTCAACTAAGTCATCACAAAATTATTATGTTATTACAATGAAATCATGGAAAAATAAATAAATAAATAAATAAAATGAATCTAGTCATGCTTTTGCTTCAACTTCAGAGAACTACCCTAAGTATATTGGGCAATCTGTAGGACAACAATGACATATAAACAACATGAGTAAACTTTGTAAGTAGAATAAAGAAAGTTGTTTGCATTTTATAGTCTCTAAATGCAATAATCACCATGTGTCCCTCTTTTAGCTCAATATCTAACTTATTAGATTCATCTACTAGGCTTATCGACACGACGTTGCACATTGATGTCATAGGTGAGCCTTAAATAGTGGTTAAAATCATAAATAAGATATTTAGCCAATCTAACTTTATAATTCAAGCCTCAAATGAAAAATCAGAACCCTCCATTTGACTTAGAACATCCAAAAACCTACAAATTGACTCTTGGATCACCCAAATTAGAGTTTGGGGTCCAATTTGATGAAAGATCATGCGTAGATGGCTTTGGGCATGCCACGTGGCATGTCGAGCTAGCCACCAGCACTGTCATGTGGGCTTGGATAACGGGCCTCCTCTGTTGTAGGTTGTTGCCCCCGTTTAGTTGTTCATCAAGGGTCTCATCTACTGGGCTTGGCCTAGTTTGGTTTCGTCGGATTTTGCCGTCACCGTCGCCGGGGTCATCGCTGCCGGTTGTCATCCTGTTGGGCCCCACCTGGCCCAACTTGCTGCTGATTCTACTGGGCCCAATCTACCAACCCATGAGCTAGCGCAGTTGTTGGACTCGCTGGGTTGATCTTCTGAGCCTCTGAATGAATTATTTCCCAAAAATGTGTAGTATGGTGTTTTCATAAAAATCTTTTCTCCGCACAACCTCGTCAACAATTTCTTTCCTCTTGAATTTTTCACCTCCCCTCCAAATCCCTCTCCCTTAGCTTAATAAGCCTCAGTCACTTTGTCGTTCGTGGTATAAATCCGGAGAAAATCTCAATTGCTGCCATGGAACCTATTTTGATCGAGTATTACGAGCAGAATTTTGACTTAGTAAAATAAAATTCCTTTAGGGGAAAATAAATTATATATATAATAACATTGCTTTTGTAACTACTCAAACCCATGTAACTTCTGGATCAAGTAGCTTTCTTAACCATTTTTTTTTATCAAAGTCAAATTTTCAATGGTCAAAGGTCTACCGACACATAGGCTTCACATATTAAAAATACACTTTTGAAAAGTATATATTACAGGCGTTAATGGATCAAGTTAAACAGATTGGAGCCTAAACATAATCCTAACCCATTTAAAATATCTTAACCCTAATCCGTTTATTAATCTATTTAAAAAATCTCAACCCTAATATATTTATGACCCATTTAATAAATGGATCGGCTAGTTATTAACGGGTTGTATAGTAGACAACCTAAAGGCCTAAACTCTTATAGACGATGATATTCCAAGGAAAGGCGAGAGGATATATTTGGCATTAGGTAAATGAAAATAAGATAATATTAGGAAAATGAAATTAGGAAAGCATTGAAAAAGAAAAATTAGGTGACAAGAGAAAAACTTAACAAGAGAAAATAATCAAAGGTTTGCATTTATATATGTATATAACGTTAATGGGTTAAACAAGTTAAATAGATTAAACGAGTTGAATGAGTTATATAAGTTAAACGATTATTAAACAGATTGACTGAGTTATAAAATTTCAACCTTAATTCATTTATTTAAGTGATAATTCCTCTTATACCCATAACAAAAGCACATAATTCCTTTTATACCTATAACATTTTGTAAATTGCTTTTATACTCATAACATTTCATCCTAAATTCCTCTCACACTTATGTCTTTAAAACTATCATTATCAACCTCATTGATAAGACGATTTTGTCCATTTAAAATTTTTTAATTGAGATAATTTAACCTTAACATGACTTGATTAATGATAGTAAATATTAATATAAGATATCAAATAACTTAAAAGTCATATTAAGGTTAATTTATTTTAATTAGAAAAAAAATTAAAATGGCAAAATCGTCTTTTCGATGGGATAAATAACGGTTGTTTTAATAACGTGAGTATGAGAAGAATTTATGTTAAAATGTTTCGAGTATAAAAGGAATTTATGAAATAGTGTGGGTATAAGAGGAATTATGTGCATTTGTTATTAATGTAAGAAGAACTATCTATTTATTTAATTAAATGGTTAAGCAGGTTAGTGGATCATAACTCATTCATTTAAAATTCGCAACTTAAACTCATTTATAAATAGATTAGACGAGCAAGTTGACAAGTTAACCATGACTATTAACACCCACTCATGACGTGAACTCAAAGTATGGACGTTTTTAGAATTAAATGCAAATAATGGAAACATTTGAGATCTTGAAAAGATTATGAGTATATTTAAAATTAAATTCGAGTGCATTAGATGTAAGACCAATAGAAAAACACGTTTGACACCATGTAGTGGCATATAATCACAACTCATATATCTGTATCCTGATGGCCTGCTGTACTCATTCTCTTTTATTTTCTTTTCTAAAAAAATTTATTTCACTAACATTTCCGCTGTTACATTTTTCTCCGATGGCATCATTCCGGGATTACATCCATCCAAACTGAAAGAAGTCATGGAAAACCTAAAATTGACATTTTTACTAGATTAAAACTCGCTGCATTACTTATCTGTATCCATTATTATAGAAGATAACATCACCAACCAGCCAACCAATCTTCAATCAGCAACAATCCACACAGCGGATGGACAAATCAAAACGCTTTCATTGACGATTAAACTGACCTGATAAACCTCTCAGTAATTCTGGTTTTTCATTTCCCCATTTTTCATAGACATGGAAAGCATCTGATAGATGGATGGACAGCTAGGATGTCAATTGGGCGGGTCTGCCACACTTACACATAATCCCTGCATCAGATTTCACAGCATCATCTGCCTCCTCTGCTTTCATCAGTAGTTTCTTGGCTTCTAATTCCTTGTCTTCAACCAGCTCCTCTTGCTCTGCTTTCCTTATCCCCTCCTCGTCTTCCACCACCTCCTTGTCCATCCCTTCCTCCTCCTTGCACTCAGCTTCAGCAACTCTCCTCCTCATCTCCTCCACCACATTCCTCATTCCGGCGTCCGCCTCGTCGTTGCAGCTCATGAAGATCTCCGCCACGTCCGCAGGAGTCATCTTTACTTGCTCCAGCAGCCCCTCCGCCTCGCGGAACAGCATGTGCTCCTCGATCTGCAGGTAGTTCCAGGCGAGGATCTTGAACGCCTTGAACTCGCAGTAGCTAAGATTGATGTGCTTGTCCATGCGGCCGGCGCGGAGCAGGGCCGGGTCCAGCTTCTCCTTGTGGTTGGTGGTGAAAATCATCAGCCGCTCTCCGCCGCACGACGACCAGAGCCCATCCACGAAATTCAGCACCCCAGACAAACTGACGGTGCTGAACATCGAGTACCCACCTTGCCGATCTCTCTCCCCGCCGCCTCCTTTCTCGGCATTCTCCCCTCCGCCGGCGGCATCGTCGCAGCCGAGTTTCTCCTTTCTGGGGAACTTCTGCTTCCGGTCGGAGAGGTCGAGCGTGCAGTCGACATCCTCGACGACGATGACGGACTTGCTGGAGGTGGCGATGAGGAGTTTGCGGAGCTGGGAGTTGCAGGTAACGGCGGTGAGCTCGAGGTCGTAGATGTCGAAGTCTAGGAAATTGGCAATCGCAGCGATGAGGCTGGTCTTGCCCGTGCCAGGGGGCCCGTAGAGGAGGTAGCCGCGCTTCCAGGTGCGGCCGACCCGGCTGTAGTAGTCCTTGCGGGCGACGAACTTCAGTAGGTCGTCCTCGATTTCGCTGCGGAGGGCAGGGTCGATGGCGACGGTGTCGAAGGTGGAGGGGTGGGAGAAGGGGACGGAGGACCAGAGGCGGCCGTTGTCCTCAGCGGAGCGGTTGGTGTAGAGCTTGCGCTCGCGGTTCTTGAACTTGATGCGGGCGGCCTCGTCGATGAGGTGGGGGAGGTAGAGGGAATGGACGAGGGCCTTGTGCTTCTTGTGAAAGGAGAGCTCGAAGTAGCGAGATTCGTGGGAGCGGACGTAGCCGTAGCCGTAGCCGTTGGATTTCTTCTCGATGGTGTGGAGCGACCACTTGAGGCGGACGCCGTCGAAGGTGTCATCGATCTTCTGGGTGGAATCCATGGTAAAAGTGAGGGATTTGGAGTTCTTGGGCTTGGAAAGCTTGAGGACGTTGGCGGAGGAGAGGCATTTGGAGGAGAGGTAGCACTGGACCGAGTCGAAGAGCTCGTTGTTGTAGGCGGAGTCGAACTCCTCGATGATGATGGTCACATTCGTTTGAAGGGCCGCGAAGATGAGGAGGAAGAAGCGCTTCAGCAGCTGGTAGAGCTCCGGCGGGAGAAAGTCGCGGAGGGCCGTGCGGAGAAACATGACGGTCGCCAGGATGGAGCCAATGGATTTCCAGTCCAGCAATTCCATCATCGCCATCTCTAATGTCCTCCTCTCTCTCTCTCTCTCGGGCTCTTCTGCTCCACTGCTTTTGTTCTGGGCACTGGGGGTAAAAGAGGCGAACTCGTGCGCAAGTCTGGACTCTGGTCGAGGACTGGAGGGAGCGCGTTAAAGAGTGAGTTTTTTTTTTTTTATAATTTTCTTTTCTAGTTCGGCGGAAGCAGACAGTGGGCTGTAGTTCGCAGAAGGTGCAGGACAGCAGGATGACGATGAAGCGTCCGTGCACGAGGAAACGTTCGTTTGCAAACTTGCAAAACTGAGGCATCACAGACTAGTCATTTCAGTGTTCATATTTCAGACAACGGTGTGTGTCATGCCTTATCACGGCAGAAAAGTTGGAAAAAATTGGGCAGCGGAAGTTCATGCCAACTCCAAGGGCCGTCTGGGAAGATAAAATTCGTCATATTTGCCTAATTTTTTAGACTTTCCTGCCATGACTATGTACGACACTCCCTGTGCTCCGAAATCTAAATGCTGAAATGACTATGATATTATCTTTTAACGTTTTTAAAAAGTTTTACATTCTTAGGGCAGTTTTTGAGGTTTCCAAATCAACCCCAAATTTATATTTTCGAAGTTGATTTTGAAATGTGAAACCGCTTGGACTTCCGTGTGCCCATTTCGTTGAAAGGAATGCCTTGTGTTAATTTCAAATATATTTTCTATATTTGTCCTTAATTGTAAATATACTCATTGAGGGTGTATTTGATAATAAGAAAAAAATCAACTTAAGAGAGTATTTTAGAAGTAATAAAACTTTTGATTATTTTTTAATTATTTTACAATTATATTTTTTAATTATTTTTTCACATTTTTTATATAAACTACCAACTTTTCAATTATTTTTACATAACTAACCTTATTCTTTTTACACATTATTATTATCTCTATCATATCACATCATTTTCTCACTTTGACAACTTTTACTTAAAAAACTTTTCATAAAAAAGCTTTACCCCCAACTAAATACACCTGAAAAGTTTTTGATATAAAAATATTAAAAATTGAAAGAAAATAATGTGATATAATAGGGTTAATGATGAAGAGTAAAGTGAATAAAATTAAAATATATAGGTAAATTGTATAGGTAGTTGTGTAAAAATAATTAAAAATAGGGCAGTTATATAGAAAAATATAATAAAATAATTTTAAAATGAGATAATTATGGAGAGTGAAAAGATTTAAATTGACATGTTTTAGCTATTACGAAATATACTCTAAAAGTTTTATTACTTTCCAAATACACCCTAAGAGTTTGTTTGAGGATATGAGGTTTTGGAGGTATGAACCTCATGGTGCCTACACTGTTAAGTCTGCTTATAGGGTGTTCCGCTCGGGATTTGGCTGCTCCCCCAATCCTTCGTTTATAAGGCCATCTGGCGAACAAAGCTTCCATCCAAAATCATCATTTTCGGCTGGAGACTGTTCATGGATGGCCTCCCGACATTTCTCAACCTACGGTACAGGGGCATTGACGTCGATCCCGTGTGCCTCTTTTGTAGATCCGGTCTCGAGGATACCAATCATTTATTTTCAAAGTGTGAATTTACCAGGGGGATTTGTTTGAGGGCCGCAAGACATACCTCTCCGTTTGCCACTGTTCAGGAGATTATCACTTCCTTAGTGGCGTGCCATAGGCCAAAAGATCTCGCTTTCTTCATCCTCTTCTGTTGGAGGATTTGGTTCTTACGAAATACACTAAGGGCTGAGTGACTCAACGGACTTCTCCAACACACTTGATTAGTGCAAGGAATATATAGAGCAACACCGTAGGGCTGCCCACCTCATCGTCGAGGGCGCGGTCGATCGACCACTTGTCCTCAAATGGGCTAAACCACCGGATGGATCTTTCAAAATGAATGTTGATGCCAGTATTATTGATCAGACTTCGTCTATAGGCTTTGCGGCGATTATCTGGGATTCCAGGAGCTCCTTCATTGCTGCTAAAGGATGACAATAATGTGGCTCGATGGAGCCACTACTCTTGGAGGCACATGCCTATCTCTTAGGAGTCAGATGAGGTCTCAAGCTCAACCTTGAGAAATTTCAAATCGAATTTGATTCCCTCCTCCTAGTCCATTTCCTATCTATGAATGGCCCCATCTCCTCCCCGGTTGGTTTGGTGATCAATGATATCAAAGCTATTCTCCAATCTTCAAATATCGTCTCCGTGCACCATGTTCTTAGGCAAGGGATTACTGTAGCACATACTTTGGTAGAATTTGTTTCAGTTTCTGTTATGGATCAACAGGTGTGGTGGGACAACCCCCCATGTTATACATGAAAAAATTTATACAGATATTTTTTGGCAATGAATTGCTCGGATCATCCTATCCAATCTCCCTTCCAAATTGTTAGGGAGCGGGGATAAGGAGCTTCCTTCTCATAAAAAAAAAAGAATATTTTAAGAATTGTATGATTAATAGAAAATAATGTAGGGTAAAGTTGGAATCAGGGGTTGTTTGGTAATGCTAATGTGTGGGAAATCATGGTTTTCTTTGGAAATTGTACCAATACATATTTTTCAAGGCATGATTTTGACATCTAAATTTTCTATTTTTTCACTTTTACCCCTATTTTCTAATTATTTTTCCTTCTAACAACCTTATGTATTCCAGCTCTACCCTATTATTTTTTATTAATTACACAATTTTTAAAATATCGTATATATCATTTCCTATAATCCCACACTTTTTCAATTTACCAAACGTCTCTAATTATTTTAACATATCTTTCTATACAACTCCTATATTTTTCAATTATTTTTACACATTCTTCTCTACCGCTATCATCTACTTCTAATCATTACTCCTATCTTTTTAAAATTTTCTCTAAAACAATATTTTGATTTTTTTCACAAATTACCAAACACATTTTAAGGTGTATTTGAGAATAGATAAAACTTTTGATGAAAAATTTTGAAAAGTAAAAGTTGTCAAAAATATGATAGGTGTAATAATGAGGAGTAAAGAGGATAAAGTTAAAATAGATAGGTTAGTTGTGTGGGTATTTGTGTAGAAATGATTGAAAAGTAAGATAATTTCATAAGAAAATATGAAAATTAATTAAAAATATGATAGTTGTGGAGAGTAAAATATTTTATATTGAAAAGTTTTAACTTAATATTTTTAACCATTGTCAAACACATCCTATTAAAAAATTTCGGATTCATCAGTTTTCATGATCGTTAAGAACACCCTATATAAATTATATTATCTGAATTATTCATATTTAAAATTTTTTCCATCGTCGAAATGTTTCAGTTTTATTTTATTACTGACGTAATTTAATTTCGATGATTCTTGTCACCAATGTTTAAAATTATATTTAATTTATAATTTTACTTTTCAAGAATAAAAAAAAAAGGGGTCATTTTCACCATTGTCGCTCTCGGTGCGGAATGGCGAGGCTGCCGGAGCGGGATTGGAAGGTGCACGTCGGGAGTAGATTGGGAGTTGGTGGAGTAACACGTGGGCCAAAAAATAATAATGGAGTTTACGGACTTGGGAATGCTGATCCTCTGTCACCAGCCACAATGATATCCTTTCCATCCAATTATATGGGGCCACGTAGTTCCTACAGTTACATCGCACGTCCTTATATTCTTTTAGGGCCAGGCGGGGTTATGTCCAGTCGAAGGCAAAGGACACACAGTGGCCAACTTGACAAGCACGATTTCAGAAAAATAAAAAAAAGTTTTCGTTCATGCCAGTTGTTAAGTAAAAATACTTTCTTCACGGGCCTTTGTTTCAATCATTTTTAAAATGTTTTGAATCATTATCGTAGCCATTAGCCACCATCTTACACGTTAGGAAGCACAACGTTATTTCTTAAACATGGGCTCAACTTTTGTGTGTTAGAAACTTGTGCTAATTAACGCACAAAATGATCATGGCCTCATTTCTTATCCGTAAAAAAAAAAAAATTTTGTTTTTTCAAAAAGTTTTTGACTAGATTGTTAATTTATCAATTTAATTTATAAATTAATTTTTATCAATGTTAAGGATGTACATATATTTATTTTAAATTTTTAAGTATATGGGTATGTTTTTTTTTATTGGGAAAATTTACATACATCTCAACACATATTACACTGAAGGTCGGAGACATTTTTACAAATTTGGAGACACTGCTCCACCAAGTAAAGAGAAAGACACAGCTTCCAACAATCAAACGGGAGACTACTTGCTCCCACGAACAACGAGAGAACACATCTCCCACTTTAGGTTGAAATCCATTTGCTGGATTCGAACCCACGACAGAGCTGCCGAAAAACTTATACTGACAGCGCTAACCAATCGAGCACGACTCGGTTGGCAATATATGGGTATATTAGTTATTTTAAATTGTCGAAAAATAACTAAAATACCCTTATATTTAAAAATTCAAAAAACATATACGCATCTTCAAAATTGGTAAAATTTAGTTTATAAATTAAGCATAACTAAAATAACAATTTTGGGATATTTTTGGTATTTTATAAAATACATTGACAATATTTAAGAGGGTAAAAACCCGTCTCATTTTTTATGCTCACTATTATACCATGCAAACCAACAACAACATTAAAAGTGCCAGGAGCATAGGATAACTTTTTAATGCAATGGTCGGAAGAAATTACCTATGCCTGGTACGGGCAAATAGAGGTAGGTTGTTTGAAGGATAGCTAGTAGTGGTGAGATGATGGGTTTTACACAAACACACTCTGTTGAAAAGTTATAACATCTTGGGCAAGTTTTCTATTTTACCAAATTAACCCTTATAAAAAAAGTTTGGAGAAAAAATTAAAAAAATTGTATTTTAGACCAGTTTAAAATGAGGTCATTTCACACCGCTCTGAAATGATCATGACTCAATTAAACTTGAACACACATTGATAGCTATCTCAACTTTTGTACTTTTTTAAAAATAATTAGAAATTTTACTACTTAATTACCTTATTTTTTTTAGTTTTACTTCTATATCCCATCTATGTTATCACATAAGTATCTTTCTTTTTTTTTTCAATTTATTCTCACTACATCGCATCACTTTTATATTTTCAAAAATATTTTCTTCCATTTTCCTACCCACTCCTTACACAAAATAAGAAACGACACCTTTTCGATCATATTGTTAACCCTATTTACAAAATTTACTAAATTCTAACTTCTATTTATAATATTTAAAAGGTTCTATTTCTATGTAACTACATGACATAGAAGTGGTTAACTACAACCCCTTATATTTTTTATATTTTGATGCTTCATAAGACATCCACTCTACTCATTATATGCTCAATGTCATTTTGACCTAGGAACAGTTTTTGGTATTGAATAAACCTTTTGAAAGAATATTTTTTGGTGAAATTTTTTTTGAAATATAAAAAGTGATAGATATAATAGAAGTAACGATGATAAGTAAATTAGATAGATTTTAATGGTCTTCTACCCCCAAGTGCATGAGTCATAAACTGTAGTATTTAAAAAATCGATTTCACAGGGAATTCGGGAATCGTAGACTTCGTTGGTTTAAATATTGATCAAATATAAGAGAGATAAAATCAAAAGACAATGATAAGGGCAATATTTAATATCAAAATGCATGAAAAGAATTAAAGATCAATAGATGAGAGTTCTAGGATTTAGAATTTTACACATGTTTTTCTATGATGGATAATTGGTTCACTTGTTTAATCCAAACAATACACAATATCCTTCATAAACAAAAAGAAAATCATCTTCGCATAGATTCAAATGCTATCACAAACCTAAGATTACAAGTTTAATTGTAATGTTCTCAATGAATCCAAACAACAAGACAAATTTATTGAAAGCCTCCATCAAAACAAATAATAAAAATTAAAGAAAAATAGAAAGGAAAGCTTATTGATTGGAGTTGTTCAATAGTGTATTAAACTGCTAATTGTAGTGAACTCAAATAGTTGGATCGCAATTTAAGCTATATCTAAGTTTTGATGATTAATAACCAATTTAGAGAATATCAAGGCTATAATGTGTTTAGTTTAATGATTAAAATTAAAATTCTAAAATTCAAGTGCAAAGTACTCAAGTTGCAAAGCTAAATGACTTCAGCATCGACTTGGGTTAAATTAATAATTGACCCAAATCGACTCTCGAATTGACTTCAGATGCATTTTTATAGTCAGAGAGTTGAGTATTGAGGTTTGATAGCTAAAGTCATACCCCAAGTACACTCTACATGCGACTTTGGTCAAGTTGTAAAATGAAGTCGACTAAGACTATGACTTGGAGTTAATCAATTGACTGAGGATTCTTCTGACTTAAATCTGAAGAGTGAAGAGTCAATTTCGCCATGCGACTTAGGTTAAGTTAGATCCAAAGTTGATCTAGATTTTGAGACTTGAAGGGTTAAGAGAGTCTAATGAAAATTTTTCTAAGTACTAGATTCGCACATGAAGTTGACCCAAGACCAAAACTTGAAAAAAGAAGGCCAAAAGAAAGAAGTTTTAAAGTTTTTAAATTTTCAAAGTGTAGTGAAGTCGAAGCCTAAGTTGACTTCACATGCGATTTGGGTGAAGTCTCAATTTTATGTTGACTTATAGTGGAACTTGGAGAGTAAAAGTTGAAGGCAAACTCTCTGAAAGCATTTAGAAGTTTGAAGTCAAGAACCAAGTCGACTCCAATTTACAACTTGGGTGAAGTCACAATCCAAGTTGACTTCAAATGTAACTTAAATCATAACAGTCATAATTTTTTGAACATTAGCACATTTAATACACTCCGCCTATCTCCTAATGTTCAAGTTTCCCTGAAAACTATATAAAACACATCAAATGGAGCTATGAAGGTTAGCAAGAGAATTTATTGAGCCTCAACCTCACAACATTGAAGCTTTAAAGAGTGCATTAAGTGAATTTTCAAGCAAGACTATTAGAGCCAATTGCAAGTGCTTCAACTTATCATCTTCTTTGATTCTCCAAAGCTTGCTACCATGCTTCCATTATTCTACACAAATTCTGTAAAATATAGACTCATTTGATTTACTCATTTCATGCTATATTGAGTTATTTGGCTTGGTATTGGAGACCAAAGCTAAGATGAGAAACAAGTAGTGTTTAGTTAGAGTGTAACCCACTAGCTACTTGTGATATTGTTGTAAAGGTCGTCTAGAGCTAGAATCTAGAAGAAAGCTGAGACTCTAATTGTATTGCTACTATGATAGTGGAACCCAAGATACAAAGAAATGTGTGCTTAAAAGAGTGAAGTAGGAGTGTTGCCCAAACTATTATAATTCTGTGTCTTTTGGTGACTGTGTGATTGTCTTATCTTTTACTTTCTACCTAGCTTTATTTGTTTCAATCAAGGGGTTTAAAATAATCTGGGTCAATTTTTAATTTGCCAAGAAATATTGAATAATTGAATTCACCTCTCCCTCTTGGGTTACGCCAATAACTCGAGATCGACAATTGTAACTTGCTTCCTTAATCTCTCTTTGGCTTTACACTTTCTCTCAACCTTAGTTCTCAATCCTTGCTCAAAACCACATCTAAAAGATACCCTAAATTGAGTAGAACAAGTGTTTATATAGAGGGTTTTCACAATTTGCGCAAGATGGGTGCAACTGAGATTATGTTATTTGTCCGGGTGGCTAACACGACTTAAGCCATGCTTCCTCCAGGAAACATGGTCTGGGCCATATCCCTCTCTGATGGTTGGTGATTTGCTCTGAATTTTGTCAATGTTCTACCCAACACACCTTAAATCGTGTTGGTACTTTTTCAATAGTCCTTGCTTATGTTGATCACTAATTTGACTCCTTTTTAGCTCTATAATTCATCCAAATAAATGCACATCAGTTATATATTGATCCTTGAACATCAATTCTTCACGATTTGCACATTTTTTGATACTGAAATAATTTGAATTCATGCACATCGTTTATATATGAGTATTTTGCACTAAACAAAGCATATTTTATAATTTAAACTCACAAAATCGTACTTAAACCAATGATTTAATCATTAAATCATTCAATTTATAAAGAATAACTTGGAAAGAATAAATACTCTCACACTTAAACTGTTTCCTGTCTTCAAGCAAATATAATTCACCATAGGTCATAAGTTAAATATTAGGATCAAGTAGGCATACCAAATCTCAAAAGCATAAGAATTGAATGTCTAGTAGTGTAAAATGGTTAAACATAATTCTCGACGTGCAATTATTAAGAAATTATCTGTGAACTCAATCAATGGCAATTGCAAATCAAATTTTAAGTTTTGATGATTAACACTTGATTTGATATGTTTTAAGGTCACTATTTAATTTGGGTATATGCATGAAAGAAAGAGATTCAAAATTCAAGTGCAAACAACTAAAGTTGTATATTTTGTTGGAAATATGAGGAAAACTAGCTAAATCTATGTTTTGATGATTAACAAATCAATTTGAGAAAGTCTTGGCTAC
>JAXCLR010000105.1:44844776-44879752 GCA_035584095.1 Annona squamosa
ACCCTAATTGCCATAATTAGCAAAAATCATAAAATACCTTCGTAATTCCATAATTCATAAATAATCATCAAATACATGTTCAATGCATACATATGGCTTACTTGGGTTGGGGTTTCACATACCGACTCACTTTCGGCTCTGGTGATTAAATTTTTAATCACCCTTCTTAATAAAACCCTAATTGCAACATCTCGTAAAATCTTAAAATCATCCAAAAATTCCGTTTAATCATATATATAGGTCCAAGGCATACATTGGACCCTGCTTAGGTTAGGGTTTCACAGTTATCATCAAATGTTTGAAAGTGTTTGACCAAGATTAGTTTTCAAGAAGATTGAAAAGATGAAGACTTATGAGGATGAATCATGAAGAAACAAGAAAAATTATACAAACAAAGCAAGATCACATTATGTCAAAGTTCCAATGAATTAAATAGTAAGTGAAGTCGTAATCCAATTTAACTTCACCTGCGGCTTGGGTTAAGTCTGAGACCAAGTTGACTCAAGAGTGTAACTTGATTGAGGAACTAAAGACTAAAGTCGCAACCCAAGTCGACTAAAGTCTGCGACTTGAATCGCAATGATCAGAAAAATTCAAATGCTGGTGCATTAAATGTGCGCCACCTACCACCAAATGTTCGAACTTACTCCTCCCCTATTTAAGACGCTTCAATTAAAAGGGAGAGATAGAGAAAAAGCATTGATTGAGTTTAACCTTCTTATTCTCAAGCGTTTAACTAACCATCAAAAAAAACTTCCAAGAAGAACTAAGTGATAAATTGCAATTGCTGAAGTGCTCCATCAACAACTCATTCCACACATTCTTCTCCACACAAAAACTTATTTTCTACACACCTGTAAAGCGTAGCATCATTTTTCTTTATTGTTCTTTTGTATTTCCACTTGGTTAGGTATTAGAGACCAAGAACAAGCGAAAGCAAAGTAGCACGTGATTGGAGTGTGACTTGTCACCTAATTGTGTAGAAATTATAAAAGCCCCATGGAGCTGGAATCTAGAAGAGATTAAGTACTGTAATTATATTTCCATTTTGCTTAGTGAAACCTAAGGCACAAAGGTGTGCTCTTGGAGGAGTGGAGTAGGGAAGGTTTCCTGAACCACTATAATATCTTGGTTTACTTATGCTTATTCTAATTGCTTTTATATTGTCCACGTTTTTCATTCCAGGAGACTATTCACAAGGGGTTACAACTGAAATATCAAAAGTTTTTTTACCCAATTCACCGATCCCCTCTTGGGTTTTGCCTTTAACTAGGGACCAACACAATGACGTCGACTCACAGGCAAGAATTGTCGGTTAACGGATACTTTGTGGCTTCAGAAAGGTTGAATTCCATTTTTTCATCTCCAACTGTTAAAGAAAGTTAACCATTCTTGATGTTTATGATGGCTCCAGCAGCTACTAGGAAAGATTTCTAAGAATGATGAGGATTTTGGTCTTCCTCCATGTCCAGGACTACAAAGTCGATGGGAATGAATAGTTTGTCAACTTTTAAAAGTACACCTTTAAGAATGCCAACTGAAAATTTAATTATCAATCAACAAGTTGGAGTGACATATAGGTGGGTTTTGGATCTCCCATGTTCAACTTTTTACAGATGGAGAGAAGAATTAGACTTACACTGGCTCCGAGAGCACATAGCGCATTGTTGATTTGAACATTTTCAAGAGCACAAGGAATGAAGAATTTCTCGGGATCTTTAAGCTTTTCTAGTAGCTTGTTTTATAGGATGGTGTTGCACTCCTCAGTGAGTACAATGCTTCCGTGCCCCTCGAGCTTTCTTTTGTTAAACAACATCTCTTTTAGGAATTTTGCATAAGTTGGCACATGAGAGATCATGTTAATGAATGGCACGTTGATTTTTTTTATTTCAGTGAATGGCACGTTGATTAATAAGTTCTTGAGTGTTGAAATAAGTTTCTCGAACTGCTTTTGAAGTTTTTCCTGTCTTTGCCTTTGAGGGATGGAAAGAGGAGGTTGATAAAGAGGTGGTAGGATGTATGGCTTCTCCACTACTAGCTCAGGTTATGGCTCCTCTTCTTGCTCTTATACCTATTCGGCCTCCTTTTCAGTGTTAATTTAAGATGGTTGAAGTGGTTTGAGCTGCTTTCCACTCCGTAAAGTGACTGCTTGCACTTGTTCTCTTAGCTTTACTTCAAGTTGGCTATGGAGTTTGCCTTGTTCTCTATGGGATGAGGTAGTGGCTTGTTGGGCAATTTGGTTTTCAAGCAAATTAACATGGGTTTGAATTTGGTCTTATCTTTCAAATAATTTATTAATTTAAGGATTAGAAGATTGGGTTGAAGGTGGTGTGAGTAAAGCAGGTTGAGTTTGATATGATGGTGGGTTGAGAAATTTTTTTAGAAAACCAAGTGGCTTATTGTTTAAATCATAGTTTTGGGTATTTGACTAGTTTGTCCAAGAAAAGTTAAGGTGGTTTCTCCATCTAGGGTTGTATGTATTCGAGTAAAGGTTACCATAAGTGTGAGTATCATACTAATTGTTAATTGCATTGGCCTGCTTGCTTGCGGTGTCCTGGATGGCAAAACTACACTCAAACGTGTAGTGTGAAGCTCCACAAATCTCACATGATGTTAAAAAAATTATCGAGAAATGGATGCACTTCGGTCTGTGGATTCCTGCTTCTTTTGTTGCAATAATTGGTCAAGTTTAGCATGGAGAGAATTCATAGATTTGATATCATATACATTCCCTTGCTAAAAAGGTCCTCAAATATCATCGTATTAAGAGTCATAAAGAGACAAATCATTGAGAAATTCAAGAACCCCCTCATCAATAAGTCACATGAATCAGCCTCTGGTGGTTGAATTAACGACACTCCAAGTTGCTCTGTCGAGTCCGTTGAAGAAATTTTCTATGATATCACCTTGAGAGATGCTATGATGTAAATGTTGGAATCAATATCAAATTAAGCACAATCCATGTTTTGATGATTATCTACTCAATTTGAGATTGCTTTGGGTACTAATGTGGTTTGTTAAAATTGGTTAAAGGCTAAAAACTTAGATTTCAGAATCCGGCAGACCAAGTCGCAAAGCCAAGTCGACTTAGCCATCGACTTGAGTGAAGTTGATACCCAAGTTGACCTGAAGATCGACTTCAAGTGACCAAAACCTTCCAGCGTCGAATTTTGGAACCAAGACAGGTGAAGTCATAGTTTCAGTCGACTCTAGCTGCGACTTGGATAAAGTCGCAGACCCAACTCGACTCCACTATTGACTTCAAATGTTTAATTATTTCTAGCATTGAAATTAGGGTAGGAGACAAGTAAAGTCGCAATCGAAGTCTACTTCATATGCGACTTGAGTGAAGTTGCATTCCCAGGTCGACTCCAGATGCGACTTGAGTGAAGTTGGATCCCAAGTTGACCTAAGCATCCGACTTGAGTCAAGCTGAAGACAGATGCAGTCCAAACAAGCAAATATTCATAAATTAATCATTCAAGATAGTATATCATTTAAAGGAGAATCATTGGCTATATCTATGGATTACAAAATAAAAAAAGCAAATCATTCAAGTTCAAGGCCATGAAGATAAAGCTTTCAAGAGAAGATGGACATGCCAAGATCCAAGTTTAAGCATTTAAGATCAAGGGTATTATTAGAAGAACAAGATATGAGATGAATGACAAGCAACTAGGATCACTTTCAAAGAAATCCAAATTTCATCATGTGCATACAGAAAGTGAAGTCCCACCCGAAATCAACTTCACCTGCGACTTGGGTCAGGGCCAAGACCAAGTCAACCTGAAGTGGAACTTGAAGACATGCTGGAGACCAAGTCACAACCGAAGTCGACTCCAGTTTACGGCTTGGGTGAAGTCGCATCCGAAGTCGACTCCACATGTGACTTGGGTCGCGACGGTCGCAAAAATTCAAATGTTGGCGCATTAAATGCGCACCACCTACCTCTAAACATTTGAATTTACTCTACCATTATAAAAGAGCATTCAAGTGGACGTGCTAGAGGTTAGAGAAAGCATTCATCGTGTTCACCTTCCACCCTCTCAAAGCATAGTGATCAATATCAATTTCAAGTGAAGAACTTTGCTCCAACTTGCTGAGAGCTACATCACTTATCAAATTATTCTCTCAACAAGTTCTTCCACGAGCTAAAATCTGCCTACACAACTTGTAAAGTGTAGTTTTTTTATTTGATTTATTATTTGTATTTGATACTTGGTTTGATATTGGTGATTTGAACCAAGTGAAAGCAAAGTAGCGTTGTGACTTGAGTGTGATTGGTCACCTACTTGTTCAGTATTTTATGCAAGCTCCCTAGAGCTGGAATTTAGAAGAGAGCTACTGCTCTAGTTGTATTTGACAAATACATTAGTAGAACCCAAGTCACGACGGGTGTAAGCTTGGAAGAGTAGAGTAGGGAAGGTTGCCTGAACCACTATAAAATCTGTGTCTATTGCGGTTGTTTGCATATATGCTATTACTACTTTATTTCTCTTCATATTCTTCATTTATTTCATTAAGTGATAATTTTTAGAATACTCAATTCACCCCTCCCCTCTTGGAGAATAGCCATAAACTCGGGACCAACAAGTGGTATCAGAGCAGGTCTTTGAGTTTAAACCAAAGAGATCTTATATATGACATCCCAACAAACTTCCACTCTTGCATTTGCCGAGGGCCAATCATTCACAAGTAACTTTGGTTATTGGAAGTTGAGAATGGAACAATTAATCATGACTACAGATATAGATTCTTGGATTGCTATCCAAGATGGTATTGTGTTACCCCTTGATGAAAGAGCCTCCACATGGTCCAAGGAGGAAGTTAGAATCGTTAAAAGCAATGCAAAAGCCATGAACTCCCTCTTTTATGCACTAACGACATTTGAATATGATAGAGTATCATCTTGCCAAACCGCTAAAGAAATATGAGATACTTTTACATCTATTTATGAAGGAACTTCTCAAGTCCAAGGGACGAGAAAAAATATTTTGATTGGAGAGTTAGAAAACTTTAAAATGCTTGAGACTGAAAATATTTTTGAAATGTTTGTTAGATTTTCTAAAATTACTAGTGCCTTGAAAGGTCTCGGGAAAGCTATTTCTGAATCTAAGCAGGTAATGAAAATTCTAACAGCGCTACCCTAATCATGGACTCTCAAGATCACGACCATTGAGGAAGCAAAGGACCTCAACACGATACGACTTGAAGATCTCATAAGGTCACTCATGTCATATGAGTTGATAAAGAGGAGAAATGAGGAACAACATAAAGGCAAAAGAGCCATTGCATTAAAAGTTGTATAAGTTTCAGATGACTCTACCTCATCCTCTCAAAACGATGATGAGGAGATAGCGCTACTCATAAGATAATTCAGAAAATTTGTGACGAAAGGAAAGAACTTTAAGAGCTTTAAAGAAAGAAATTTAAAGGAGAAAAAGAAGGAGGCTACAAAGTGCTTCCGATGCGGTGGAATGGGGCACATGCAAGCCCAATGCCCAACACCCGAAAAAAACATGACAAGGGAACGAAGGGAAAAGAAGGATGGAGGCAAAAATAGAAAATTTCAAAAAGCTAAAGGAAGAGGCATGTGTGTCAACAAGGAGACGTCCACAACATGTAGCTCCTCAAATGAAGAAAATGAGGCTACAAATTCCACAAGGATCTATTGCATGGCTACAATGGAGGAAGATTTCAACCTATACTTTGCAACAACAAAAATCTTAGAGGATCAAACCACTTCAACAAATTGCACGAGTAGTGAAGAGGTAACCTCTAAGCCAAAATCTCTTTCTATTTTCTCTTCCACAAATGACTGTCTCAAATGTGCTGAATTGGAAGAACTATAACAAGCCTATGATTCATTATATGAGGAAATAAAGAAGTTGGGATGAAGAAAAGACAAAGTTATGCAGTAATTATTGTAAACGGAAAACTTCCAGAAAAATTTGACCATTTAACAAATGAAAAGAACACTTTGACAAGTGAGGTAGAAAACTTAAAAAAGAAAATAAATCATTGAATGAATCACTTGCTAAGTTCTCTAATCTACAGAAAAGCGTCAAAATATTTTTGAATATGACCACTCAAAATAATAAAAGAGGCTTGAGTATTTCACATTTGAGAAGGGAGAAATTAACAAGTCTAATGCTCCAAAGACTTATCAAAACCAAGCAAAACTCATCCATGCTAAACCAAAAATGAATCATATTACTTGGACCAAAAGACCAACTTGGGAACCTACCACTATATGGATTCCCAATCCAAGACTCCCGGGAGCTTGTAATTTTTGCAACAAGATAGGGCACAAGATATATCAATGTAAAATGAGAAAATTACATGACCTTAGTGCGAAATTAGTTTGGGCACCTAAGAGCATTAGATTTATGCCTTGAAGGGTAGATCAACGTAGATTCCAATAGTTAATTAACCCAAATGGACCCATAAAATGGGTACAAAAAAGATAAGCTCCACTTGATCTTATTTTTATAGGTTTGTCTTAAAGCAAAGGTCAATAACATGTGGTTTATGGATAGTGGCTGTTCGAGATACATGACGGGAGAAAAATGATTGTTTCATAAGATCAAGCCATGTAGCGAAGGAACGGTTGTTTTGGGAATAATGAAAAAAGTATAATCAAAAGTAAAGAAAATATTATAGAAATTCCAATGCATGTATTAAGATTGTATTATTTGTTCAAGGACTTAAACACAATTTAATGGATATTAGCCAATTATGTGATAAAGGTTATAAAGTTATATTTGAATCTTTTATATGCAATGTATTTGATGATGATTATATAGTTTTTAGTGGTAAAAGACATGAAAATGTATATTTGGTTTGTTTAGATGAACTTGATGGAAAATGTCTAATAGCCATAGAAAATGATCCATAAATATGGCATAAAAAGCTTGAGCATATTAATATGTCAAATATTAAAACCTTGTAGAAAAGAGCCTAGTGGAAGAGTTACCAAAGCATAAATATGACAAGGACAAGATTTGTAAGGCTTGTCCATTATCCAAGTAACCTAAGATGTCATTTTCCATCAAAAAAGAAATTTCAATGACTAGGTTGTTGGCCCCGAGTTTATGGCTTAACTCAAAAGGGGAGGGGTGAATTGAGTTTTTAAAATTCTTTTAGATAATCTTGGATACAACCCCTGTTATGGTCTAGCCCCTTGAAGCAAATAAAATAGAAATTTAAGAGCAGCAAACAGAACACACAAATTATAGTGGTTCGGGATAACCTTCCCTATTCGACTCTTCCAAAATCACACTGTTGTGACTTGGGTTCCACTATGTATTTCACCAAATACAATTGAGTCTCTGCTCTCTTTTAGATTCACAGCTTTAGGGGGCTTAATACAGACTTAGCACAAGTAGGTGATGAGTATCACTCCAATCGCACACTACTTTGCTTTCACTTGACCTTAGTCTCCAATACTAAATCAAGTTCAATATAATAGGGAAAGTAATAAAGAGAGTTTCTCCACGTTCCTGTTGTGTAGAGGCAGATTCAGGGCGGAGAAGAACTTGTGGAGAAGACTAAACGATTCAGCAAGTAGCTCTTGACTGTTTGAGTGCAAAGTTCTTTTTCAGGATATTGGCTTGATCACATAATGCACTTAGAGATGGGAGTTGTGCTCAATCAATGAAATTTCAGCTACCCTTCACGTCTGTCTTGAATGTCTTAAATAATGAGTAGGTATTCGAACGTTTGGAAGTAGGTGGCGCGCATTAAATGCGCCAACGTTCGAATATTTTTGACCATTACGAACCAAGTCGCAGGTGGGTCAAGTCGCACCCGAAGTCGACTTGAGGTGCGACTTCGGTCTTCAGCAAACACCTCAAGTTCTTCCTCAGGTCAACTTGGTCTTGGACTCGACCCAAGTTGCAGGTGAAGTCGACTTCGGGTGCAACTTTACTTTCTGTATTTACTTGATGAGTTTGAAATATTTAGAAATAAACTTGCTGGCTTGATATTGATCTTCTTCCTCTGATGTATTTGAACATTGTTGAAGCTTTGATATGTTCATTTTCACTTGGTGATCTTGTTTTCGTGTCATGGATTTAGAATCTCTTGATATTCTTGATTTGGCAATCTTGAAAGTGACCAAATGAGTATTCCTTGTTCAGAATATAGTCTAAAATGATTTAGTCATGCAAATCTGGTTGTCTCAGACTTGATTTATCTTCAAGTTGTCCCAAGTCGGATGCCTGGGTTGACTTGGGTTCCGACTTCACTCAAGTTGCATGTGAAGTCGACTTGGGTATGTGACTTCACTTTCTGAATTCCCAATTTCAGTGCTGGCCATAAAATTGCATTTGAAGTTGCATTTGGAGTCGACTTGATTTGTGACTTGACCTAACTCGTATGCGGAGTCGACTTCATCTTCGACTTGACTCAAGTTTCAATTGAGTTTCTACCAAAGTTGCCTTAGATCTTTAACTTCAGATTTTCTAGAAACCAAGTCGTATTTGAAGTCGACTTGGTTTGTGACTTCGCCTAAGTCGCATGCAAAGTCGACTTCAAGTGCGACTTTGGCAGCTCTTACTCCCTAATTTCAGCGCTGACCATAAAATCACATTTAAAGTTGCATCTGGAGTCGACTTGGGGATCGACTTGACCTAATTCAATGCCTGAGTCAATTTGGAAATCGACTTGACCTGTTAAACTTCATTTTCATATTATGAAACCTTGCAAACACTCAGAGAAATGGCATTAGTGCCTTATTTAACTCAAATTGAACTTCTTTAATCATCAAAATATGATCATTGCTTAATTTGTTAATTGTTTTCAACACAGGCCACTTGAATTATTGCATATGGATCTTTATGGGCCATCAGACATTTTAACCATTTGTGGGAAAAAGTACATATTTGTAATTGTTGATGATTTTTTAAGATTTCAATAGATAATACTCTTAGCTAGCAAAGATGAAACATTTTCTATGTTTGTTATATTTTCAAATTGGGTGAAAAATGAAAAATAAAATACAATTATCTCCATTAGAAGTGATCATGGTAGTGAATTTAAAAATAAATTATTCATAGAATTTTGTAATGAAAAAAGAATTCGCCATACATTTTTTGCACCAAGAACTCGCCAACAAAATGGAGTAGTTGAAAGGAAAAATAAGAAAATACAAGAAATGGCTAGAACTATGCTAAATGAGAGTAAATTGTCTAAAAGATTTTGGGGTGAAGTTGTAAGTATAGCTTGTCATGTATTAAACCGAGTTACCTTTAGAGCAATCTTGAAAAAGACCCCAGATGAACTATGGAAAGGAAAAAACCAAACATATCATATTTTCATGCTTTTGGATGTACTTGCTATGTGTTAAACAATGAAAAAACCAACTTGGGTAAATTAAATGCCAAAAATGATGAGACAATTTTTCTTGGTTATTCATCAAATAGCAAAGTATATAGAGTCTTTAACAAGATAAATTAAATAGTAGAAGAATCGATATATATTGTCTTTGATGAATTTAACCAAACTTCGAGAAAGAAGGATGAGTTAAGTGATGCAAATGAGGCATCAAAGAACCCAAAGGTGGAACAATAAGAGCAACAAAGAAAAGCTGAAGCAAAATAAGAAAATTCCAAGAAAGAAAGGGTAATTGAAGGTAACAATTCTTACAAACCTCCAACTAATTTAAAATTAAAAAATGATCATCTAATTGAGCAAGTTATTGGTAATATTTATGAAAGAGTAAAAACTAAATGGTCAATACATAATATTTGTGGAGAATTCGCTTTTGCGTTGAAAATTGAACCAACATCCATTGATCAAGTTCTTAATGATGAAAACTGAATCACTGCAATGCTAGAAGAGTTAAACCAATTTGAAAGAAACAATGTATAACCCCTAGTCCCTAGACCCAAAGATTACATGGTTATTGGTACCAAATGGGTCTTTAGGAAAACATTAGATGAAAGTGGACTTATGGTGAGAAACAAAGCCAGATTGGTATCCAAAGGATATTCCCAAGAAGAGAAAATTGATTTTAAAGAATCGTATGCTCTTGTGGCTAGATTAGAAGCCATACGTATCCTACTAGCATTTGCTTCATACATGGACTTTAAATTGTTTCAAATGGATGTGAAAATCACATTTTTGAATGAATACTTGAATGAATAAGTTTATGTTGAATAACCTCCAAGATTTGAAGAAAAGGATCAATCAAAATATATTTTCAAATAAACAAAGTATTATATAAACTAAAACAAGCTTCACTAGCTTGGTATGAAAGGTTAAACAAATTCTTGATTGATTATGACTTTCAAAGAGGAAAGGTTGATACAATATTATTCATCAAGTATAAGGACAAAAATATTTTAATTATTTAAATTTACGTTGATGATATAATATTTGGTGCTACTAATGAAACTCTATGCCAATAATTTTTTGAGATTATGTAGAGTGAATTTGAAATGAGTATGATGGGAGAAGTGAACTTCTTCCTTGGGCTACAAATTAAGCAATTAGCAGAAGAGATCTTCATAAATCAGTCCAAGTACGTCAAAGAAATGTTAAAGAAGTTTAGAATACAAAATAGTAAATGCTCAAATACACCAATGAGTTTAACTATCAAGATCGACAAGGATGAAAAGGGTAAATTTATTGAACAAAAATTGTATAGAAGCATGATAGAGTCTTTATTATATTTAACTGCTTCTAGACCGGATATTTTGTTCAGTGTTTGCATGTGTTTTAGATTCCAATCATGTCCTAAAGAATCACATTTAATAGCTGTAAAAAGGATTTTAAGATATTTGATAAATACTACTAATCTAGGACTATAGTATCCAAGGAGGTCAGCATTTGATCTAATCGGCTACTCGATGCGGATTTTGCCCGTTATAAAGTAGATAGAAAAAGCACTAGTAGAACCTGTCAGTTTCTTAGAAACATGTTGATTTCATGGTTTTCAAGAAAACAGACTAGTGTTGCTCTATTTACTGTTGAAGCCGAATATATAGCCGTGGGGAGTTGTTGTGCCCAATTACTTTGGATGAAACAACAACTTAAGGACTATGATATTGATTATCATGATATTTCAATTAGATGTGATAACCCAATTGCTATTTGTTTGACCAAAAATCCTATGTTGCATTCCTGAACAAAGTATATTGATGCGAGACATCATTTTATTTTTGAACATATTGAAAATCATGATATTTGTTTAGAATATGTGAAAACATAACATCAAATTGTAGATATTTTTACCAAACAATTAGCAAATGAACCATTTTATAAAATTAGGAATGATATGGGTATGATTGAGTTTGATTAGAAGCATAATATGATAGGGGGAGCATTTTAGAAAAACCAAGTCGACAGAGCCAAGTCGACTTCATCGAAGTTGACCTCACAAAGTCGAAGTCGACTTCGAACAGGGTGAAGTCGACTTCGATTAGGGCAAGTCGACTCCAGCATGGCACCGCTTGGGCTTCCAGCGCTAACCTCCCCTTCTTCTCTCTTCCTTCTCTTTCCTCTTTCGTCATTTTCTTTCTTCTCCAGTGCTATCCACCCTGTCTCTCTTGCTCTCTTTTTAGCTCTCTCATTTCTCTCTCCATTTTCAATCGCCCTTTTCATTGCTCTCTCCAGCCTCTTTCTCTCCTTCTCCAGCTATCCCTCTCTTTCTCTCCATTGTTTTCTCTCTATCACTATCTGATGGCTGCCATCACCTTCGGCAACTACTTTCGGCCGCCGGCTCCCTCATAGGTCATCGTTTTCCTCTCTCATCTCTTTGTCTCTTCTAAAAGCCCACTGCCCTTGCTCCCATTAGCTCTTTCATTTGTAATCTCACTCTCACAGTTCCATTTCAAAATCCATTTCAAACCCATCTCAAATTGAACTAATGACACCTAAAGTAGTCACTAAGCCTTCTAAATTGGCCATATCCAGACCATCTCGATCCAATCCAGGCGAGGGGGTGCCCCATCAACAGCGAACTCCGTCAAAACGGGTTCGAGAGGAAGCCTCCGAATCTGCGGGACGCTGCATGTGATTTTGGGAGAGGCTAATCCGTCGTCATCTGCACCTCGCCAAGCAATCTTTGAGTCTGGTTCAAGCAGCGAGACATTATCGGCTGCAAACAGCCCAGGCACACCTACACAGAAGGGACATGTGTTAAAGATGCCAACGACATACTTTAGAACCGAGCGGGAACACAACAGGTTCTACAAAAGTTTTTACGAGCGTAAGATTTTTGTCCCCAAGATCATTAACTTTAAGTTTCTACATGATTATGAGTTTGAAATTGAGGAGTTATTGGACTTCTAAGGATGGATAGGGCTACCAAAAGCCGATGATAGAGTATACGTTGATCTAACCAAAATTTTCTACTATCTATGGGATCAGGAGTATTACCTAACATTTGTAAAAGGAAAGAAAATAAATTTGGGAATAGGGAGTACAAATCTCAGAGAAAGTGCAATCCATCGCATTGCACACATATTGGATATTCCTGAGGTAGATGAAAGTATTCTTGAAGGGTTGACACTTCCACAGATGTACAACCAGCTGATAAAGAGCAACAAATATCATCCAGGAATCAAATTTCTCTATTACATAGATTTATCTCCCAGACCGAGGGTTCTACAACTCTTGATTACTCACTGTATCTACCCAAAGGGAGGAGGCCAAAACCAATTGAACCCACAAGAGGCCAAGATATTATGGAAAGTGGATAATCGAGTAAAAGTCAGCTTGCCTGCTTTGCTTTTGGAAGCCCTGGCCTCAAAGAAAGATAATCCACGAGGCATGCTACCATATAGGACGTGGATCACCAAGATCATGCACTATCTTGGCGTCGACTTAGAGGGGAGCCGTTTGAAGTTTTGAAGCCCACAAATGCCATAAATAGGCACTACTGACTCGGATGAAGATCAATTTGGAGGAATTCTGAGTAGAAAGGATTTGAGAAAGGATGGGACCAGCCCAACCTGAAGCGAAGGGTGCTCATTCTGAGGGGGAGCAACCACCTCCATCCCCGTAGTAGGAGGCAGCTTCGTCTCCACCATCGGCAACACCAGTAGAGCCCGTATCGTCACAGTCACATGGCTCGTGCTCTCTGAGAGGATCACAGATTCTTGATCCCCGTCCACACTCACCGACCTGGGCTACCTCCGTCAATGCCATAAGGGACCACCTTGAGCAAATGGAAGACCGGCTCGTGTCACAGTTGGCGGGACTTCACATGGCGATGATGGAGATGCACACTCGCCAGGACAAGATAGATCGTGAACCCACCGTTCAGCCTCTCTCATCCTTTTATTCATCCTATCATATTCGGCCTATCCCACCTAGTTGTCGTCCATCCTACCCTATCTCAACTATCCAATTTGCTAAATCTAGATTTCTCTGTCTCCTTTTTGATTCCTTAACAAAAAGGGGAAGAGAGATTTGAGTTTTAGGATTGGTTTGCTTTCTTGGGATGGGTAGCATGTACATGTAGGTCATTTTGCATTTTCTTGCTTCACATTGTATACAGTTGCTTGATTATATATGAATATGATTTGTTTTTGAATGAATTGCAATAGTTATATGTATATGACATGTATTTCGATTGAATTGCAATGGTTGAATGAATATGAAAGGTGTTTTAAATGCATTTGCAATTATGTGTTGCTTCTTTTAAAGGCAATGAAAATGAAATCTGTATGTTCTAAGAGCCAAAACAGGGAAGAAATGTTATTTTTAAAGTAAATGAAAGGTATAACTCAAATTGGTTTTATCAATAATCAAAAAAGGGGAGATTGTTGGAATCAACAGAAAATTAAGCACAATTCATGTTTTGATGATTAACAACTCAATTTGAGATTGCTTTGGGTACTAATGTGGTTTGTTAAAATTGGTTAAAGGCTAAAAGCTTAGATTTCAGAATCTGGCAAACCAAGTGGCAAAGCCAAGTCGACTTAGCCATCAACTTGAGTGAAGTCGATACCCAAGTCGACCTTAAGATCGACTTCAAGTGAGCAAAACCTTCCAGCGTTGAATTTGGGAACCAAGACAGGTGAAGTCGTAGTCCAAGTCGACCTCAAGATCAACTTCAAGTGAGCAAAACCTTCAAGCGTTGAATTTGGGAACTAAGACAGCTGAAGTTGTAGTCCAAGTCGACTTCAGCTGCGACTTGGGTGAAGTCGCAGACCCACGTTGACTCCACTATCGACTTCAGATGTTCAATTCCTTTCAGCGTTGAAATTGGGGTAGGAGACAAGTGAAGTTGCAACCAAAGTCGACTTCATAATCAACTTGGGTCAAGTTACATTCCCAGGTTGACTCCACATGCGACTTGAGTGAAGTTGGATCTCAAGTCAACCCAGGCATTTGACTTGAATCAAGCTGAGGACAGATAAAGTCCAAACAAGCAAATGTTCATACATTAATCATTCAAGATAGTATATCATTCAAAGGAGAATCATTAGTTATATCTATGGATTGCAAAATCAAAAAAAGCAAATCGTTCTAAGTTCAAGGCCATGAAGACAAAGCTTTCAAGAGAAGATGAACATGCCAAGTTCCAAGTTTAAGCATTTAAATCAAGGGTATTATTGGAAGAACAAGATATGAGATGAATAACAAGCAACCAGGATCATTTTCAAAGAAATCCAAGTTTCATCATGTGCATACAGAAAGTGAAGTCGCATTCGAAGTTGACTTCACTTGCGACTTGGGTTAGGACCAAGACCAAGTCAACCCGAAGTGGAACTTGAAGACATGCTGGAGACTGAAGTTGCAACCGAAGTCGACTCCACATGAGACTTGGGTCGCAACGGTCAGAAAAATTCGAACGTTGGCACATTAAATGCGTGCCACCTACCTCCAAATGTTCAAATTTACTCCATCATTATAAAAGAGCATTCAAGTGGACGTGCTAGAGGTTAGAGAAAGCATTCATTGCGTTCACCTTCTACCCTCTCAAAGCATTAAGTGATCAATATCAATTTCAAGTGAAGAACTTTACTCCAACTCGCTGAAAACTACATCGCTGATCAAATCATTCTCTCAACAAGTTCTTCCACGAGCTAAAATCTGACTACACAACTTGTAAAGTGTAGTTTCTTTTATTTGATTTATTATCTGTATTTGATACTTGATTTGATTTGGTGATTTGAACCAAGTGAAAGCAAAGTAGCGTTGTAACTTGAGTATGACTAGTCACCTACTTGTGCGGTGTTTTATGCAAGCCCCCTAAAGCTGGAATCTAAAAGAGATCTACTACTCTAGTTGTATTTGACAAATACATTAGTAGAACTCAAGTCACAACGGGTATGAGCTTAGAAGAGTGGAGTAGGGAAGGTTGCCTGAACCACTATAAAATCTGTGTCTACTGCTGTGGTTTGCATATTTTCTTTTACCGCTTTATTTCTCTCCATATTTTCATTTGTTTCATTAAGGGGATTAAATTAAACAGGGAAAGATTTTTTGTTTAAGTGATAATTTTTAAAATACCCAATTCACCCCTCTCCTCTTGGGTAATTAATAGCCATAAACTTGGGACCAACAGTGGACACTTATGTTGCAAGTATTTGATTCTTGCCCACGCATCAAAGAGGGTCTCATCGTCTTTTTGGATGAACTGATTAATTTTATCCTTGATCTTCTTCGTCTTGGTGGGTCGAAAGAATTTCTCAAGGAAGGTAGTAGAGAGCTCATCCTATGTATTGAAGTTGTCAGGTGACATAGAAAAGAACCGCTCGCTAGTCTTGTCAGGAAAACAAGATGGGAAGAGTTGGAGATGGATTACCTCATGTGAAATTCCTTGAACCTTTATTGTGTTACTCAACCGCAAGAACTTAGTGATTTGTACATTGAGATCAGATGGTAATCCTACAAATTGATCTTGTTGGATCATTTGGATAAGTCCTAGTTTGAAAGTTTTTAACATCAATTTTTGGTTCTAGTATGCATGATCAAAATTCTTGAGGGTTTGGGCGGTTCCGATCGTTGAGAGTTACCCTTCTTAGAGGATTGTTGTTCTCTGCCTGACCTTCCTCTTGCTCTTGCTATGGTAGGTTTGGATGGTTGCGTTCCGCCATGGTTTCTTGAGAAGATTGCTGCTTTTGGTATTCACCAACTCTTCTCCTAAAAGAGCATTCAATCTCAAGGTTCGTAGCAAAGACTTTTTTAACTAATTATTTTATAAAATTTTGAGTATGTGAGTGCATACAAGAATTAACTATCTGGTTCAGAAAAGATAAAACAGATAAGAATGGGAGATGGAGGAAAAAGAAGAGAATAGATAGAGATACGAGAAAGAAAGTAAAAAGAGGAAAAAATAGATAGAAAGAAAGAAACAGAGAATAGAAAAGAAAAGAAGAAAGTATCTAAAAATAAAATTTAAAGTAGTGTTGAATTTCCCAACAATGGTGCCAAAATCCTTGTTCACAATCTCATTGCAAGTGCATGGGTTGTAGATTGTAGTATATAAATTATCAATCCACAGGAAATTCAGGACTATAAATCTTACTTTTAAACACTTTCATGTTGAATATAAAGAGAATAAACTAAATAGAATGGAATTAAAAATAGAAAAGTAAGAAGAGAAAATAAAATTGAAAACTAGAATGGGTAGTAGAAAATAAGAATACGAGTACCTAGGGTTTAGGGTTTCATATGCGACTTTTGCAACCGGTAGTGATATAATTATTTAATCCAAATATTATTTGTTAAGGGAGAATAAATCTTAATTTATCCCTACACCTTCTCTCGAAACCTATAAGGTATACTCTAATTTTCTTAACCATATATTCTCATAGGATTAAGTTAATTAGAATCTATTAAGTTTTATGGCTTGTTTATGAAATTCCTCAAGGTCATCATGCCAATTCTTATAGTCTTAAATTTTTAGGTTTAATATTTTTATTATCGTATATTAGATTTTCACCTCTCGATTCCATCACATAATGTATGGAATCATGGCAAAGTACAGGCCCATATACAAAGCAAACATTAAAATAATGAGATATTAAATTAATAACAATATTCATCATAAATAAATTAAAACCATACATCATGCTATGCACACTACATCCTTAATTTAGGGCTTAGCCGAACACGTTTAAGTTCAAAATAAAATTAAAATTCAAAATCATATTAAACAAGGTAATTAAAATTAAAAACGAAAAAGAGATAGAAAAGCTTATTGTTTTGAAGCCCCGATAGTGTGTCAGCCATTCCACACAACTAGTCGGTCCGCCTCTTGCCCGTGCTTTCTGCCTCATCCCTCTCTCCCTCCCTCTCGCTCTTGATTTTTCCCCCCAGAAAATCTAGTGCCAAGCCTATTTATAGGCTTGTAGAATTGTGCATGTGATCGTCCATCTCTATGCTTAATTGCGTTGGGTGGGATCCATCTTTAACAAATGCAATTAGAATTGCATTGCCCTTACTTGAGCACTTAATTCAACTATCGATGGAATTTGGACAGCTTTAGGATCGCTGAATGGAATGAACGACTAAGATTAATTCTAACTACCTTGGATGCTTGTCATGTCCTCTAGAAGACTTTTAAGTGCACGCTAAGGCTTGGATTTATGTATGCTTTGCAATTTTCATATGTGATTTTTTGAGGAGGAATTTGTATGCAAGAATAGCTTAGATGATGATTGAGGATTGCTTGGCTCAGGATTGTTCGAATTTTTATTGGAAATTTATGATCATCATTGTGTAGAAAGAGGGATGGTTAGATGACTTTGGGCGGTGGAGATGGCATGTCTAGGATTTGATTGGATGTTGGGTTTTTTCTAAGGATTGGACGGTGCAAATTTAATCTGGTTGGTTGAAAGTTTAACAAAATCTAGATAGTTGTAAAAGAATTGGATGGTATTGGATTTAAATGAACTTGTGGATGGCTAGGATGTGTTTAATTTGTTGCTGAATTTCTAGACGTTGAATGGGTGTTGATTGATCAGTGCTGAATTTTTCAGCACATTAATTTCTATTTCGACATTAATGATTTTGTGGGGCCCACTCTCAAACTAGCAAACCTGCATGAAAAATATTTAAACCAAATTATATACCCAGCAAATTAATAAATAGGTGATTAATAGAAAAAATATTTAAAGTCCAATTGTTGCAACACTTTAATAAAATATATCAAGCACATGTGATTTTGCGGCAACAAATAAAAAAATGTAATTTCAAGTTAAAAGATCATTAAAATTATTTAAATCACTTGAAATAAATATTTACTACCCAATTGTTGCAAATACACATTTTAAATAAAATTTCACATTAAACTCAAAGATTTACCTACCGAATTAGTATAAAATATCCATAAATATATTATTAATTTCTAATTATCAAGCTTTACCACACTGCACTTTTCTCCTCTTGAATGATCATGAGAAGCTTGAAAACTTTTGATTCCATCATTTAACAACTTGAAATTGGATTGGAATCCCAATTTTAACATAATAAGTCTATTATTCATTGTCTTGAGCTTTTGCTTCCTTGAATGACCATGATAACTTAAAATCTTACCTTTTCATCCATATAAATTGCAACTTGACTGCATTTTACTTAATTGAGCATGTTAAGTTGATTTTGACAAATTGAAGACTAGATGGCATGGTCTCCACCATTGTTGGCAGTTCCTCAACTAGTGCAAATATTGCACAAGGAAAGGTTATAACTAGTTGTTGAATTGCCAAATCCACCTTTGGACTCCTCAGCACATATAGGCCTCCAATATGCAACCTTTCAAGGATCTCTTTTCAATACTTCCAACATGGATCTGTAGCTAGCTTGTTCTTCCCAAAAAGAGAGGTGTGATTGCTTGATGAAATTAGCTTCTTGAATCATGCTGAGTTTTACTTTCAAGATCACAACATGTGTATTCATAGAGAATTGACCAAATAAGGAATCAAACACTCTTTTGCATGCCAATTTTCAAAAATGTTGATCTTTCTTTGGTTCCCTTGCTTTAAGACACAAATGACAGATCTTTTAAGCATGCCTTGGACCAAAAATAAAAAAGCTAATGGGTTGCCTCCCATTCATTGCTAAGTTTTGCGTCCTCGGCCCAACTCCCATATGATGATCAACCAATCCCCACTTTATCAAAATTCTTTCCATGCAAATCATGCATTAGAAGTTTTGCTCTTTTCTTAGCCACCTCAAATGGATCGATTAGCCTCTTTTCTTGAATTTTATACAGGCTAAAGAAGAGTTGTTCTTCAAGGTCTTGAGTTGTAGGCTTCAAGGAGCTATTTTCTAGGAATGACCATTAATTGATCAATTCTTATTGCTCTTGGATTTCTAGAAAACATAATAGAGGTGTGGAAATGTGATCATTTTCAACTTTTGGCACTGCAACCACCTTTATTTCTTCATTGTTTACTTCTTTAACTCCTTTGCTTTTCGTTGGTTCAACCATCTGTTCAAGCACATTTCGAGGGGGCAAATTGTGTTGTCACATTATGTGATATCTTCTCATTGATATACGAATTCACTTCATAGCCTTGTTCTAGGTCATCTTCTTCTGAATTTTCTACAATATAATCAGAAGAAGCTTCTTGATGCTGGATTGCTGTAGCCAATTGTTCCACCTATTTCTACATGTTCTCATTAAACTGCATTTGGTTTTGCATGAATAGCGTGAACATGAGATGACTTGTTTTCAAGTGGCGATGACTTCTTTATTTCATTTGCTTAAAAATCTAAAGATATCATATTTTTTGATTGTGGGTCTCCATGGTTCTCCAATGCAACATGTGAATGACCAAGATTGCCCACAGACGTTGAGTAATACACACATTGAATTGACAAATATCCATTACCTGCATACAAATTGTAGTAACTTGAATAAGAATTATCCATTCCCTACATTTGATGACCTACAAATTCAGCTGGGGGTGCCTATGTATTGTCATACTCATGGAAACTCATCATAATTGCTGTTGAAAACTCCATGTTTAGCCAATAGAAAGCATTTGAAGCCATTGAGTTACGTGCAATAAGACCAAGGAATCAATTTTGTATCAAAAGAAAATTAAGAAAAATAAAAACTATATAGAATATGTACAAATTCATAGTAGATAAATGAAATTGTCAGGTACTAAGTTTAAAGCACCAATCTCCGGCAATGGAGATAAAAACTGTTGGTCCCGAGTTAATGGCAATTACCCAAGAGGGGAGGAGTGAATTGGGTATTATGAAAATTTAAAACTTAAACAGAAACTTTACCCCGGATTAATGTAGTCCCCTTTATGAAGAAACAAAATGGAAAGCAATATAGTGTAGAGAGCAGAAATAAAAATCAACACACAAGATTTTATAGTGGTTTGGGCAACCTCCCTACTCCACTCTTCCAAGCTCACACCTCTTGTAACTTGGGTTCTACTATTATATTTTACAAATACAATTAGAGCCACTGCTCTCTTCTAGATTCCAGCTCTAGGGGGCATCGACAACTCTCAGCACAAGTAGGTGATGAGTTCCACTCTAATCACAAACTACTTTGCTTACACTTGATCTTAGTTTCCCAAACTAAATCAAGTTCAATACAACAAGTAAAAGTAAAAGAAAGTTTCTACACGTTACTATTGTGTAGAGACAGATTTGGCGCAGAGAAGAACTTGTACAACAACGTTGATGAATTAATAAGAAGCTCTTGGCAGTTTGAAAGCAAAGTTCTTCTTCTAGATGTTTGGCTTGATCACTTAAATCTCTTAAAGATGGAAGTTATGCTCATTCAATGATTCTCAGCTACCCTCCTCGTTCATATTGAATGTCTTTTATAATTGTGGAGGGAATCCGAACGTTTGGAGGTAGGTGGCGTGCATTTAATGCGTTAACATTTGAAATTTTCCTACCGTTGAGACCCAAGTCGCAGGTGGAGTCAACTTCGGGTGCGACTTCGCCTGTTCACAACTTCTTCAAGTTCCAGTCTGGGTCGACTTGGTCCTCGACTTGACCCAAGTCATAGGTGGAGTTGACTTCGAGTGCAACTTCACCTTGGCTGCTTGCTTGATGAACTTGAAACCTTTAGAGATGACTTTGATTACTTGATTTTCTTCATATTGATTGTCCTCCCTTGATTTATATCTCTTTGGAACATTGTGTGATCATTTACATGGAGAACTTTTGGATTCCTTTTCTTGAGTTCTTTAGTACTTGAATCTTGGAATCATTTTCTTGCTTAAATTCTTTTATGTTTGGTTGTTCTTCCTTTAAGACTCTTCATAACTTTTCTATTTTAAACATATTTGACTCTATGTCTTGAGTCTTTGAGTATTGGAGTGCATAAGAGAGGTCCAACTACATGATCTTGATCTTCATTTGATCCTCATTAGATCTTCATTTGACTGTTTGAGTTGTCTTTGACCTTCATTTTCTTTTGAATCTCTTGAATCTATCATTGAGTTATCTTGATCTGCATGTTTCCGTATTGAAGTCGGAGTCGGAGTCGGAGTCGACTTGATTTGCGACTTCACCCAAGTCGCATGCAGAGTTGACTTGGGATGCGACTTCGGCAGCTCTTGTTCCCGGTTTCAACTTTGGACAGAAATGACGCCTCCAAGTCACTACCGGAGTCGACTTGGTCTGCGACTTCACCTTAAGTCACAAGCGGAGTCGGCTTGGGATGCGACTTCGGAACCTCTCAGTCTTGATTTCAACTCTGGAAGGAAATGATGTCTTGAGGTCGCTTCTTAAGTCGACTCGGGGATCGACTTGGCCTAAGTCGAAACCTAAGTCGACTTGGAAATCGACTTGACCTGTCATATTTTATTTTCTTCACTTGTATATCCTTTAATCATTTCCAAAAACATGTTAGTAACCAAAACTTACTCAAATTAATTTGTTAATCATCAAAACATTGGCTTGGCTTATTTTCCACATGTTTCCAACAAAAACTTTACGTGTTGCGTATATGTCTAATTAAAATGCTCATTTTAATAAAAGTATATGTGCCGTATAAGTAATAAAGAGTGGATAAAGTATCATTTCCATGAGGATTGTATTAATGGACTAGTACCTTATACTTCAATTATCATATATGAATTGGTAAATTAAATAAGAATTTATTTTCATAGAATTGAATTAAACTGAACTAAATAAAGCAATAAATGTGTAAAGGTGGGATGACTAGTGGAGAGATTGCCTTAGGATGGATAAGATGGAAGAGAGTGTGAATTCCTTGAGTTATAGTCATATCGTATTAGTTTCATTTTAAGTTATGTAAAGATTACTAATCCAGGCTCATTTATATTCATATATGTCTTCTAACACATAGAAACCTAACCAAGTTTTAGTTAATTACTATGTTCTCATGCAACCAAGTGAAAAAAGGTTGATAACTATATAACCTAATTAAGATGATATAGGGTTAATAGGTATATTCCTATCCATATTAATATCCAACTCAAACAACAACTCAGAAACCTATGTCTTATATATGTATCTTATTCAAATCTCACTTTTTCAAGCATAAAACTAAATATTCGATCAATCTACAAGGTTGCAAAGCTTGCAAACTCATTGAGCATGATATATAAGGGTAATCTCAAGCCACATAAACTACAAATCATTCATTTTCTCATTCAAGCATAAAAAAATCAAATAACATAGATATGAGTTCAAATCATCCATATCTCCCACAACAAGGAGATTCAATTCATAAGCATGATATCTAATCCCTTTAATATCAAGTTTACAATCATTTCAAGTAAAGAGAATAACAAAAATGAGAAGAGAAAGAAGAAGAAGAGATGAAACTCAATGGATTTTCTATGAACAGCTAGTCTCCACTTGATCTTCTCTTCTTGCTTTGAAGATCTTGACTTTCTCCCCCTTTCTTAGTAGCCACGACCCCTCTTAGTTATGCTAAGAAACCCTAAGAGATACATTTATACCCTCTTTCATTTGGAGCTTGCACATGTGGAAATCCACAGACACTTGCCTTCGTGGTCGAGACCTCCATGCTGCTGGATAGTAGCAATGCGAAGTTGCTTAAGGTGGTTAAGTCTGTGGCTGCGGCCTTCATGTGCCTAGATACAACATTGCACTATTGGCAGCTTCAAGCAATTTCCCTCATTCTATCCTCTTTTTGGCTCGAAATTACATGAAAATTGCTCTCTTTTTCCTAAATGAAAGAGTAAAAATAAGTGAATGCATTCCTAAATGATTCAATGAAATTAAAACAATCAAAACAAGATGAATTTGGATGAGATGCAACCTAAAATGCACGAAAACCACACAAGTTGCAATAATTAAACGAATAATGAAAACTAATGCAAAATCTATGCAAATTTACACATTTCTCTTAAACTAGCATTCCAAATGAGTGCAAAATAAGTGTTGATAACTCTATTTTTGTAGAGTTATCACCCCCTCACTTACTTTGCACTTTCGAAGCAAGCATTAATCATACTGATTAATTATTTTTTCAAATTGACACCAAAGTGTGCTTTAGATCATGCAATCTCAGTTTTTTAAATTTTAATTCATTCAAAACATCACACTTAATGATTTAAAATATTCAATCATCTCATGATCATTAATAAGTCAAGTGAACTTTCTGGTTTTGGCAGGTTGAGTTAAGTTTTCTTTCATTATTGCTTGGGTTTCCAATTCCTGCAAAAGTCGAGCACTATATTTTTCCAATTAACAAGTATCAAGTTGAAGAGTAAAGAACAGAATAAACAAATGAAAAGTTAACAATCCCTTGAAAGAAACGGGTTGTGTTGAGTTTCTATTTGACATTGTTTTCATTTTCAGTGCTTGTAAAATTTGACAATAAAGGCTTCCAATTTACGAGGTTGGAGTTAAAAAAAATAAACTAAAGAAAAGAAAAAAAAATAAAACTCTCCTAAAAGAACTGGGTTGCCTCCTATACAACACTTGGTTTAAAGATTATTAATTACAATAATAGGCCATATCATAAATGTATGATTGATGTTGGGAACTTGCATTAATACACGGTATGGAATCATTTTCTGGATTAGTATGTTACAAATATCTTTTCACATAAATACATGATGTATTTATTTAAAACATTAACTTAAAAATTAAATTTGGTCAATTGTCTTTGATATCTTTTAATCAAATAAGTTATTATAAGAACGGTAATGATTCAAAGACCTCAGTCTAATGCACTAGGTTATAACCTAATTTTTTTATTTTTTTTATAAAACTATTAATTTGTTTATTTATGATATAAACCAAGTTTTAATATTTTTAGCGATACATATTTTTTAAAAGTTTAAATATATAGGCATATATAGATATATATGTTGAGTCACATTTATATTATGAATTTTAATTATTAATTGAGAAGAATTTGAGTATTTAAGATACTTTAAATTATATTTGGATTGATTTAGCTTTACAAAGCATAAAATACTTACGATTGACTGATTTGTGTAAAGCAGGAGGAATATGTGTAATTTTAGTATACAAAATGGACAAATTGCTAAGCGTCGATGACAGAGGGAGTAAATTGCAAATTCAAGATTCAAATCTGAAGCAAAATTACATTTCAAGCAAGGTACTATTCAAACACAATAATTGTTCATGTGCAAATGTTCATGTGTGTTATTGTTTGTGCACTATTCATGTGCACTATTCATGTTATTGTTCATGCATACTATTCACCTCTATATAAACACTTATGGGAAATGTCATAAGATGTCTAAAAACGTCCTAGGAGCTTGGGTTGAGGTTCGGAGAGTGAGAGAAGGCGTAGAGCACAAGGCAAGAGGAGAGGCGACGAGTTGCTTAAGGTGGTTGACACATCATTGGGGCTTCTAACCAATAAGTTTTTCTATCTCTTTTCCTTTTTAATTTTAATTGTCTTGTTTAAGATGATTTTGAATTTTAATTTTATTTGAACTTAAACATACTCAGCTAAGCCCTAAGTCTAGGGTTTAGATGTAGCATGGTACAATGTAGCGTGGTGTGCGGTTTTAATTTATTTATAATGTTTATTGTTGTCAATTTAATATCTTGTGATTTTAATGCTTGCTTTGTATATACGCCCATACTTTAGCATGATTCCATATATTAGGTGATAGAACCGAAAGGTGGAAGTCTAATATATGATAATCAAGATATTAAACCTAGAAATCTAAGACATGCGGATAGACATGATGACCTTGAGGAATTTCATGAACAAACCACAAAACTTAATTTATTCTAATTAACTTAATCTTATGAGAATAAGTGGTTAAAAAAATTAAAATACACCTTGTAAGTTACGAGCGAAGGTGTAAGGATAAATTAGGATTTGTTCTCCATTGATAAACGATATCTGGATTAAATAATTATACCACTACTCATTGCAAAAGTTGCATGTGGAACCCTAGACCCTAGGTACTCGCACCTTTGTTTTCTACTATCTAGTCTAGTTTCAAAATTTATTTTTCCTTCCCACTTTTCTAATTTTTTATTCCATTTTATTTACTATATTCTCTTTATATTTGACATGAAATTATTTAAAAGCGAAATTTATATTCCCGAATTCCCTGCGGATCAATAATTTATATACTACAGTTTATGACCCATGCACTTGCTGTGAAATTGCGAACAAGTATTTTGGCACCGTTGCCGGGTAATTCAGCATTACTTTAAATTTTACTTTTAGATACTTTCTTTATTCTTTTCTTTTTTTATTCTTTTTCTCTTCCTACTTTCTGTCTTGTCTCTATCTATTTTTCTTCTTCTTTTCCATCTCTCATTCTTTTTTATGAAGGGCCGTTAATTCATCCGCTGGTGGCCGATTCATGCGACTCGCTGATGAGGAGGCTCTTGAACTCCTCGATGAATTGGCTCTTTATGATTCTCAATACGGGGACATTCAAGGACCCTCTCAGTGAGGTAATGTATAAGATATCGAATCCATAAATTCTCTATGCTAAACTTGATTAACTTTTGCAGCAAAAGAAGCAGTAACCCACAGACCGAAGTGCATCTTTTTCTCCACAAATTTCATTTGAGATTTATGGAGCTTCACACTACACATCTAAGTGTAGTTTTGCTAGCCAGGACCCCACAAGTAAGCAGGCCAATGCAATCAACAACCGGCATGATACTCGCACTTATGGTAATCGTTACTCAAATACTTATAACCCTAGATGGAGAAACCATCTCAATTTCTCTTGGGTAAACTAGTCAAATATCCAAAATTATGCTCAAAATAATAAGCCACCTAGTTTCCTAAGAAAACCTCTCAACCCACCATCATATCAAACTCAACTTGCTTTACCTGCCCCACCTTCAGTATAATTCTCTAATCCCTTGATTGATAAATTATTTGAAAGATTAGACCAAATGCAATCCTACATTAATTTGCTTCAAAACCAAATTGCCTAACAAGGCACCACATCATCCCATAGAGAACCAGGAAAACTCCTTAGCCAGCTTGAAGTAAACCCTAGAGAACAAGTGAAAGTAGCCACAACCTTAGCCAGTGGTGGAGAAGCCATACGTCCCACCACCTTCTTATTAACCTCTTCTTCCCTTCTCTCAAAGGTAAAGACCGACAAAACTTCAAAAGCAGTTTAAGAAATTTATTTCAACACTCAAGAGCCTATCAATCACTGTGTCATTTATTGACATGATCTCTTAGATGCCAAGTTATGCAAAATTCCTAAAGAAGATGTTGTCCAATAAAAGAAAGCTCAAGCAGTACGAAACTATTCCACTTAATGAAGAGTGCAATGCCATCTTGCAGAATAAGCTATCTGAAAAGCTAAAGGATCCTGAGAGCTTTTCTTTTCCTTGTGCTCTTGGGAATGTCCAAATTAGCAAGGTGCTATGTGATCTTGGAGCCAGTGTAAGTATATTCCCTCTCTTCATATGTAAAAAGCTGAACATGGGCAATCCAAAACTAACTTCTATGTCTCTCCAACTGGTCAACCGATCAATCAAATTTCTAGTTAGCATTCTTGAAGATCAGTCAACTTTGTAGTCCTCAACATGGAGGAGGACCGCCAAATTCCAATCATTCTTGAACGACATTTCTTAGCCATTGTTGGAGCCATCATAGGCGTCAAGAATGGTTAACTCTCATTGATAGTTGGAGATGGAAAAGTCAAATTCAACCTTTTTGAAGCAACAAATCACCCATCAACTGATAAATCCCCCTGGTGATTCGACGTCATCGACCATTTGTCGATTGAGGAAAAAGAAGATTTAATAGAGGTATGTATCATTTAGAATGTAACTATTAAAAATGATAACCCTGAATTTTCTACTTGTGCAGCTCTCTTGGGTGAAAATCCTCCTATCTCAACTCCTGAGAAACTCGACACGGACGCTAATTCTCTTGCATTGAGGAAACCAGAGGAAGAAGCACCAAAGGTAGAACTCGAACCTCTTCCTAAAAGTCTCAGGTATACATTTCTTCACCCAAATGCTACTTATCTAATCATAATCAATGTAAATCTTTTCGAATCTCAATCTGATGAACTGTTAACTAACTAAGAAAACATAGGAAGGTAATTTGCTACTGCATTAATGACCTACCCGATATTAGCTGTTCTCTATGCATGCACAGGATTCTTATGGAAGACAATTGTAAGACAAGAATTGAACTTCAAAGGTATCTGAATCTGAACATAAAAAAGTGGTGAAAAAGAAAATTTTAAAATTTCTTGATGCCGGAATCATTTACCCTATTTTTGATAGTAGTTAGGTAAGCCCAGTACATGTGATACCCAAGAAAGGAAGTATCACATTCATGAAAAATGATAAAAATAAACTTATACCCACTACGACAGTTACGGATTGACGAATGTGCATCGATTATCGTAAACTGAACATTGTTACTCAAAAGGACCATTTTTCTTTGCCTTTCATTGATCAAATGCTTGAATGACTTGTCAATCACTCTTATTTTTGCTATTTGGATGGTTACTTTGGTTACTTATAGATTCCTATTCATCCACAGGATCAAGAGAAAACAACTTTCACTTGTGCATATGGCACTTTTGCATATAGACACATGCCTTTTGGTCTTTACAATGCACCTGCCACTTTTGAATGTTGCATGATGGCCATATTTTCTGAATATATTAAAAACATAATTGAAGTATTTATGGATAATTTTTTTGTTTATGGCTCTACTTTTGACTCATGCTTATCTTACATGTCTAAGATTTTATAGAGGTACTAAGAAATCAACTTGGTTTTGAATTGGGAAAAGTGTCATTTCATGGTACAGGAAGGAATTGTACTAGGGCATTTAGTTTCAATCAAAGGTATTGAGGTTGACCAAGTGAAAATAGAAGTCATTGAAAAACTATCGCCACTTAATTCGGTTAAAGAAATTTGAAGTTTTTTAGGACATGCCAATTTCTACTTTCACTACACGCTAAATCGTCAATCGTCTAAAATTGTTAAACGACTGACTAACCTGCTAAATTAAGATGTAAAATTTAATTTTTTTGATGATTGTCTGAAGTCGTTTTGCAGATTAAAAGAAGCTTTGAACACTGCCCTAATTATACAATCCCCTAACAGGAGCCTAACATTTGAGATTATGTGTGATGCAAGTGACCATACGGTTGGAGCAGTTCTGGGTCAATAGAAGGACAATTTTCCAGTGGTGATCTGTTATGTGAGCAAAACCCTAGATGATGCTCAAGTCAACTATGCAACCACTAAAAAGGAATTGCTAGTTATTGTGTTTGCTATTGATAAATTTTGTTCCTATCTTACAAGGTCAAAGGTGATTGTCTGCACGGACTAAGCAGTCATCTGCTATCTACTCACCATTAAAGATGCCAAACCAAGGTTGATTCACTGGATTCTGTTATTAAAAAAATTTGACCTCAAAATTCGAGACAAAAAAGGCACAAAGAATATGGTAGTTGATCATCTGTCTAGACTATCATCAACTGAGGAGACAAATCTAACCAAAGATGAGCAAATTAATAAGGACTTTCCCGATAAGTTCCTGCTTACACTTAAGGAAGAGCCAATGCCTTGGTATGGAGACATTGTTAATTACTTAGTCTGAAAAGAAATTCCACCTGATTTTAGCTATCAATAGAAAAAAAAATTCATGGCAGAAGTGAAATACTACATCTGGGAGGACCCATACCTTTATAGGAGATGCAGTGATGGTCTGATTCACTGATGTGTACCAAACGAGAAAATCCAAAGCACTCTTTACTACTTCCACTCTTGACCCTATGGTGGACACATGGGTCCCACCAAAACTGCAGCAAAAGTTCTACAATTAGGTTTTTTTGGCCCACTTTGTTTAAAGATGCTCGATCTTTTACATTAACCTATGATAGGTGCCAAAGAATAGAATACCTCAAAGTGAAACGAGATGCCACTCACGAACATTCTCGAGATCCAACCATTTGATGTCCGGGGCATGGATTTCATAGGACCTTTCATATCCTCATTCAACAACCAGTACATAATTCTCATGGTCAATTGTGTAACTGGATCAACGGAGGCGATTGCTTCTCCAGCAAATGACTCATGGGTGGTTGCCAAATTCTTAAAATGTAACATTTTTACCAGATTTGGCATATTACGAGAAATCATAAGCTACGGAGGAAGCCACTTCTGCAATAAGCAAATGGAACAACCGTTAAAAAAATATGGGGTCACACACAAGATCGCCACCCCATACCACCCGTAAATGGGTGACGAGATTGAATTCTTGAACCGCGAGATTGAACACATACTTGAGAAGATGATATCCTAGTCATGATGAGATTGGTCAAGGAAACCCGATGACTCTCTTTGGGCATACCGCATTGTATTCAAAACACTGATTGGAACAACATCTTTCTGACTGGTCTATGGAAAATTATGCCACCTACCTGTTGAGCTGGAGCACAAAGCATACTAGGTAATTAAATTTTTAAATTTCAATATGAAATCTGCAAGAGAAAAGTGTTTGCTATAACTTGATGAACTTGAGGAGATCCGACTTAATGCCTATGAGAATTCAAGAATGTACACAGAAAAGATAAAATTTTGACATGACAAACACATTCATCAGAAGGTAATCAAAGTAAACAACTTTGTTTTGATATTTAACTCTCGTTTTAAATTGTTTCTAGGAAAACTGAAGTCAAGATGGTTGGGTCCTTTCAAAGTACAACAAGTGTTTCCTTATGGAGCTATCAAAATCTGGAGCGAGAAGACAAGAGCATTCAAAGTTAATGGGCAACACCTCAAACCCAATTTCGTGGGAGACCAAATTCTAAAAGGAGTCATCTAATCCTATCAAATCACATCACCAAATTGAGAATCTGATGTCACGTCGATGACTTTAAACCAAGTGCTTCTTGAGAAGCAACCCAAGAATTTTCTTTTCAAACCAGGGGAGTTTTAGTTTTAGTTTTTCTTTTAGTTTCTTTTATTTTAGAATTTTGATACTTTTTAATTTGGAGCTTTATTAGTTACTTTTCAAAGCCTACTTGGGCAGGAAGTACCATGGGATGGAAATTCAGTTCATCGCCAAAACAGGGAACTTAACATCTCACATCTTTTACAACTACTTCCTTTATTTTGATATATTATTTTGATGACATGATTTACATTGAGGACAATGTCAATTTCAAGTGTGGGGGTGAATACGTTGCATTATTTTCTTTAAAAAAATTCCTCTCACGACCCTAATGATTACCCTGATGATTATAATTTTTAGCACATTTTAAAAAAAATTTCAAAATTTTTGATAATTCTTGCACGATTCTAAAATTTGAACTAATTGAGACCCCACTTTGAACTCTTATAAGTCCTATAAGCATAACAAACTTAGAATTTCAAAATCTTTTAGTTATGTAAATAACTGAATCCTAGTGAGATGTTAAATATGTTTTCAAACATATACTTGTTGAAAATAATTGAATTTTTGTCCTAAATCACTTGATTAAATTGGTATATTGAGATACCAATTACGTTTTTTTCAAAATCAGAGTAATTCTCTCTAATTTATCAAAGGCTTTTCTTATACACACAACGTGAAAGGTAGCTTTTCCTATATACATGAAAATCTTATTCTAGTTGAAGAATTTCCAAAGCTAAAACTCAACTTAACCTGTTTATGGACATGAGTAAGTGTGATGACCAGATATTTTAATTTATTTTCATTATAACCCTTCCCTATTTATGAGGTAATTTACGAACATGCTACTATAAACTTATGATGTTAATGGAAGCATAACGTATATGGACGTGATATTTAGGGGACGTATAACGCATATATGCATTTACTATGATCTTAGCCCATTGGTTATAGATTTAAAACTGTGTGATTAGTGTGCCATTGTTGAGCGCTATGACTATTTTCCATATCGCAGAGTAGGTACGGGATTCGACCTACTCGGGTAAGCCGCAGGGGTGAAGGGAGTAGTGCCCCCGGAGAAAATTTTTATTATTAAGTCATAGGAGTGGGAAAGCAAATTACTAATTGCAATTAGACCCGACTCATGCTCCGGCCCGACCCGACTTGATGGTGGTTTAGTTAAAAGGAGAGCCTGTACGCTAAGGCTTCATCCTTTTTGCGCCTGACTATCTTCGCCTCTTCTTCTCTTCCCGTCCTTTGTTTCTTCGATCTTTTCCTCTTCTATTCAGTTTGATCTAACCCTAGATTTCTTCAAAAAAAAAAAAACTCTACTAACTGCCTTGAAAAACATTGATTCACATCAAGAATGCTTGAAATCTTGGCAATTCAAGTCTAAGGTTGTTGTTTTTGAGAGAAATCAAGATCAAGGTAAGTAGATGTCTTTCCTTCTTGATTTAGTGATGAAATGTCATGTTAGATATGATATAAGACTGGTGGGAATGTGCAGCATTCAACAACTTCATCGTATAAAGCGTAGGGTTCATAATAGTTAGGGTAAGCATGGTATACATGAAATTTGCTGTGAATGCGTGAGTTTTATGAAGTAAAGGACTCATTAGCAGTTTTTAATCATTAAAATGTGATGATAGTCGATTCGGCTCAAACGAGAGCATGAATTAGAAGTTCGCCTTTTTGCACCTACCATGTGTTTGATAAAATGCTTGTGTGATAGTTTTATATATTGAATTTAAAGTAAACCTTGTTAATGTTGTATGTGTAAATTGTGACATTTATACTTATCTGTTATGTATGATGTATTATTTAAAATGGTTGGTTGTAAAAGGGTTGTTCATGGCCCCTAATTGACATGAGGAGTGGGTTGTTCATGACCCTTAATTGACATGAGTAGAGGATTGTTCGTGTCCTTCTATTTACATGTGGTTTATGCGTAGGATGTTGGGAGTGAGTATTGGACCCATATGTTTTATATTGATCATGATATGCGCATCTAGAATTTTACTTATTTCCACTTTGTGCTAACCACTATCTACTCACTGAGTCTATTGAGACTTATATGGTTTGTTGTTTTGCCTTTAGATCACAGGCCAATTGGGGGACCTCCAGATGGGACAAGTGGAAAATCAAATCTTGGAGATCATTAAAACAACATCTTTAATTATAGTTATTTTTGAATTTATGCTCTTTTAATACTAATATATGTAAACGATTACTGAATTAGATTCAACTTTGACAGACGTATTGTATTTAGTATTTTGAATTCGATTATAATTTATGTGGATGCTTATATATATGATCATTGGTTTGCTTATTATGTAAGGATAAATTTCAATGATTTTTATCTATATGGATGTCACATTTTGGAATGAAATTGAAATGCTTATGAATAATAGGTCGTGTATTCCATTCCACCTCTTATATATTATGGGGAGATGCTATCAAATTTTTCTTAGGTTATATGGTACCCATTGACTAGTTATTGAGAATATCTAGAAATGAGGCGTTATAGTAAGGATTTTTTTTCTTCTTGATGAGCCTATCTTTGAAAGTATAACAATTGTTTACTTTTATTGACCTTGAATTAAAGTTTTTTTATTTTTTTATACCTCAATTCCCATTTAATTGAACCAACATTGAAATTGAATTTTGAGCTGAAAGGTATAACGAGAATAAGGTTTGACCTCTTGGCTTGTGCAAATAATGAAAATAACTTCCTAGATACCTTGAAATATGGTGAAGGGAGTTATTTGTAAACAAAGAGAATTTCCTAGATATCCTGAAATGTGGTGAGGGGAATTATTGTCGGACTTGGTTTGAAAAAAATTTCATATTAAACCAAGGGTAAGAACAGTCTTCAAAGAGAATGAAAGCACTAAGTGTGAGGGCAATATTATTTCCTGCTACAAAATGAGGCTCAAATCAATGTGGAGATGGTTAATTTTTGAAAATTTATTTCTTGTGCTAAACTTAATCGTTGTCCCACCAAGTCTTTATAATCCATGAATTGGTTAATTGAGTTGGTAGAGGAAATTTGGATGCAAGACTTTGATGAGATGTATATGAAGTAACTTGATAGATATTTTTTTGCATCACTACCATTACTTGAATTGTCGAATGCGTGTATTGAATAACTAGATAAAAGGAGAGGATATTTGATAACTAAGAGTTTATATTATGGGATTTTTTGAACTCTTAGTGATTGAAAGCAGAAACGGTAACAGGGTGCATAGTATTAATCTAATGAAAATAGATTTTTGATTGATATTTTGACAAGTGCTCTGTTCAAAGTCTTTTATTCAACATCCTCACTAGTTTTGATGATCATTTACATTTGGTTTTTCTCAAAGTTCTTGAAAAGCCAATTCTTGAAATTCTTGTTGGATACAATGCTTCAAAACAAAACAAAATTGACCAAAGATTGAGTTTTAATGATTAACAACAACTAACTTGAGTATATTTAAAGGACTAATGAGTTTGCCATATGTTTTTAAGGAACTTAAGTAGCCAAGTCGATCCCCAAGTCAACTTGGACTTCGACTTAGGGAGAAGTCGATCCCAAAGTCGACTCAACCATTGACTTGATATAGAACCTCAAAGGCAAAATCAAATTGCGGGTGAAGTCACAGGTCAAGTCGACTCCACATGCAACTTGGGTAGCCAAGTCGCAAACGAAGTCGACCTCGATATCGACTTCAATCGAGAAAAACTGACTAGAGCTGAATTTTGGGGCATGAAGCTGCCCAAGTCGCAGGCCAAGTCAACTCCAGGTGCGACTTGGGTGAAGTTGCAGACAAGGTCAACTCCATCCACCACTTGAGAAGTTTAGATTTCAAAGATGCAGTTTCAAGCCATTCAAAGAACTCTCACTCAAGGTCAAAGCAAGGATTCAAGGCTAACATCAAATCAAGTCTATCAAGTCTAGGGCGAAGATTCAAGATAAAGATCAAATGAGTTCAATTCAAAGAAAAGATTCATGTTCAACTTCAAATCAAGTCTATCAAGCTCAAAGACAAAGATACAAGTATGATTCAAATCAAGTCTATCAAGTCTTAAAGACCAAATGAGTCCAATGCAAGACAAGGTGCATGAATCATCCAAGCAAGAATCAAACTCTCCAAAGATTCATGTGATTCAAGATGGATCAAAGCACAATCCCTTCAAGATGAACAAGATCTTCAAGTGAGAAGAATCATTCAACATGAAAATGATTCAAGGGAAGAAGTCTAAGCATAAAAGAAGCAGATTAAATGAGGATCAAAGCATTTTCAGCAAAGCCTGAGCCAAGTCGCAATCCAAGTCGACTTCAGGTTCGACTTGAGTCGAAGTCTGAAGCCAAGTCGACCAAGACTCAGACTTGAAAATCTGAAGAACTGGAGTCGCAGACAAAGTCGACTCCAGATGCGACTTGGGTAGCCAAGTCGCATTCCAAGTCGACTCCACCTTTGACTTGGGTACAACGTTCGAATTTTTGAACGTTGAAGTTCATTTATTGCGCGCCAACTACTTCTACAACGTTCATATTTTTCTCATTCTATATAAGGACCCTCAAATGAACGTGAAAGAATATACAAGAAGATACAAAACACTACTATATACTCTACCAAGTCCAAAGAGAGAAAAGAAGTGCAAGAAAGGAATTCCATTTGCTTTTCTCCATTTTTGAGTGGTCCATATACTTGAGAAG
>JAXCLR010000105.1:44887446-44905717 GCA_035584095.1 Annona squamosa
GTGGATTCGACCCGACTCACCGTTATTCTACACTATCACCCGCATAGTGGTAGCTTTAATGTGTTTCGGTTAATTTTTATTAAACTGGTGATCACAGTGCTCTTAACGACAAGCACTTGGTGCGCATCATTCATGTATAAATTATTTCAAGGACTATAAATATCTATTATTACATAATTATGATTTATGACTTATAAAAATAAAAATAAAAATTTTTTGGTCTAAAAATGTCATCTAGTTAATTTAATAAATACACCATTTTTACTTCAAAAATTATGATTATAATCCATTTATTACACTCTTTTTAGATATAAGTTCTTAAGTTTTTACCGCAGAAATCAACTGTGTATTTTATATAAATTGCTAATGCACTAGTTTAATCAGGTTCTCTCAAATGGTTGAACCAGTTTGACCATAACCAATTCCTTTATGCGTTCGGTTTTGATAACATTAGTTATATGTCTCCTTTTGAACTCTTCCTCTTTAGATGGAAACTCTATCCCCTTGATATCTGTTTTTGGTGAATGCATAAATGGAATTCACATGAGTAGATCCTTAATGTCTACTTTATTTGCTTTATTTGAAGTCCAAAGAAGAAAATAAGTTGTCCCATCAAATTCATTTTAAATTCTCCTTACAAATCCTTAAAAAACTTTTTGCACATCTTTTCATTAGTAGATCTGAATTTATATCATCAATATAATTTTTTATATAAGGGTATTATGCATATTATTTCTAGTGAAAAAAGTATCTTTCCCCTATTGAAGCCTCTATTTAATAGAAACTTAACCATTCATACCATACTCTAGGAACTTAACTTAATCCATATAAGCTTTTCTCAATTTGAACCCATGATTTGGATTATAAAGATCTTCAAATTCAAGTAGTTGCTCCACATATACTTCTTCATTAATGAAACCATCAAAGAATACATATTTGATATTTGTTTGATATAGATTGAAATTTATATAGGACACAAAGACTAATAATATTTTAAGAACTTCTACTTTGTAATGGTAGTACAGCTTTCACCAAAATCTATTCCTTTTTCTTGGCAATATTCTTTGCAACTATCTATGCTTTATTTCTAATTACCAAGCTTGATTTATTTAACTTATTTTTGTAAACCCATTTGATTCCAATAATAATGTATCTTTTGGTCTAGGAAATACTGTCCACACTTGATTTTTTTCGAATTGATCAAGTTCTTTTTACATTGCCCTGATCCAACAATCTTTGTCCAAAGTTTGTTTTACATTGGTTGGCTCAATTTCAAAAGTAAATGCATAGCTTCTATTTACTTAAGGGTATGACGATTTGGTTCCTCCTTTGTCCTATACATTAATAAGTTCTTGGTCTCTAACATGAGCATGCATAAATAACTAATCCTTAGGAAGGTCACTTTTCTTGAACTTCTATTCTAGGTTTTGTTGTCTCAATAGTATCATTGCATTTTTTGAAATGATTATGTGTAAGTTTCCTTTCCTGTTCTGATTCAAATCAATTCCTCCATCATCTTGATTTTTAAGTTTAATATCTTGATTGCCATATATTATATTTTCACCTCTCAATTTCATCACCTAATATATATGAAATCATTGCCGAAGTGGAAGCTCAAACACTAGGCAAACATTGAATCACAATATATTAAATTAATAACAATATCCATCATAGATAAATCACACTACATTGTACATATTGATTAAACAAAATAATTAAAATAAAATAAAAAAGAGAAAGAAAAGCTTATTGGTTGGAAGTTTCGATTGTGTGTCCACTGCTCCGTGCTACTAGCTGTTTTGCCTCTTGCCCTTTGCTATTTGACTCCTCTCCACCCCTTGCTATCAATCTTTCAATTTTCTGCTGCGGAATTTCTGTATAAAATCTACTGACCCCAATGCTCGTCCAGCCCTTATAAGGGAGCAACCCTGCGTATAATTAAAGCCGGCGCAATTCGTATCTAAGCGGGCAGCTTGACGTCTGCGGATTGCGCATCAAAATCTGACGTGGACGACTTGCTTGGCCTATTAGAGGTGCATGCATCGTTTAAGCGGTCATGGAATTTTTCAGTAGACCAGAAATTTGGACGGCTTAGCTTGCTGAAAAATCTGGGCATGAATTATTTGGCTTGGATGGATAAGAATTTATGGATACTTGGACGGCTGATCTGAGCTGAGGAAATGGAATTAAACTGCTGATTTTGACATGCTTTGGATGGCTGAAATTTTAAAAAGAAATGCTGCAATAAAAAAGTGGGGGGCTGGATCATGGATTTCTGCATTGGATGGCTGGGATCTCTGCTTTGGACGGACAACAAGAGAGGAAATCTGGACGGTCCATTCTTGGGCTTTGACAGTGCTGATGGCATTAAATGGTTAATGGGCTGCATGATTTCTGCATGGCCGTGATCTGCTTACTTGGACGGCTAGGATTTTCTAGCTGACCTGTGATAGACGCTTGGAGAATTTGTGGTTTGCATGAGATCAATGGCTGCAGATCTTGGACAGAAGAAGCAAAATTCTGAACGGATGGGATTAATCCTTAAGGGCGGTGGAAAGCTTTGCGGGGTGCTTATTTGATCTGAGCAATGGACGGCTTAATCTTTGCGGTGGAATGAATGCTGCTTTGGACGGTCTGGATGATGGGACCCACGTCTGAAATTAACCAGCCTACATTAAAAGTTTATTTAAATCATTAATTCGTCAAATCCATTAATGGGTTATCAATATAAAAAATTATTCTAACCCATTTGTTTAATGGCAACAAATAAAATATAATTTCTGGCTAAAAGAGCACAAAAATTATTTAAATCACTTGAAATTAATATTTAATACCCAAATTTGCCAAAACATATTTTAAAGAAAATTCAAAATAAACTCAATTAATTACCCTCCAAATTAGTATGAAAATATCTAAAAAATTTATCATTATTTACCAATTATAAAAAACTTTTACGCCAAAAACTTTTCATCTAAAATTTTATCACTTTCGAAACACAACCATTATATATATTTTTTGAAATTTGATCAGTTATGTAATTATCACTCTTCTCAAATGATTTTAGTTTTTTAAAATATTTTCAATAAATAAATAAATACATAAGAATGAATAATTTTAAAGGTCTAGTTTTAAAAATACAAAAGAAAATGGATGCACACGCCTTACTTGTGAGTGCGAACAACTTCTCGTGGTTTATTCATAGAAAGAAACAAAAACAAAGCTAGAGTCGGTCTAGCACACACAGAATCAGCAACGCAAATTCTCACTTTGGTGGGATATACTTCTACTAAAGAAAGACGCTTACAAGTCATTGTTTTCGCTTTTGACGTCGATTGCATTTGTCTTATTAACTGGATTTCTCTTTTCCCTTAATAAAAAATAAACGTGAACGTCTCCTTCCACATGTTCTTGTTTTGGCGCTATCCAGTGACGTTTGATGTCTTTAAGTTCGCCATGTCATGGGTTGCGAATGGGTGCTGACATGAATTGTCATGTCATTCACGCAATTGAGTAGTAGCAAATAGCAAACAAAAATTTTGTGTCCCAAACTTGATCAGGTCCAAATTTCATATTTTTATTATTTATGATAGTTGATAAATCATAAAATATTTTGTGCTTATTTTTTGCACCAATTCACTAGATAATTATTTAATATTTGTGAGAAACACGATGTGAAATATTTTTTTGCAACATTTAAGCGTTAAATATTTATTTCAAGTAATTTAAATAATTTTATGATATTTTCGCTTAAAACTGAACAATTGATTGTGTTCTATTCTATCATAGGGTGCATAAACCAAATTTCATGCAACAAGGAAGCCGTTCAAAGCAGATTTTTTTTTTTAATTGGTGGTCCACCAAAACTTTCAGCAAACCTTCGTCCAAAACAGCAATCATATTCCAGCAATTTTTAACTTTGAGCTATCCAATATTCCACCGTCAAAAGCAAAACTACTATACATATGCATCTGGTTTCCTTCTTTTAGCAAACACATGCGAAATTATGGCATGCAGATTCCAGCAAGCTACACCATGGTCCAATAGGCAAGTAATTTCAGCAGGAACAGTAAATTGAAGGGTCCAACTGGTGTGCTTAATCTAGGGGTGCCGGGTTCAGCCCGAACTCGGCTAGGAGCAGTGTTGAAACTCGGTAATTGTCAACCCAAGTCCGATTTCTCAACCTGAACCCGAACCGAATTCAAGCAACTCTCGATTTCGGGTTCGAGTGAACTCAAAGCAGAACCTATATTTGAAAATATTCATATTTTATTATTATACGATCAATCAGAGCCAGCTGCCGTCTCGTCTCTGTCATTGCCAAGCTGCCAGGCGCACTAGCCACTAGGCCAGTTTTGAATTTTCATTTCGTGGCGCCCTTCCCTTTCCAGCTTTCCATTCTGGCTTCTGAGTTCTGGGTTCTGGCTTTCCATTTCCGGCACCCTTTCCAGCTTTGAGCTTTGCAACCTTTCTGCCGTTCACCAAAACGACACTACTGCAGTTCGCCAAAATGTCGCTGCCATTTTGGTTTCGAGTTCAGTCTTCGGCCTTTTGCGACCTTTGTTGTGCGTGTGCATGCGTGTGGGTATTCACACATTCTTTGATGAAATTGCACATATTCCTTAATTGAATATTTCTCCTGTGTGGAAGTTTTGTGTTGTTTCTACAACTAGGTGTCGAGGGTTTGCATTTTCATGTTGGCCTTACACATTTGTCAGCCTCGGGAGTGTTGAAATACTGTTAGGTGCATTTGCATTTTGCAATTGGTCATGCCAACAACATCTTTAGTGAATGATCTTGTAGAATTTGCAAGCCTTCTGACTAAGTTGGGGTAGGAGCACTCCAGCGAATATAGTTGGTTCAACTGGTATGCTTGTTTCAGCTGTATATTTTTTCAGAAATGAACACCTATGGGTATTGGTCCTGTTTGCTCTCAACTAAGTTTTTAATGGATTAACACTTTAATGAACCTCGTAGCATAAGATATGGTGGCTTAATACAACAGATTGTTGATTGTTGTCCATTTTGTTAGCACTTTGAACTTACAGCTTAATTTTTATCTAAATTTTCTGATTTTCTCCATTTTGTTGGCACTGATTTTATCAACTCGACTGCTTTAATTTTTCCATGTACCTTCTGTTAATAAGATTAAATTAATCACCTCTTTCTTTCTCACACTACACACATATACAAAAACATAGTATGTGCAACAATTTTAATATATTTTGCACATTCTCTAACTAATATTTATCTTTTAGAGGAAGCTGATGAAACATAGACATGTGCTTTTTTATCTCCTTTTCCATCAAACTATTAATTTAAAAGAGGTATTAGTTATATCTTTGAATATATATACATATATATATTCTTCAAGTTCAATTATATAATATAACATTGAATTTTTGCTTTTTTTTTTTAGGAAAGAAAAATTTGGCTTGACATATGGTAATAATACAAGACAAAGGCAATGAACTCAATAATGTAAGATAAAAATTTTTATTTCTATTGTGTTGTAATGTTTGTTGTAATCTGGTTATTCAAACTTAAGACTTGTGTTATCGACTTGGAGTTAACTTGGATGTTGTGATTTGGAGTTTGATACTTGAATTAATATAATCTTGTTCAACTTGATATTTTGTGGTTTTCGGATGATTTATTTTATTGTAATTGATGTGATAAGGTTTATCTTACAATTGGATAGTAATATTGATGTATATAGTTGTGATATTAGTGTTAAATAGCAGAATGGAAAACGGTTGTACTTCTACATTCTCCAAAATACAACTATTATTCTACTTGATGCAAAGAAAAGGCTTAAAATAGGTTTCTTTCTTTCTACTCTTAAGAGGTATTTGAATTTTTCTTACTTTCGTATAATAAATTATTTTTTTAACTTTTTTATACAATAGGTTTGTGATAAAAATTATATATAGGATGAGTAATAAAGACGTACTAATAGGAGAATGTCAACCCGAAACTCAACTCGAGCCTGAATTTCAAAAGTAAAGTTAGGATTGAAGTTTACCAATAGGTTAGGGTTAGGGTCGAGGTGAACCCGAGTTTCACCTCTAGCTTAATCAAAGTCATTGATCGGATTTCAATTCTCAAAATTAGCAAGCCAGCGTCCAATAGTTTAGCAGAAAACCATAGCTATCTATTTTCGAATTGCGCAATTAACAAACGCGCAAATAAGGCAGTCAAGAATGTAGACGCTCAAATACTAAACTCCAAGGCACGACAGCAACAGGTTCTGAATCCCAAACCAGATTTTCGATAGCAACAGGACAGAAATGCTAGTTCACAGCAGGATTCTATGGATCCCTCACACCAGGAAAATGGGCTAAGTTGTAGGCGTGACCAAATGGACCCACTGAACCGATTGAATGACCAACTGATGCAAGCGGAGGGCACGACAGATGGAATTTTTATGCATGGAAACTTATTTAAGCAGGACAGATGCGAGCTAGAAGGTATGGCAGATGAGCTCTATGGACAACAGATGGGACAGATGAGTTATGCAGAAAGATTAGAAGATCACCATGTCTATATGGCAGGTAGAGGGAAGGCAAAAACTGAGGACTAACAATAAGGGGGAGGGGAGGATGCGCCTGTTTCAGTTTCTTCTCAAGGTTTCCAGGATGTTTGCATGGGGAATGCTGACAGATGTGAATGGACTGGAAGACCATATGAGGGTGGATTGCTAAGTAACAATATGAGGGGGAAATGGAAGAAAAGGGTTAGAGGGGGCCAACATTTGAGAGGGGGTGACCTTTGGGATGGAAACGAGAGAAGAAGTGGTAAGCGTAGCCGGGAAAATGAAGGAGGGGAACAATTGCAAATGCAAAAGCGAAGGAAAAATCAAGTGCTACTCGAGGCTAACGAGGTGGAGGCTGGGGGGAGTCCCCGACCCCACCTCACTTAACATGGACCTTCTAGTGTGGAATTGCCGTGGGCTTGGGAACCGATGGGCATCCGTAGCCTTCTTGACTTGGTCAGGAGACAAGATCCCTGTTTGGTCTTCCTTTCTAAAACAAAATGCAACTCAAAAGAAATGGATGACATTAGAAGAAGACTAAAGTTTGATTGTTGTTTCGCTATGGATCCGACTGATAGAAGGGGAGGCTTGGCCCTTTTGTGGAATAATGACAAACCTGTTTGCATCAAGAGTTTCTCTACTCATCATAATGATGCAGTTTTTTGTGGACGGCGATTTATATGTTTCTATGGCCATCCCGAAACTCACCTTCGCCATCAAAGCTGGAATATCCTCAAAACACTGAGGAATGGGAGGAACGATCCATGGCTTGTTATGAGGAATTTCAATGAAGTTTCTGGTCCAAGTGAATACAAAAGTGAGAGGAATCGACCGCAAGCACAAATGGACTTTTTTTGTGAGACCATTGATCAATGTAACCTATTGGACATTGGCATTATTAGAGCGACTATGACTTGGAGTAGTAACAAACGGGGCCAACAAAGAGCGGAAGCAAGGCTGGACAGGGGGCTCGCGTCCGAGTCTTGGATTAACCTGCTTTCTCATGCAAGGATTCATCATCTATCTGCCCCAACATCCGACCACTGCCCTATTATGCTATTGCTTAAACCTCGTGTGAGTGGGAGGAAACCACCACGAGAATTTAAATATGAGTTATTTTGGGCTCGAGACAAGGAAGCCACCAGAATTATTCACCAAGTATGGGAGTCAGAATCTCCAGTGGGCTCAAGCTTCAAGGAACAACTTTGGTGGAAGATTAAGCGGTGCGGAATTGAACTATCTAATTGGAACCGTAAAAAATGGGGCAACCTGCGGAAAACTATTAATCGAAAACAAAGGGAGCTTCAGACAATTATGGGCATGCACTCCACTGATGAGAGGGACGAATCTGTTCTAAGACTCAAAACTCAAATCAATCTTTTGCTACAAGACGAAGAGCAGATGTGGAGAATGAGAGCAAAAGCGCATTGGCTTCGAGAGGGAGACAAGAATACGGGTTTCTTCCATCGTGTTGATTCCAATAGATGACAAACCAATTTCATTAAGGCGCTGAAGGACCAGGATGGTGTTTGGGTTAGAGACCAAGACCAACTGATGAATGTGGCCGTGGCTCACTTTTTAGAGGTTTATTCTGCAGCTGAGCAGAGGGAGGTGTCGTGGTTAGAGATGGTTATTAACAGGAAAATTTCTGATGAGCAAAAGTTGTCCCTAATAAGACCACTGTAGTCTGAGAAAGTTGTATCGGCAATCAAAGGAATGTGTCCTACAAAAGCACCGGGCCCGGATGGTTTGTCGGCAGGCTTCTTTCAAAGGCACTGGAACATTGTAGGCAATGATATCATTAGATGGTGTAAATTGTTTTTCGAGGAAGGAAATCCAACAAATCTTGGCAGGCATATTGGGGAGTCAAACTCAACCACCTTAATCCTGATTCCTAAAAGGGCTGGCGCAAACACTTTATCTTAGTTTAGACCTATCAGTCTATGCAATGTGACCTATAAAATTCTGGCAAAGGTCCTTACAAATAGACTTAAAGTGGTTCTCCATAGCATTATGGGGGATGAACAAAGCGCCTTCGTTCTAGGCCGACTTATCACAGACAATACGCTAAATGCCTACGAAGCAATTCACTCACTTCGAAGATGGAAGAAAGGGCAACTACATGAAATGACAATCAAACTTGACATGTCAAAGGCCTATGACCGGGTGGAATGGAAGTTCCTCAGGAGAATGATGGGGGTTATGAATTTTAGCAGGAAATGGATCGATTAGATTATGTGCTGCATATCGACAGTTAGATACAGAGTAAATGTCAACGGTTTCAAATCCTCATATTTCGATCCCCAGAGGGGGCTATGACAGGGAGACCCTTTATCCCCACATCTCTTCTTACTATGTGCGGAGGGGCTATCTGCACTCATTTCCCACGCGGCTACTAGTGGAGCTATCCATGGCATCAAAATCCGATTGGGGGGGGGCCAATGATATCTCATCTGCTGTTTGCGGATGATGCTATTATCTTTCTCAGAGCAGATGGGAGGGACGTGAGGAATTTATTGGACATTCTAAATCAATACACAGTTTCTTCGGGCCAAATGGTGAATGTGGACAAAACTGCAATTTTTGCAGCAATAATATGGACGAGGATGCTAGGGGGAGGATGATTAACCTGCTAGGTTCAGCGGGGAATGATTTCCATCAATATCTGGGTTTCTCAGCTTGGCTTGGCAGATCAAAAGCTAGTTTCTTCAATGGACTTAACGAAAGAATATGGAATAGAATTCAAGGGTGGAAAGGTAAGCTGCTATCGTGGGGTAGTAAAGAGGTGTTAATTAAGGCGATAGCGCAGGCTATCCCTTCCTATGCGATGAGCATCTTTCTCCTTCCTAAATCATTCTGTCATGATCTCAATGGAATGCTCAGCAAATTCTGGTGGGGAGAGAAGGATGGCAAAAGGAAATTGAGTTGGGTGGCATGGAGGGAGATGTGTAAACCAAAAAGGTCGGGAGGCATGGGCTTCAGGGATTTCCATAACTTCATTCTGGCTCTCTTGGCAAAGCGGGTATGGAGGCTTGTCTCCGATAACTCATTCTTATGTTATAGAGTTCTCAAGGCCAAATATTTCCCAAACTCCGAAATTTGGAAGTGTAAGGCAAAGTCATCGGACTCCTACACCTGGAGAAGTGTCCTGAAGGCGCGTGATGTGATCAAAAGCGGTTGCATGTGAAGAATTGGTGATGAGACGAAAGTAAGGTTCTTTGGTGATCTCTGGCTTGAACATGAGGTGGCCAAGGCGGGGCCCCTCCCATCGTCAATTTCGGAGGACGAGAAAGTCTGTCAATTCATTGATGGTGCTACCAATTTATCGAACAGGGACCGAGTGATTGCGGTTGCGGGAGAGTATATATGGCCAATGGTTAATAGGATTCCCCTTCCCCCGGAAAACATGAAAGACTGTTTATTTTGGAGACATGAATCTAATGGGCGCTACTCAGTAAAATCTGCATACAGATTAATGTCCATGAATGAAGTCAATCCAACCATGTTGGAATGCTATACGGCAATTTGGTGTATGAAGCTCCCAAGTAAGGTAATCATTTTTGGCTAGAGACTTCTTAAAGATTCTCTTCCCACCTTACTTAAGCTCTCTAAAAGTGTCATTGAAGTGGATCTTCGTTGTGCTTTATGCAAGAGTGAAACTGAAGATGCAAATCATCTATTTTTGAGGTGTGCCAAAACTGAAGGAATAGGTACAATGGCTACAAGGGTGACCAACCAAGAGGCAAATGTAAAGACAATAGTGGAAACCCTTGTGACGGAAAAACGGACCTCATTATCTTCATCTTATGCTGCTGGAGGATATGGCATCTCCAGAACAGATTCAGAGAGGATGGTCTTGTTCCTCAGTTCTCTGACACATTGATGTGGTGCTCGGAATTCCTTAACCACTACAGGAGTGCTTCTAGGATCATTATGTGGGGTACCTTGGATAGACCGTTGGTTTCACAGTGGACTAAGCCGCTGGAGGGATAAGTCAAGATAGATGTCGACGCGCGCTCTCATGGGGGTATGCATTTTTTGGTTGTGCTGCGGTCATTAGGAACTCCCATGGCGATTTCCTGGCTGCAAAGGGGTGGAAACAAGCGAATGTGATGGACCCGCTATTAATGGAGGCGATGACGTTCCTGTTGGGACTAAAGTGGGCACTTCACATCAATTCAACAAATGCACAGATTGAGACTGATTCGCTTATATTGTGCAACTTCCTATCAAATAATGAACCCATATCCTCCTAGGTGGGCTATGTTATTGCGGAAATCAGGCATATTCTGAGTACTCGTGACTTTATCTCAGTCCATCACGTCCTCAGGCAAGGAAATGATGTTGCTCACTCTCTTGCTGAAATGATCTTGGTGTCTTCTGTAAACAATCTCTGCTGGTGGGGCAATCCCCCCAAGCTATTCGTGGAAAACTTTGTAAAGACAATTTTTTGGCAATGTATTGCGGGGACTACTCTACCCCTAATCTCCCAAATATTGGCAAGGAATAGGGATAGAGTGACTCCCTTTTTATAAAAAAAAAAAGGAATGTAGCTGTTGCAAGCTTGACCACACCAAACGCAGCTGATGAAGTGCATAGTTAGCAGCTTAGACTTTTTTTTTTCACAGGTATAAATTGGTGGTGTGGTTAGACGTTTGAGAGTACACCCAATTTTACACAAACATTTGTCAGAGAGGGAGAAATGTTGGAGACATCCAACCGGGTGGAGATTTCAAGCTTGGAAGCAAAGATCAAGCTAAAGGAAGAGATTTTTATGCTATTTTATTTTTGATTTTTTGTTGATCTGAGATGAATATTATTTTTAATGTTTATTTTAGCCTTTGTGTCCAATGTAATTATGTGTAGCTAAAAACCTCATTCTAGGGTTGCAATGGATCTTGTTTTTAGACCATGATTAAATTATAATTTTCCTTTAATTTTATTTATTAATATCATATTATTTATTTAACCTTTTCTTAATGCTTCTATGAGATTGGCCACTTTGTAGATTAATTTGAGGATTTTGTGTGATGTTTGAAAAGGATAGCATGAAATTGGACTAAAGATTGAATAACACATGATCTTTGCATAATCTTAAGATGTGTTTATTTCGTGAGATGTGTGAGATTTGCTAATGTAAATAGAAATATCTATTAGCCATGCATAGTCAATATTAGGGATGTAATTAATGTTGCTTGTTATTTTAAATTCTAATGGTTTACATTAGAATTTAAAATTAACAGGTTAGATTTATACAACCATCGGAAGAAGAGTACAAATAATATGGCCTCGGACTAGTAATCCATATTAATAAAATAAATTAAGAAATTAGAATAAAATCTTGAAGATAAACAAATGATGTTGTAACCCTAGGCTCATCTATCGATAAGAGTTTTTCATTTAATTTATTTCTATTCACATCAACTTATCTTCTCTCACTTTTCTCTTTCATCTTTTCTCTTTCACTTTGCACATCTTAATTGTCATTCATCCAATTAAATTTTATTTTTAATTTTTAGTAATTAGTGAATATTTAGCACTCCAGTCCTCATGGGAACAATAACTCTACTAATTCAAATCCATATTACTCGTGTGACCCATATACTTGTGAAAAAATAGACAACAATTTAACATCTTAAAATTAACTAAACTATTTCATAAAATGCTTTAAAATATGCTAGTGAGTGACTTTTATCAAAATCAAAAGATTTGGCCACCACTTTTGGAGCTGCCCTTTCATGTCTAACAGTTGTGCATCAAATGGCCAATTTTACCATTCCACTGAACTCAAAATATTCAAAAACATATATACTAATTATTTGAGTGCCCAAATTTTACTTTCAAGGTCTCATCATGTAACAACCCAGAACTGAATTCCACATTAAAAGGGGAGAAAGTTTTTGGTAGTTTATAAGTGGGTCTCAAGTTCAATATAGTGTTATGCGTTGTGCGGCCAAACTTCCAGGCCAGAGCGGACAATATCATGCTGTGAGACCCATAGCCCACAAGCTCAATGGACATTTTTTGGATCTGTGTGCTCTGTGTGCTCTATGTGGCAAGCCCAATGGTCTCTTTTCTAGGTCTGTTCATGACAAGTCTGTGAGTGACACATCAAAACAAAATTCAATGATTAGGAGTCACCATATGTCACCAAAAGTGCAAGTGGATTGGGTTTTTTTTAACCCAACCCAACATAATTCACAACCTAATTTTTTTATTGGGGCCCAACTTATTAGAAGCCCTTCAAAGGAGGGAAAATAAAAAAAGGCTATCATTGTCGTTTTGCATTGTAAGTATGTTTACTTAAAAACATGAGTATATTTTTAAGTTTAATGAAATTTATATTAGATGCACCCAAAAATAATCTATTCTGTTCAATTAGAGGAACATCCATTAAAGAATATGTCAATATAATTTTTTAATCTTTGATATTCAAAAAAATATTTATAGAGAAAATACTATCTTTAATGAGATTTCATTAATTGGTAAAGTCAAAAAATATTTTATATATCAAATATATAATATTGTTTAAAGTGCATATAAATAAGGTGCTCTCAAGTATAATAATTTCTGAATTAATTTTTTTAAATTCAAAGTTTTATCATTTTAAAAATTTTGGAGTAGAATTAAATCTAAAAGCGTCTAATAATGTCTAAGTACATCTAAATTTAATTGTTAATATTCTAATTGTAATTAAACACCCATAATGTTCTTTGTTGCTTTTCATAAGGTCATTTATGCCTTTAGTACATGGTTTAGAGCTTATTTAGTATTATTTAATGGATTTACCAAGTCTAACAAAATCAAACAGAGTATAACTAGATCTAATAGAATAAAACACAATCTAACTTAATCTAATCGAATCTAATTTTCATTATAAATATGTTAATACAATTTAACATAATAATATGCTTTTTGGCTTTTCATATCATCATTTATATGTTAAATACATGGCTGAGAACTTAGTTCACAGTGTCTAATGAACTCTACCAAAGTCTAACAAAGTCTAATAGAGTTTAACCCCATCTAACATAGTCTAACACTATCTAACGAAATTTAACACAATCTAACAAATTCTAATGGAATTTAACTTCTATTATTAATAAATTAATCATAATTTAACACCTATGAAAAGATTTTAGGAAACTTTTCAAGTTATTTATATCTTAAATACATAGTTTAGAGCTTAGTTAATAGAATTTACGAAAATTTACCCAAGTCTAACATAGTTTAATAGAGTTTCACTAAGTCTAACCAAGGATCGATGATAATTAGAGAACATACATAAGTGTAATAGCAGGACTTATAATATAATATAAAATATATCATAAGTCATTATAAACTAGATGCCTTCCTAAATTTAAACCAAATTTAATTCAAAGGATTAAATAAAGGATTAAATACATAGAATATGTGCTTCTCGTCCTTACAATATTGCTCTTAAAAACGAAATAGATAATTTCGAATATAAATTCATCAAGTATTAGCATCATCTAATATACTAACCTCATGTTAATCTTCACTTGCATATCTGTTATTTAGAAAATAATAAAATATGATCAGTTTGGACAAACTTAGTCAGTAGAACATATGGATATAGACCAACAAAATTTGAGTAAATAGTATACTTGGGGTTTGACAAAACATAAGTTATAGTAAAAATGTAAATGAAGTTTAAATATATATGAAATATATGTTAATACTCAAGAATGCATCAATGCATCATACACATGGTGCTTCTTTAATTATTTCAATAAAGGCCCTCAAATGCCAATGGGGAGGTTTGTTATCTTGCCTCGTAGTCTAATTTGGGTGGCCATCATAATATGAATGGCTCACTCTTATACAATACAGGTAGATTGAAAAATGTCTTTATCCAAATTGAAGGTGCAATTGATCGTCCACTACACTTACCACATAGTTGCAGTCACTCTGCATTACATTACATGAATGACTTTGATATCAATGATTGCATTCAGAGCCACTAGTCTACATTATCCAAATCATAAATGTTAGAAAAATTAGGTCGATAGCTCAACAAATCCACAATGGCCAAACAAGCAATTTTGAACTGATTCCACTTAGGCTATCACATCTCGATCCTCAGTTAGGATGTGCCAAAAATTGTCATTAATGGTCTAATGAAAACACTTCACAAATCTACAAGTACAATCATGACTCATAAATACGCCAACATTCGATGCAATCTATACGAATGTTATAATGCATAATGCTATCATAAATGGAGGCTAAACTTAGCATCATAATGAATCATTGTGTTTGATAATATTTATTCACATAAAATTAGAAAAAAATGCCATAAAAAACATCCATGCCCATAACTATAAATCATTGTACCATATTTTGTTACAGTGCAAAAATCATTACACTAAAAAATAATAATTTTCTTTAGTTAGTATTTTTAGTTTAGTTTAATTTTTTTAATCATGATTTAGTATGATATTCCATCATAAGAAGTTTGAATACTCTTATGTATTCTAATTTCATAATTTAGTCAAAATATGGTTCTTTATCTAAATTAAGTTATTCCCAAATTATCATTGACAATAAATTTCATTAATTCTAAAATATTACTTTCCCCAAGTTCATAAAAATAATTAATTTAAGGTGGAGCTCATTTTTACAGAATTACCAAGTGCTCCATTATCCCTGGATTTGTATTTTTTTGTATTGTATATAATCCCATTTTATAAATATTCAATTTTTACTACTAAAAATTATTTTCAAAATTTTAATTAATAATTATTTCTTTTTAAAATTAATATGATCACATGTGGGCCTTCCCTTGATTACATTAAAGTTCAGTAATCTATTTTTTATGCAATTTAATTTTCAAAATTCTTCAAATATTTCATGAAATTTTCTCTAATTAATTAAGTCAATATTCACATATTTTAACTAAGCATGACATTTTTTACAATTATTATTTCAGTTTAAAATATCATTTTAATAATTCCTCAATCTACCCATGATTGCTGAAATCAGACGCACTAAAATCTTTTGATTTTTTTGTGATCAAATCAAGTAGTTTAAATTTGAAATTTTTATTAGAAATCATAACTTCATATATTCATCAAATAAAATAATTCTAGAACAAAATACTTATTATTTGTATTTGTTTATGCATTTTAATTCTAATGCACATGGGTATGAATTTTGAGTTAGTCCAGGTCACGTTATCTTTTCTATATTTATATTATTTAAAAATCTATTTTTATACTTTTTAAGTGATATTCATGATGATATTTATATAACAAAAAAAATTTTAGCTTCAAATTCCAATAGTGAAAATTATGAAAAATCATTGAATACAGGTATTTCTTGCAGTTGTTTACTCTATTTGGGCCGATTTTCTCTGATTATTAATTCAAAAATTACATAAAATGTTTTAATAAAAAATTTTGGTCATTCATCAATGATACTCTTATGAGTACTTGCAAAAATATTTATGCTAAACATTATTTGTTTATTGTTTCTTATATATTTTTCTTTTCAATTCTAGATTTACCACAATGTATAAATAGTTGAATTCATAAGCTTTTTTAAATGCAAATTCTATTATACTAATCATGTTTGTAATCATAGACACAATATATAGATTATAACATAAAAAATTTTCATCTCTAGATCATCAGTTTGGATCATTAAAATCTATTTTGTATTAAATTTTTAATAGTCTAGATCAACTGATCTTAGTGTCTCATAATATATCTATTGCAATTATAAAATTAAAAATGCTCAAAACTATTCATCCATCAAGGTATCTATTCATGATCTATCATTATATCTTTATATAAAATTAAATTTTACATGCATCTTATGTTTGGATAATCCATATTATATGTATATATAATCATAATTTTTTACATGCATCTTATGTTTGGATAATCCATATTATATGTATATATAATCATAATTTCTATGGTGGAGATCATCATCATATTTGTGCAGAATTTTATCTTAAATAAAGTAAAAGTTAAACTTAACCTCTACAATGGACATGATCAGTGATGTGGGCGGGCCTCAAAAATTTTCCTACCAATGATTTCCCTCCTTCCTCACAATTCCGTGCTCCCACAACCCCCCAATCTTACATAGTTTTTTGTGCGTGGACCTGCTTAAATCGATAGGCGAAGAAGCCAGTTCATGTTTTGGCAATGATTACTTTTAGGTTCGCCCGCAACGTTTCTCATAGGAGGGAAAAATTGTTAAGTGGATCCATACATATGATTTTCTAAAAGTGTTAATAAACTACACGCTTCCTTCAAAAGACAATCACCGTCCAGCCATGCCATACTTTTTATTAATAACCATCATGATAATCAGAAATTTTATATTTATATATTTAGTTTGAAAATTAAAAATAATTATTTTGAGGTTTCATAATTACATATTATAAGTATTATATTTACATCAAAATTTTAAAATAATAGTGGTTCACATGCTACCTATCATATAAAATTTCATCCTTGAAATTGAAACTGAATTAAAATTTGAAGTAAATATTTTCTTTTTAGATAATCTATTTAGTATTTAACAAAAAATAAGTACTTAGTCTTTTATGAGTATCCACTACAACTTCAAAGTAATTCAAAATTCAAATTTATTATAAATTTACAAAGTAATTGTAAATATCTAAACTTCTCATTTTCTTTTTTATTTAAATAAGTAAATGCAACATTAGAAAAGCATTGGGTATTATAATCTATTCACTTTACTTAAAGTTTTGATCTCCTAACTTATATTAATTTGTCTTGCAATGTTAACTTAATACACTAACTTGAAATGACATCAAATAACTTTTTGACCTTTTTTGTTGAATAAAAAAAATGGAATTCATCTTATGAAAGGATCAAAATCATTCACTATATATTAGAATTTGAATATAAACCAAGCATCTCAAAGTTCATTCATAATATCAACTAAGTTATCTAATTAAAAATCCTATAACTTATCTAATTGAACAAAAATATTCAAAATTCACTTTTAAGCTTTTGTTAATGGGCTTTTAAGCACTTAATTGTGCATATATATAACAACATTAACTTTACTTTTAATAATAATTTATATAATTCTATATGTTTCATTCATCAATCTCTACATACTTGCAAAATTGTTGAATTATATAATGGACTTATCTTAAATTTCTAGCTAAGTATAATTGCCCAATTTACTTATGATCAAAACACCATTCAACAATACTACCACTATAGATGTCATAAAATATCAATTTTCTATTAAGTACAACCAAAATTAGTTTTATTGTACATAACCTATCAGAATTTTAGAACAAATATTGTAGTTAAATTTAGCTAAAACGATAATTAATTACACCGCCTTTATCTTTGTAATTAAAATATCCTTCGTGCTTTGTTGCTATCAGTAACTCTAGCAATTTAATTTGATGATAAAGTAATTGAACCAAACAAAAAATAAGTATTTTATTATAAAAATATTATATTATTTTGTAACAGTCCACAAGATAATTCATGTTATAATTTAATAGCACCTTAGTTAAACCAATAATTATTTTTATCATGTTAAAGCCATCACTAAAATCTTCAATCAATTTATAGCTTGCTAATTGAATATGTTGGTCCCGAATTGACGGCAAAACTCAAGAGGGGAGGGGTGAATTGGATTCTTAAAAATTTCTTTGATAACTTAAAAACTTAACCCCTTGTGAGTTCAATCCCCTTGAATGAAGAAACACAATGG
>JAXCLR010000105.1:44914586-44933357 GCA_035584095.1 Annona squamosa
ACAAAGGTTAGTAGATTTTTGTATGAACAGATTCCTTAATGGGATATGATGAGAAAGGACATAGATTGTATGAAATTGTGAAATTATGAATAACATAAGAAGTTGATGATTTATGATGTTATAGATGAGTCCATTATGAATGATGATGATATATATTTATGTGATGAAAGGAAAAGAAAGAAAAACAAATGAAAAAAAAATTAGACGAGATTCACTTAAGAACCTGTCGTATGATCAGGGCAACAATTCTGAGTCACGTTTACCAATCGACAAGATCCCAGAGTAAGGTTAAATGTGACGCCTTGGTTCGGGGCGCCACACTTGGAACCCTTACTCAAATGTCAAATTAATAATTAAGAAGAAATCTCGATTCTTTTAAGTTCACAAAAAATGAATATATAATCCTATGGATCCTTAACCAAGAAGGAGAATCCTTCACAAAAACCACCAAAATATACCCAAAAAAATGTATGAGAGAATTACATATGCATTAACTCCTCACTACATGATTTCTCACTCACGACTTGGTCTTTTCATGATCTCTTGCTGAATTATCATCCTATCCAATTGGAGGACCTAAATGGCTATTATCTAAGAGTGAAAAAAACAATGGTATGAGCTCAAGTAAGCTCCATAAGTAGTATATAATTAATAGATTTAATCCAAAGTCAACAATATATCTATTAATGCATATGAATGCATCTCATGCAAATACCTACCACTCCATAACACCACTACTTTACTGCTAAATAAGGAAGAACTACACCTGTGTAACATATAATAATTTATACATCTCAGGGTGCCTCTCTCACATTGATGACAAACCCCCAATTTTGTAAAAATCATCAGGTGACTTAAAACACCTCTCTAACATTGATACCAGGGTCAAGATCACAATCGCCAATTACATAGTTTAGGAATGTGCCTCTCTCATGTTGATACCAGGGCCGAGACCACACAACCATTCCACACCCATACATGGATATATAGCACATAGGCTACCACACTTTTTACCCATTTAGATTTTCACCTTTACAAGTATCTACACAAGCACTCACACAACATATGAGTGCAAAATCAATAACCAATAGTAACAACTATGATGCATGGACATAAAAAGCATGTGAATAACATATAACTTCAAAATATACACTTAACACAATGATAGAAAAATGCTCAAAATAACGAAAGTGGATAAAACATCCTCTTCATACCATACTCCACAACACAATAACAATACATCATGAAAATACTATCTTACATTTAATTATAATTAATTTGTGTCATAAAACAAGTATACTAGTCCACCACTTTCACAAGCTCTAATAGTAGGGCTTTTCAAAACCTTGACTTGAATTAATCATTTCAACCACACCACATCATCCTCTTACTTCACAAGAGGATCTACCCTCATTCCTTCCTCAAATCACCCCTATATGCATGTCATACCAAACTACCCCCATTTCCACCATTAAAACACTATTCGTCTTCTTCCTCATGCAAGGATTTTAAACCTATCACCCAAATCACCCTAAAATATTAGCAAACCATATCCACATGCTCATATGGCATTAAGGAGAAAGATTACTAAAGAAATTTCAAGAAAAATAGAAGGAAAGACATGGCTTTACACCACTTTTCCCCAAATTTCTTCAAGCTTTAATTCTTGAATCTCCTTAAATCACCATTTTCCTTCTTCTCTTTCTCTCTCTGCTATGTTTCTCTTTTTTTCCCAAGCTCTACCTTTTTTCAAAAGGGCCACAATTCATAGCCCTATGAATCCCTTTAATTTTTTTGCTATGTTATTATTTAATATAAATATAACATATACAAGTTAGTAATTATAATTCAATTTGAATCCCTTCACACATCGTTTATTAAATATTCAATATATACCATAACATTTCATAGTGTTTAATTATCTTTAATTAAAATCATCAACAACATTTACTAAAATTACATCAAAAAATATATATTAGACTTGGAGTCCCATAGACTTGCATTGGTACTAGCTTCAATTGGTGGCAACAGCATTTTCACTCTATTGGACACAACTCAGGGCAATCTACATCCTCACACTCTGAGGCAAGAAGAGAAGGCATATGGGATGATACAATAACAACATGTTAGGATAGAGTGGAACATGAATGGCTATTTTTACAAATATCACATCATGGAGTGACTTTTAAATTCCTTATTTAATATATATAAAAAGGCATCAACAACTAAAGAAATCTATGAAGCACTTAAACATCAGTTCATTACTAACAATGCAAGCATCAAAAAGTTCCTAGTAAGTGATTTCCTTTAGTATGTCATAACTGATGATAAGCCAATTTTTAAACAAGTTCATGAGATCCAGAACATCATCAATCAATTAAAATCTTAAAAGCATTAAAATTGGTGACTCTCCAATTTTTGGTGCCATTCTACTAAATCACCAACTAGTTGGAACGATCATCATAAGAATTTAAAATAAATGAAGGAAACTATGTGTTTACATAATCTTTGACTCAATCTTTGAATCGAAGAAGCTTCTACAAAGAGTGAGAAGAAAGAAGAGCAAATTCGATATAAAGCTCACATGGTAGAAATTTTAGATCATGTGGCAATTAGCAATAATTTGTCCTCCAAGATATTGAACATAAACATCAACCCCCTTAAGAAGTGTAAACAATCTTGCTATTACTATAAGAAAATGGATCATTTAAAGAAAGAGCATAGGGTTCTCGAAAAGAATGATAGGACTCAAACAAACCAAAAAAAGGGTCCTAAAGCTCATTTTATTGAAAAGAAATTTTTTTGCCATGATTTTTGAAATTTTTATTATGAGTGATAACCCAGTTAGTGGCTTAGTTCTAGAGTTAGAAGTTGTGTTTATAGGGGTACGAGTCTGTTCAAAACATATAAATGTGAAAAGGTAAAAAGAATCTTTTCATGGGTGGCTTTGGTGATGAAGCAAGAATGATAATCGATGACCCAACAACTATTTGATTAAGTACACCATCAAGTCGAATTTCCTCTTAACAAGTAATATTATGGAATATAAGATCATTCTCTCTAGCCTTTGACTATCTAAAGATTTGGTAGCTGCGCACTTCAACTCAACCTTGATAGCCAAACCAGTAATTGAAGAATACAAGGTAAAAGATAAGATAATTGCTTGATACATAAGCAAGTTAAACAAGGTAAAATTTCTCCACACTTCATCTCAACTTTAGTATTACAATTAAGCCCTAAAGCAGTTTTTAACAATTCCCAATAATATTCTACAAATATCTACCAGTATTTCATTTTTTCTAACAATATTTCCTAATTTATCTCAACTGGTGGACGCTTCCACAATCCTAGGAAAACAAATGTCATCTCGATTTCTGCTTTATCGTACCTGCAGTTGCTGCTGCTCGAACTGAGGACACCTACCATCATGGGGCAATTCCTTGTACCACTAAGGCACTGCCTCAGTGGCAATTTCTCTACATCTTGATGACTAGTAATACCCAAATTGACATCCTAACTAACTTGGTTTCAACACATATCTCAACTAAAAAGGTCACAATCAGTTATCCACCATCAAGCCCAAGGTCACATAAATAACTAATCCACCTAAATCAAAGAAAGCTAGAAAGACCGAATCATTTGCTTGAAACCCCAAGTTTCATAGTTGATTTACCCTTTATATTAGAGAAGAATAAATGAAAACTCAGAAGATAAATTAATTAGTGGAAATTAGGTTGAAATTGGAATAAATGAAAACCTTATATGTAGTTGTAAATTTGGAAGAGAAGGGGCAATATTAGAAATATTAAAATTTTGGTTAAAAAGACGTTAATTTGCAATTCTAGAGAGCATGAGTTTAATTTGTAAATTTTAGAAAGAGTAAGATTAAATTGTAATTTTAAAAAGAGTATGAGATAAAAAAAGGACTAAATTGTAATTTTTGAAAGAGTAGAGACAAAAGAAGCAAATTTGCAATTTTAGAAAGAATAAAGATAAAATTTGCTTTGATGGCTAGAAAGCTAAAGAGAAAGGATTGTGTAATTATTGCAGGTCATTTCTAGGACGTGTAAACAAAGAAGGCGGGATTGCGTAAAGTTGAGGCAAGTCAAACTTATATAAAAGTTAGGGCAACCTTGACATTCAAAAGCAGAACTTCAACGAGGAGAACTTGAGAAGGAAGGATGGTCTGGACATGACTTCATGTGGAGAGAAGGAAGGATGGTCTGGACATGACTTCATGTGGAGTTCCTTTTATCATCCTAGCAAATAAAGGTAGGAAGTCTTGTGGTTTGACTACTCATATTAATATAAAAGTATTACATTATTTTATTCAATAACTTGGATCGTCCATGCGGAGTATTCATTTACATTGTTTATATATTAAATATTGCGTGATTTAATAAATCGTACATTGTCGAGGAGGTTGAAAGTTATGGGTGCTCGATTTTATGAATATAGTAATATAATAATAAGGGTTTAGAATAGGTCCATGAAGTATTTGATTTGCTATTAATAAGAAGATGCTCGAGTTGCTTTTGATGTCTAGTTAAAAGGTTACGTATATCACACGTCCAAAGCGTTTGAATTGACATTGTGTATATATGCCACATATATTATGAAATTATACTGAAGGATTCCAGATGTCAAGTGGGTCAATTTTTTCAAAATAAAATACTGTATATACTAATTGATATGATTTTGGTTTATAAGTATACATCAGATGTTCAGAAAAATATCATCTTGGCATTCAATTTAATAATAATACATGTTATTAACTAATGTATGTAGATGTCTGGTTAACATAGTATGATATATATTATTAATATTTAACAATTCTCGTCTGGTATCTATTTGTAAACCATATAGTATATGGAGATAAATATATTATTACTAGATAAACCATGTAGGATATATATATGAGACATATTCGACATATTCAGGTGCAGTTACTTGCACCATAAATTACAGTGCAATTATCTTAAAATGGGCTTTACATGATCATAAAATTATAATCTACTCCATCTATTCTATTTAGAATTATGTATTCTATTGTCATACAAATTTTTATCTTAAATGGATATATGTATAGACATCATCTAAAAATGGTAAGAATTCAACATAATAAAATAGTTTGATATAAATAACAATTTTAAAGTTATTTTTTCAATACGTAAACCATTTACTAAAAAAATTTATATCTAGATAAATGATTGCATAAAATATCAATACATTTAAATATATATGGGGCCCATTTTAGGTCAAATATACAATAAGTTCCTGTGCAGGCAAATGCGCAGGAACATATCTCTATATAGATATAATTATATATGAAAAATGTTCTAGCCACACAACTATACGGTGCAATCCATGCACTATAGACTCTATTGGACCACAAATGAGAAATCCACCACATTCATTGTATTTAGAATTATTTACTTTATTACAATTTTCATCCCAATCCAACATGTGTATGATCCCTATCTTAAAATAATGCAAAATCAACATAATACAATAGTTTAACATCAAGATCAAGTTTAAAATAATATTTTCAACATCTAAATCATTTAAAGTATAATTTTTATATGAATAAATGACTGTATAAAGTTTCATTGCATTCTAATATGTGTGGGGCTTATTTTGTAGCAGTCTGCACATGAATGGTTCTCATTATATATACAAAAAATATTAGTATCGCAATTAAGTGCACCTGGGTGCAAATACTCTTTTTTATTTCTTTGAATTTTTTTACACAACCGTTAATCTATATCAATTTTTACCCTTTCGGAAATTTTTACATTTTTTGGATTTTTTAAAAATCAATGGTATTTTAGTAATTTTAAAATACTAAAAATGTCTTTGATTTTTAAAAATCAAAAAAATATTTAAAAATCTTCAAAAAAGTAAAAATTAATATACATGTTAAATACACTTATATTAATAGTTTTATGAAAAATTTCAAAAAAAAAATTAAAAAAGGGGTTAAATACACATGGGTGCATGAAGTTTAGAGCACCTAGACCCATATGAAAATAATCTGATATGTTATTAATAAATAGAGGCAGTAACATGGTTAGTTAATATTAAATTTCTGGTTAACTTAGTAGTAATTAATATTAAATTGCTATTAAACCTTAACAAAAAAATTCTATTAAACTACCGTGTGATGGTCCATGCAATCGATACAAAATTCGGTCTATTCAACTATATTAAATTGTTGTTTAAATATTTTGTTGTTCATTGTTCATTAATTAAATGGCTAATTTATATCATATATGGTAAATTAAATCGTTATTTATTATTTAAATTTCTATTTGATATTAAATTGCTATGTTGATAATAGGGTTTTAGAATTTATGTATTTTATATTTTAGAGTTTTATATGTACGTGGGACATATTTGCAGTCTGATGACTATGACTAATTAATGAATTATCAGAAATTTAAATTAGTTAAATAGTGGAACGTGAAAATTTTGTCACTTTGGAAAATTTCCTAAAAATCTGACTACGGGGAGCATGGTTTAGAATGTCATGCATATCATGAAATTAAAATTTTCAATTATATTTTTATCAAAAAAAAAAAAAATTTCAATTATATGGTTTTTGTGCATGATCGAAGGGTCACATGGTGGATGAAGACGAAGGCATGCGTTGCGAGGCCGTATATTGTGCATGCGCTAGGACTACACAGAATGCTATGGTTATGGAGTGCATTACAAAGACCACATGAAAAGTTATAATTAATGGTGTGCGTCACTTAAGACGCATGTTATGTTCTTATAAGGGTGTGTCGCCAAGGCCACCCGTTATATGTATTACCGATGTTTTATGTAATTTTTTGAGCATAGGCATGAGCACAAGTGTGTATATATTTCGTTATCATGAGTTCTTTTTAGCATTGTGGATTTTTGCTGATATTGGCCATTTTCCTACTCAGTAAGTTTCCCTAGACAGCTAGACTCATTCCCATTTTTTTTAGTTCACAAAAACAGTAAGGAAATCAAAGTATATGGATCTAAAGGGAGACAGATTTGAAAATGATTGTCATCTATATGAAGAAGATTATATTATCTGAAATGTATATCAAGGTGATTGTATTCAAGTGGTGAGATTAAATTATTTAAGTTGTGTTCCACTTATTGTAGCGCCACGCTCCCTAATACTCGTTAACTAGCGATTGCTATATGATAAAAATACCAATACCGCTGACAAACAGAAATCCGGTAGCAAGTGCATGAGGACAGAACAAGGAATCACCTATCCTAAAGAAACCTATGATCATCATAATGATAAAAGCAACTACGTATGTAGTTTTCATGACATGACCATATAAACAGCAATATTATTCTCCACTATTATATGAACACCAACCGCATATATATCGTTCATACAACAAGCAACCGCTGTCGACTATAATGCATACCAAAGTCATCACCCTTAATCAATGGATTTAGAATTTAGGGTTTATGTACACCAAATTCATCACCATATATCAAAGGCTCTACTTCTATGTAACTAAGATATATAGAAGCAAAGTCATATAATCCTTGATAGAAAATCTAATCTATTTATTGTATTTAATATCATTTGGTTATATAGAAGACTAAGTTTCATCCCAATCAAGTATGTTTATGGACCACGTTTGTTAAAAAAATATATATTCATATGTAAATTATGACAAATGCTAAAATATTAATTTTAAAGTAGTATTTTCGATTTCTAAACTATTCAAAATATTATTTCTATGTGAATAAATAATTCTATAAAATATTACTACAATCTAATATATATATGTATATATAAATTGATCTAAGCATTTTTCAATATTTACACATAAATGTATATTTTTTTTAAAAAATAACCTATAAATGTACTTAATTAGGATGAAACTTAGTCTCCTAGATAACGAATGATTTTTTTTTCTTGATAACGAATGATGTTAAATATAATGAATTGATTGGATTTTCCATTAAATATTAAAATATTAAATTTTAAAGGGGTTACATAGCTCCATTTCTATGTACTCTAGTCATGTAGAAGTGAGACCAATATATCAATAAACTAAAATGTGTTGTCAATGTATAATCATCCCACATAAAAATGAATTTACTCCACGAAACATATATAAGCAAATAAACACAGGAACGAAAGTCATAAGATTCAAAATAAACCAAGAGAGAGTCTAAAATCATATATAAACCTAAGATTAGGCTTTCTCTTAACCCTACTTGAGCTCCAACTCCTTGTTGGGCTCTATCATCATGCCTATCATTTAAGACAATATTAAATAAATAACACAAATCTAGGCAAATTCAATAAGTAGGATAATCATCATTAACAATGAAAAACATGTAAACAATTCTGAACTTAAATAATTTATACTATGCTTCTTGACTGGATTTTATTGCTAATCTAATATGAACAATGTAGCATCCTCTTGATCTACAACATTCACATTTATCATTGAACCTTAGATTATTTAGATCTAAGTGTCAAAATCTCTTTAATCATGACATGACTTATGATTTGCATGTCATCAAAGCCATATCGCTAAAGCAAAATTCACCGAATCTGACAATCAGCATTGTGTTCAAAACATAAAAATCAATGCTTAGAACATGCTTGTCTTTAATTACTTGTGTCAGCCTTAAAGCATCTAACCATACATATAGAGGTAGCTCCAGACTGTATCACACTTGTCTTATCCATTCTAACACTGAAGTCACTGAACCAAGCATATTCATTGTAGAATTTAAACATTTCTTCAAGCGAATGAAACTCTATTCCAACTATAGGTTTCATTTCAGGTGGGATAACAGGGTAAAAGTTATCGCTGATGTCTTTGAGCTCTGTCATGTTTAACGGACTTGAGTTAATACCCTCACTAGCAACTGTAGTTACATCCTTTGTATTGACTACACTAACATTAAATGGCTATCCTCCCTATGTATTTCTATCAAGCTGCACATTTGAAGCTCCACAACACATTAGCATCCATATTATAATGTGAACACTATGCATTACATGATTCAAATAAAATTTTGATTTAAACTAGAGTATGTCAACAAGGCACATTTATTAAAAAAGCGATGGAACAATGTATAACATGCAAATTATATTGATCATAGGCAGTTGTGTTTATAACAAAACAAATCAGTTATATATTCCTGATCTCTTTTAGGCATGCAGGAACCTTCACCGCTAAAAGTTGTTCCTCAATACTCTAACAAATAGATCAGTTGTCTTAAAGTTTATCTAGGTATAGATAAAGAGACTAAATTCCAATTGATCAATTATCTAGGTGGATATAACTTTAAAGTTTTTCTTTTGACTAATAATGTAAATATTACAAGTCTATCATATGCATTGTGGCATATCTAGGTAGAAAATGTTATCAAATTCCAAATTGTATACAATCTGTTGAAGTTGAATATTTGTCAACAAGACCTATAGATGTATACAATCTATTGAACTTGAATAACTAAAAAAATTTCAAGTAAAATAGCGCAGTGACACAACTTATTTGCCAAGTGCAAATTTAAATATGACACAACACTAGACATGTTAACAACTTGTTTTGCTTGTTAAAACTTCACTACAAAAACGAATGAATGTCCAACAATGAAAATTATCTAGCCATGCATCAAACATGTACACAACCTCTTTAAACTGAGCAAATTGCATAACCAAACTTCAAGCTCCATATAACTTGTTTAACATCTAGTTTTCACAATCAAACAACACTTAGTATGTAAATTATTTGTTTCACTTGTTAAAATTTCACAATTAAGAAAATGGTCAACCTAGTTAAAAAAAACTCATGCAACCTATTTCTATTTGGATATTTCCATGTGAAAACATTAGATGAGATTCATAACTCATCGTTTCGCTTTACTAAGGCAAAAAAGCAAATGACAGGTAAGAGATGATTCAAATGAATGATTTGGCGTAGTAGATGCATTTTTAGGAATTGATAGTGGGTCTGAAAAGCATTTGGGTGTTGGTGTTAGAAACGTAGTTGGGGAAGATAAGAACTCATAAAAGACCAACTTTTCCATCCCATGAATGCAAGCACTTCTACCCATTGATTGATTTAGCATCTTAATAATACCCAATGTCTCAATTTTTCCTTGCAACCAATGGCTTCAGATTGTAAGGGGCTAGCTTGTGTGGGATTCTAATCATTTTACCTAATCAAATTAAAAGAGAAAGATTTCTAAAGAAAGGTATGTGCTGTGAAATCAGGAAGATAAGTAGGAATATGAGGAAGAAAGTCGGTGCCCTATTATAGGATAAAGAGAGGTGAAGATCTCCCAAGGCTGCTATTGCTTCGCTTTTTAGGTTGGTGAATTTCCATCTGCTGCACAAAATCACTTGATAAAGTCTGCCAGTGGTCGACGGCGAGGGCAATAGCAGTTTGTTGGAAGTGGGAGTGCACAAGAGCAAGAGAGATGAGATGAGGAAAGGAGTGCGAAAGGAGGGAGGTGGGCAAATGTGTTCGCAAGAATGCAGAGTTTGAAATGGAGTGATGTGAGGACCATGTATTTTATTTTATTTTCATTATAGTTTTTCCTTATTTATGAGGTAATTTATGGACATGTTGCTGCGAATTAATGATGCTAGTGGGATGTACAACATACATAGACATGACATGTAAGAGAACGTATAGTGCATATATGCATATACTATGATCTTAGCACATCGGGTTGTATGGGAAACCATTCACGAGCATGTTGGAACATGAGTATGAGTTGTATGTTAGCAGGTTTCTATAGTGTACTGCTCGATTATGATATGATTTATTGGATAGATTTAGAGGTGTATGATTGACGCGCCATTTTTAAGCACTATGACTATCTTCTACCTCGCAGAGTAGGTATGAGGTTAGACTTGCCCAATCAAGTCGAGGGGTTCAAGGGGGCAATGCTTCCAAAGAAATTTTTAATTTACTAAGTCGTATGGGTGGGAAAATAAGTCACAAATCGTGATTTAACTCGATCCATGCTTGGGCCCGGTCTGTGCCCAACCTGTCTCGATGAGATTTTATTTAAAAGAAGGGTTGTGCTAGGGTTTCATTCACGCTCGTCTTCCTCTCTCCTCTTCTTCTGCTTCCTCTTTCCTTCTTTCCTTCTTTCTAGCCTCGATAGCTCTAGGTCTTTCCATAAACCCTTTCGAATCTCTTTGAAAATCATCGGTTCGCACCAAGGAAGCTAGAGATCTGGAAGATCCGAGTCAGAAGCTACTATTTTGGGAAAATCATGAACGAGGTAAGTAGATGCCGCCTCTCATTAAATTAGTGATGGAATCTCTCCTTACACATGATATAAAGTTGGTGTGGAACGGTAGTGTCCAATAATTTCGTGGTTTAGAATATCAGGATTCATAACAGTTCATGGTTAATAAGGTTTGGGTTACAAATGAACCATTAGTAGTCATTACATGATTAGAACATGACATTTATCGAGTGGGTTGAACTAGGATAAGGGACTAGAGGTTTTCACTTTTGGCATCCATCATATGTTTGAGGAAATGCTTGTGTGACTGTTGGTATGCTAGATTGAAAGTAAACTTTGTTAATTTTGCCGATATTGTATGCGTAGTTTGTGATATTCATTCTTGTGTATTATGAATATCGTGCTATCTGAGATGGGTGATTGTAAAGGGTTGTTCATGGCCCTTGGTTTACATGTGGAGGAGATTATATGTTGTCTTTGGTTTATATGTGAATATATGTATATGATCTTGGTTGTGGGTGTTGGACCCATATGTCTTGTATGGCCATTTAAGAATTATTATTTTTATTATCATGGCATATGCATCCGGAGTCTTATTTCTTTCACTATGTGATAGCTGTTGTCTACTTACCAAATCTATTTAGACTCACATGGTTTATTATTTTGTCTTTAGATCATAGGTCATGTGAGAAGCTCCCTCGAGATGGGATAGGAGGAGGATCTAACCTTGGAAACATTTAGATTAACATTTTTATTTTTAGTTATTTAGGTTTCTTTTTATGCTAATGTATGCAAACATTTATTTACAACTATGATGAACATTTTGTATGCGGTTACTTTAAACTAGTTATAATCTATGTAGACATATGTATGTGATCTTTTGAGTTACCTATGGTGTAATGATGAATTATGATGATTTTCCTTCTGAATGGATGTCTTTATAATATGGGCATATGACTGTGTGAAATGATATTCATTACCTAGTAGGGCTAAAGGTTTATATTTTGAAATGAAATTATGATGTTCATTTATAACAGGTCTTTTGTACCACCCCACCCTCTTATAGTTATGGGGAAATGCTGCTGAATTTTCTTTAAGTTATATGGTACCCATTGACTAACCATTAAAAATATCTAAGCAATGGGGCGTTACAAGTGACTGTTTTGAAATGGGGTGATTGTTTTGCAAAAACAAAAGCCTACTAACATGTCTGACCGGGGGCCTACAAGCAAATGTCCCTACCTCATCTCTGCCGCCCCATCTAACAGGTCCAGACGGCCGAAAGCATGGAGCCTTGGTCTCTTAGGCATATAGGATCGGGATCCATTTATAAATATGGGTATAAATTCTGATCATAAATTGAATTAATCCTTTTTATGAAGTATTTGGAATTAATCCTGCTTGTAACTGATAACAAAAAAAAAAAAAATTTGATTGATTATTTATAGATAAAATGGGTTAGAAATAGAAAATTGAAAAAATGATGGGTAGCTGACTAATACAAAAACCATATATACTTCAACCGGTTATTCAAAATCATGACATCTTCACATCTCACGAATCTTTGTAATTTACTCCTGCAGTCTTGCTGATGTGTTGTTGCGTTCGCAGCATTATTAATGTACTAGCTAAAGTTAAGTTACTAAGGAATTTGTGTTCAACCTGTTTGCAAGAAATTTTTTATGACAACATTACTGTCAACAAGGATTCCTTGTTAACAAGCAGCACTAAGCATGGTAACTTAGATTTTACATATATCTGATAACAGGCTAAAAAACCATTTACATGGAGATTTCCAAGGTACATCAGCATGATATAATTTCCCAAAAACGATTTTAGCTTCATTAAAAATGTGGAAGCAAGAAGCTGAGTAGTCAGCATTGTACGCATGAGGGGATGCAGATAATGAAACAAGACGCAGAAAACCAACAAGCTAAATCTAATCAGGAAAACCGCCCGAAAATTGCAGTCATTTGCAGCCAAACGTAGTACTGCATGTAAATTCAAACCCAAAAGTGAGACTGCAACTGTAGGTATGCGATTCACACATAGCAGCCAATTAAGGATCCATTGCCTTAGGAAGAATTAGATTTCAGGATATCAGTTCTAGCCCCATTTCAGCATCCATCTTCATTTCAAACTCCAGATTTTTTAAAATGGTGCATATGTCTTCGAAGTTGGGATGGGACCAATCTGCAACACGGAATTCATGCACTCTGCCATTTACCTCTAGCCAGCTATAGCCAGGGATCTTCCTCAAACCCCTATCTCGAAGAAAGGCCCTCATCATGGCAACACCATCCCACTTGCCTGCAGCAGCATATATGTTTGAGAGTAACACATAGTTTCCAGCATTTTTTGGCTCAATATCTATTATCTTCTTGGCTGCTAATTCTGCTAGCTTAGTTTCAGAGTGCATCTTACATGCACTCAATAATGGACCCCAGATTCGTGCATCTGGTTCAAATGGCATTGTTTTTATAAGGTTGATGGCATCATCAAGATGGCCCGCACGACCGAGAAGGTCCACCATGCAGGCATAATGTTCTTGGTTGGGCTGGTAACAATGCATTTCAGTCATCTGCTTGAAGCACTCCCATGCCTCTTTAACCAAACCAGAATTTACACATGCTGTCAGAAGTCCCAGAAAAGTGAGATGATCCGGTCTTAGTCCTGAGTTCTGCATTTTTTTATATAATTTGAAACATTTAGCTGAATGTCCATGCTTGGCATATGCATTGATCATTGAGTTCCATGAAACTATGTCCTTTGCATCAATTTCTTCTTCATCAAATATCTTTTGAGCAATCTCTATACACCCACATTTGGCATAGCTGAGAAGCATGGCAGTTGCTACAGCCATGATGGTGCTTAAACCACTCTTTATTGCACACCCATGGATATTTTTTACTTGTTCCAATGCTCCTATATTTACACATGCTGGCAGGATATTAATCAATGTTATAGAATCAAAGCAAATGCCATCTCTTCTCATCTGCCTAAAGAGAGCTAGAGCATCAAAAGAACAATCATGGCTGACATATCCTTTTATCATTGAGCCCCAAGAAACCACTGTTTTTACAGCCAGTGAGTCAAAAAGTCGTTGGGCGGAATCCAAATTTCCGCATTTTGAGTACATATCTATGAGTGAGTTGTGAACTGAAACTTGATAATCTGATCCATTCCTGATAATTTGGGCATGAATTTGTTTACCTCTATCAGCAGATTTCAATTCAGCAGCTGATTTAACAGCAGCAATTGCCGTAAATAAATCAGTTCTAATATGAGATTTCTGCATGTCCTTCAACAATTCCAAAGCTTTCTCTGGATGCCCGCTTCGGGAATAAGCTGCAATCATGATATTCCACATCACGATATCCCTCAGAGGCGTCTTCTCGAAAACATGTCTTGCTGTTTCCAAATAACCGGCTTTTGTGTACATTGTCATTAGAGCTGTGCTCACAGGTATATCATCTCCATGGCTATTCAAGACAATTAAATGATGAATGAATCTCCCTGCGTCCAAGCATTCCAAATCTACAGCCGATCTCAAAAGATAAACCAAGGTCACTACATCAGGTTCAAATCCATCCAATCTCATCCTATTAAACAGCCAAAAACAACCCGTGGGATCTCCATTCTGATATAAGCTAGAAATCAATGCATTCCAACAAACCAAGTCTCCAGCAGACAATCTCTCAACCACTTGGCGTGCACGAACGATTTCGTCGCATTGGAGATACATGACTCCAAGAGCAGTACCCACATTAAAAACTGAATCAAAGCCCAATTTAACCAAATGGGTGTGGATTCTTATACCAATTTCTATAGCCGAAAGATCGCTGCAGGATTTTAGCACAGAAGGGTACGAGAGCTCATCTGGGTACATGGATGCACCAACCATTCGACGATAAACAGTAAGGGTTTTCTCATGTTGCCCGTGGATGGAAAGGTTTCTAATGATTGTTTTGTACAGAAGGGCATTTGGGCTGTCTTCAGATTCAAACACAGCGTCGCCAATATCAAGACGCCCAAGATCAGCATATCGGGCAATAAGACTGGCAGAGAGGGTTGGATTGTGTTGGAGGCCATGTAAAATGATTCTGGCATGGATTTGTTGAAGGAATTCAAGTTTGTTACAGAGATTCAGGAGAGAAGAGGTAGAGGAAGTGAACGGTTGGGACTGTTGGCTGGCGAGAAGTTGGTTGAATTTGAGAGGCTGGTTAATGAGATGTCTTGACCTTTGGGCTGGTCGCATGTTACCACGGCAGTGACGTGCGGATGCAATTCGATCGCTGCATGCCTCTTCTCAGCAACAGCCCAAATTGTGCATCTTTTGAGGAAGGTCCCTGTGAAAACATTCACATTTCTGTGTAAAGTGCAAATGGGATAATATGGTCATTTCTTGCACAGAGAGTATGATTGAATGTCAAGCGTGATAATGAGTCGTTGAGCTTAGTTATAGTAAATTGTGGTACATTTTTTACGGTAAACCATGTGTTTTTAATAACTGGTATAGATCATGAACGATCGATGACGTTGAATGTGTATTATAATTATCGTAAATGATAATAGATAACGTATGCTTAAATTCTGGAACAATCAATTCCATTTATTAAAAACAATATGAAGGAATGAAGTCATTTAGCTTATTTGACAGATTTTACAGACTTTACAAATTTCATAAATTCTACAATTTATATACAATCCATGGGTACCTTAAGTTGTATTGGTTGTGTATATTTATTTTCTTGTTAAATGTATTTTACAAATTATTCGAGTATCATTGAAGCTAGGAATGCATAATTCATAGAGCTTAGATATTTTATAAATCATTTTAGAATATATGATTTTGCTATGTATTCATTTAATAACATAGACTAGTTATATAGTTTTGACATCTTTGATAAGATTGGTAATTTTTTATTTTCATAAATTATATGGACAATACAGATTTAACAATAATGATGCAAAATCATGAACTAACATCTACACATTTTATAATTTTTATCGCTTATTCAATTCTAATAAATTGGTTCGATGAATTTTACAGATTCTTCATATAATCTATATTGAATATATCACCTATAAATGTAATATGGAAGTTATATAAAATATTAAATAATAAATTTAAGAAGCCTATTAAATAATTCTGCTAAATGCACTATCTAATTAATATATTTAATGAATCAATAATAATAATTTACATTTTTATTTATTGAAAAGTAGAAAATAAACACTATACGTTATAATTTTTATAATAAACATATTAACTAAGAAGAAGAATGAGTCAATGTAGACCAATTATTTTTATTTTTAACATAGGTGGTGTCGAAAATTTTAAGCATTGAATAAACTAGTCTTGTTCATTTTGCATAATTTTTTTTCTCGACATTGTATTGTCAATCCAAACATGAACAATTTGTATAACCAGGTGAGAACTTTAAGTAGTGCTTAATTTTATTATTTATCATAGAAGTAATTTAATTTATAACAAAGAGATAAATTAACAGTATAAATTTTATTCAACTCCTCATATCATTAACTGCTTCACTGAGGCTGGGCAGATTCTGCTAAAGGTATCGTTCTCAGACAACGATGACAAGGACCGAGTAATGGAGGGGTGACCATGGCTGTTTGATCGAAATCTTTTCATCTTAGTAGAACTGTGGGAGGAATTGGAATATGCCTAGATACTACTTGTCAAAACGCCTCTGTGGTTACAGATACAAGGCATTCCATACATTGTTGACAAGAGTTTCTTGGGGCAGTGCGTTGCCAATACGTTTGAGGAAGTGGTTGAGATCAAAGCTACGGGTGCAGAAGTAAAGTTGAAGGTGATGTTGGATTATAGAGAACCTCTTCATAGAGGCATGTTCATCAAAGTGGGGGCACAACAGCGGAGACTGATAAGCTTTCAATATGAGAAGCTACCCATCTTTTGTTATTTGTGTGGTATCATAGGGCATGCCCATAAAGAGTGCCAGACAATATCAAAGGAGAAACGGATTTCAGTAGAGGTGGATATGCCTTATGGCAGTTGGTTGAGGGTGGGAGTAAAGCCGATGAGAATGAGAGATGAGTTTGGTTTTGAATTCAGTTGCTCCAGTTAAGTATCTAGGAAGGCAGTGGTTTCAGGGGGAGGATGACTACGGACTAAAGGAACTGGGTGCTATGATAGCTAAGCTTTGGGGGGCCAATGAACAGAGTGGGTGTTCGGAAAGGGGAGGAACACCATGCAATAATGAGGAAGAGGGCACAGAACAGGAGGTCTTGGCTGGAGTGGGGGACGAGATGTGGCAGTTAGGGGGGCAAACTGAGTTTTGTCATAAAAAGCCATCTGAACTAGTTTCTTCCCAGGGAAATGCCAATCCAAAGGTTGTTGTCTTCAGCAAGAAAGGGGGTGGGGAGTGATGGGAATCCAGCGGTGGGTGGGAGCAAGGAGGTTCTAGATTGGGTAGAGGCTGGGAAGTTAGGGGTGATGCTGAGGATAGCCTGATGAAGCTCCTATTAGGCAATAGGAAGTTGGATCACATTCGAGCTTGCCATATTGAGGTAATGGGGTGGGACACCAAAAGGGGGACAGGGCGAGACGAGGATCGGAGGGAGGAGGAGGATAGGGTGCTGTATGAGGTTCAGGTGCAAACAGAGGGTGGGGGGAATGAGGCAATCTGGAAGCATAGGGGGGGATCATGGGACGGTTTTTGAACCTAAGCACAAACACACACATGGCGGTAGAGGCAAATGGAAAAGGAGAGCCAGGCAAGTGGAGGGTATGGAATTGTTCAAATCTAATACAAAGATGACAATAGGAATGGTAAAAAGAGGGCGGGGGGTGGAGTCGGATGAACAGTTGATCTGGCGTAAGCAGGTAAAGGAAATGGTTAAGGTTATGCATGGGGAGGTGGAGGCTATGGGGTTTCCCTAGCCCCACCATAAGTGATATGGCCATATTGGTGTGGAATTACGGTGGGCTTGAGAACCCACGAGCAATTCGAAATCTTTTTGACCTTGTCAGGAAACAAGCACCCAAATTAGTTTTTTTGTGTGAAACTAAATGCAATACGAAGGAGATGGAGCGAATTAGGCGGAAGCTACGGTTAGATTAATGTTTTGTGGTGGAGTCCGTGCCTAGGAGTGGCTGTTTGGCTATCTTTTGGAATAATGACCATCCTACGTCTGTTCAGAATTTCTTGGCTCATCATATAGACGTCGATTTTTTGAGTTGGCGCTTCATGGGGTTCTATGGTCACCCCGAAACTCACTATCGCCACCTTTCCTAGCACATCCTCAATCAGTTGCCAGATGGTCCTAATTCTCCATGGCTAGTTATGGGCGATTTCAATGAAATGGTAGGACCAAATGAATATATCAGTTCGAGAACCTGCAATCAAACCCACATGGACCTATTTTGTAATACTATTGACAAGTGTAATCTGTAGGACATTGGATTTGTTGGTGCGTGTGGCGCCCCGAACCGAGGTGCCTAGAAGCCTTACTCCGGGATCGTGTTGATTGGTAAACGTGACTCAGGATTGT
>JAXCLR010000105.1:44933457-44944648 GCA_035584095.1 Annona squamosa
CATTGCTTTGCTTTCCATTGTGTTTCTTCATTCAAGGGGATTGAACTTACAAGGGGTTAAGTTTTTAAGTTACCGAAAATTTTTAAAGAACCTAATTCACCCCTCCCCTCTTGGGTTTTGCCATCAATTCGGGACCAACATCCCCTTCTCTGGATAGCAATGTCCCACTGTTTCTGGAACAAAAAATGCCCAAAAATGCCCACACCTAAAAAGCTTTTAGGTTCAGAAGCGTTCAACTTATGAACTGGAGAGAGCTCGTAAAGGGGATAAACCATTGAATATTGACTTGTAATTATTCATGCATGTAAAACGAGCCTAGAGGAAGGGTTTTCAAGAGTTAAATTGATAATTGTTAGTAAATAATTTTTTGCTAAAAAATCATGCCTTAAAAAGGGGGCACGCATTTTAGACCTAAAAAGTTTTCAGTTCTAAAAGAGATCAACTTGGGTAACTTGTGGAGGCACTCTAAGGCACAGGGTCTCATGTATGATGTAGTAAAAGAGTGTGTGTGTAAAACGAGCCATGTAGATTAATTTCCAAGAGTTAAATCACTAATAGCCATCAGAAAAGAATTTGGCCAAAAAATCATGCCTTTTTCCAGACCTAAAACATTTTTTGGTCTAGAAGCCTCTTCAGAACACCTGAGATAGGCTGGGCCAGAAAATCCCAAATCTCTTTACAGGAGGAACTTGAAGCATCTAGAGTCTCCACGGACACTTAGAAGACCCCGATTTGTAACATCTATTCAAAGGACGATCTTCCCATTTTGAAAGTCATAAAATTTATTATTATTTATTTACAGTTACTAACCATTGTGGCTGAAGTTTCTCAGCATATCTAAAAAATAGAACAGGTCAACCATTGATGGAAGTCCCGTGGTCACCAGATCCAAAATAGCTAGGATGGAGTCAAAACAATCTTCACATCATAAGGATCAAGATCAACAATTGAAACAATCTATTGAAGCCTATATGGCGGCAATAGATAAAAGGATGCGTCAAAATTTGGAGGAGGCATAAAGGTACTGAAAAGAGCATTGTGACTGGACCTGAAAAGTTTCCTGGTCCAGTGTATCCAAAAGCATTCTAATGAAGCAGTAGCAAGCTAGCAACAGATTTTCATGCCCAAAGCCCAAGCTATCAACTTTCCCACCCTTGGTTCTAAAATAGGGCATATCATATCATATTTTCCTTAATTTTTCTTTGTCTTCATACCGAAAAAAAGAAAAGCAAAAAAAAATGAAAAAAAGAAAGAAAAGATATATCTCAAAGTTCTAGTTGCCTTCAAACCAAAGCTACACACATGGAGCCAATAAACATTTTTCAAAGAAAAATAAATGAGATCAAATAATGCAACAAATGCAAAAGATGGAAGACATGCCCTACCAAATGCTAGAGCAACGCCAATCAACGGCAAATCTCCAATATCAAGCGTCATCTTCTTTATCAAAACATAAGCAAACAACAACTTCAAGCTCACAATCTATTCCAACTCAAATATCACATGGCCTGATAAATGTGTAAGGCCAAATAGAAGAGGTCAAGACGCAGTTACAAAGCCAGCTCCAAGAGATACAAAGAAAAATTAAGCAATAGCAAGGGGAGGACCTTACATTGGTAAAAATTGAAAACTTATGCCCATTTCCAAATACACAACTATCTGAAAATTTCAAAAATGCCAACTCTCCCTATCTATGAAGGAGACTCATGCCCACATGCTCATCTCAAGGCCTTTTGCAGTATTTTATACCCTCTAGTAAAAAAGGAAGAAATTTTGATCGTGCTATTCTAACATAACTTGAGAGGGGATGCCCTCGAATGGTATACATCGCTCGACTTCAAACAAATCAAAACATGGGAGCATCTATCTCTAACTTTCGTGGATCGATTTTCTTACATACTAAATGTTGCACCCAAAAGGGCCGATTTAGAAGCATTAAAGCAGAAAGACGATAAAACATTCTCAGAATATGTGGCTAGATGGCGAGTATTTGCGGTAAAAATGAAGAATCCTCTACCTTTAAGTGAGTAGATCTCCATCATCATCGACTCCACACACTCAAATATCTCTGGACACTTAGTCTCACATCCCTTTACCAATTTTACACAACTATTGCAAGGGCAAAGCAAGTTGAAGATGGCCTAAGGAAGGAAATAATTTTCCCATAGCCATAACAAAGGAATACTATTTATCTTGAACAGGCAAACTAGACATATCATGTGGCGGACATCGATGTGGAAGTCAATTTTGTCTAAGGGTAATGTCAAAAATTTTGACCCTTCTATTTTTACAACAAAAGTCCAATCTTATAATGATCCTGCTATTTTGCAAGGCCGAAATGTCAACTCTATTGTCCTTCAAAGAAAATGTATTAAGCGTGTCATTTTATTAGGAAAACTTGCCAAGCTTATGCAAGAGAATCCTATTTTACATAAATCCCCAGTTATTGAAAGAAAATCCTCTAATATTTTTTCCACAAACCTGGGAACTCCACTTAAAAGAGCGAGCCAACCAACTTTGCCTCACCTATCCCCAAAAAATGTCTTTTTTCCAGTCAACTTACCAACATCCCACAGTCTAAATATGTAGAAGAGAACCCAAAAATGTTTCACACCTCTACTTCTAGTATCCATCAAAAGCAGTCGTTACCATCACCATGTCTAACCATGGAAGGCAAAATATTAATTTTATCAGCCAATCAGGCAAATGTCTCAGAAAAGAAAAAACTAGCCAAAGAGCACAAATTTCAAGAAATTCCTATGCAAAAAAAGCTCAATGGAAAAGACCATCTAAAAGTCACAAATAAATTCATCCCTCACATAAATAATCAACCAAAGGCATCTACAAAGCCTCAGCAAATTATCATTAACACAAGCAATGTCGACAAAGTCGAATAGCCAATAAGGTTAACCCCGGAAGTAGCAAAATGCGTAAGGTACACAACCGTCATCAATCAACCCATCATCACAAATACATCTTTGTCAGCACATCCACAAGGGATATTGCAAAATGGCTACTAAACAGTCTTTCCATCAAGCTTGGCAAAGAAAATGTCAACAACCAGTGAAGATAATATTTCATAGGGGGCAACATTAATCTCAAAATTATTCAAGGACACACTCTACAAAAATGGGGCAACCATGCTAGATATCTAATACAAAAAGCAGACTACCAAAGCCCCATGTCAGAGAAGCATTAAATTTAATCTACAAGAAATAATTTACAAAAAAGGCTAAAGGGCAAAAGGTGGAGAAAAATACATTTCAAAGTATGGAGGCAGAAAACTTTCAAAATAAAAGACACAAATTATTCACATCTTACCTCAAACAAGGTTTGGGACTCGGGAAGCAAAGTTGCATGAAGAAAGGTATTTATATATTCCTTTTTTAAAAAAATAAAAAAGAAAAAAGAGAAAAAAAAGAAAAAAAAAGAAAAGAGAAAAAAGAGAGAAAAAGAAACAATACAAGGCGAAGTACAGTTGCAGATTCAACAACAAGGCAGGAATGATATCCAAAACACTCCCTAGCACTCTCTACATCATTAGAAGCGATCCCGAGCTGCTTGACTGCTCATACTCGAGATATCTTGCAAGGACCTAAAAGGTTTTTAGGTCCTTTGGTAGTATTCACAAATAAATTTCCAAACATCCATCAGAAGCTCCCCAATATAGCCAGAAGACCTAAAAGTCCAGAAACAGAGATTGATATATAGGATACAAGTTCTAGCTGATCCCAAGCCATCTCCTAAGTCATTCAAAACAAAGATATCTGAGCTAGTAGAGGATTCCTAAGACACATAATAGAAAGAATGCAGTTCTGCTATATTTAGAAACATGGTAGCTGCATCAGATGGATGAGATGAAAGGCTCATGCCCTCTATGACATCAAAGTGATCCAACAAAGTGCAACAACTGTCATATGGCCAGAATAGGAGCATCAAAACAACAAGGAATATGCAAAAAGTTCAAAATCAATGCTTAAAGCTAAGAAACCTATGTGAAGCAGAGCTAGACACCCATAAAGGGTCTATTTTTAAATTCAAATTCATTAAAAGAAGAGTATGGATCCAGCAATGCTACTTGCAGAAATTCACAAACCTCTTGAACCCTACAAAGTCTGAAACCAGAGAAAGAAAATAAACATCAAGGCATGACAAAAGCGAAATATTTCATTACATTCGAAGGCAAATCAGAGATACATCGCAACCCAAAAAAGAGGGAGTTTAAAGGAGACCTCGCAAATACATCACAACTTAAAAGGAATTCAAAAGTGGCAACACTTACCAAAGCAAAAAGGAGCCTATACAATCCAATTGCCGCATACTTCCAGCACTTTACAAAAAAAGAAAGAAAGAGACAAAAAAGAACAACTCAGTAACTTGTCGTTAGCGCCTTGCATTCAATAGTTGACTAAGGCGCTCTAAAATAGCTTCATGGTGATTTATCATCCCTCCCATTGCAGACAAAACATCCAATTGATGAGAAGATAAGGAATCCAAAGCCCCCAATTGAGTAAGCAAGGCTTGCATATCCTGATAAATTCACCTTGATCCCATAAATAGATCTGTGATAGAGACAACGGCAAAAGGAGGCAACCACCTTATCAAGCATAAGCAATTTGGAAAAAAAAGTCATGACACAATGGAAAAAGAAGATAACCACCTTATTAAGCGTAAGCAATTTGGAAAAAAGAGAAGTATCTCAACTCTAAAGGATGAAAAGCAATGGACCCACATCCTATCCATATTCAAGACAAGAAACACAACATATTCCTAGAAAAGGCGAAAAGAAGGACAAGGTGGGCCATACCTTTACAACTCAAGTTAGGAACCCTCCCGATAAAAACATGGAAGGCGAAGCATCTGCAAATGGCCAAAAGCTACCCATATAGCACTTCATCGAAATAAAAAAAGGAAGACGGGGACCGCAGTTCCCAAGTCACGATGCCACCACGAAGGGGAAAGCACCTTAACAATCTACCTTCATTTCGCTTAAGAAATGATCCCAAGGCATCCTAGTACTTCACAGATAGCGACACAAATGCCCAAGACCTCACAACAGTCACCATCAGAAGAGAAACGACAACACAAAGACTAAAAGAAAGATAATACCTATCAAGTTAGGCGATGGTTAACTCTGCTATGAACTCCAACAATAATCAGAATCATCAGCCGACACCAATCCTCATCACCTCAGCAATAAGCTTATCAAACTGCAAAGACCAAGAGTTTGGTCAAGTGAGGAGGATATAAAGAAGGGGAACAACATCAATAGGAGCTAATAGCCACTGCCCGAACAGGCCCTGAATAGCGCTAGCAACCCCCTTCCAAGATGCCTGAATAACTACCAACTCATCCAGCTCCAATCACACATCTATCCTACACCAATGAACACCTAAAAATCATTACAACCGATCAACAGCAAGAAGCGAGACGAGATAAAGGAAGAGAAGAGAAGGACACCTACCATTTTATGTGCACCTCCGAGGTCTCCGACAACAGCGACATTTCCCGTAAATCTAATGAAAACCAGCAATCACCTCCCAACTCGCCAGTGCCAACAGATGCCCAAACCACTACTATTGTACACCGATCGCAAGAGAGAAGGAGAACAAAAGTAAAAAGGCATCACTTTCTCCAAATTGCCTCAACACCACCCATAATCAATCAGAACTAGGCGGTCCCAAACACCGTTGCTAAGCTGCAAGCACAATGAAGGAAATGCCTAACCCATTTGACAGTGATAGCAAGAAGGAAGAATGAAAGGAAAGGAAAGGTAGAAAGGGAGTACTTTCCCCGATTACCCGCATAGGGCCTCTGACAATCTTAGCAACAGCGACGATCCAAGCAGCGCCGACAGAAACCTAAGCAACTCTACTTCAATCACAAAGTACAAAATGCTCATCAGGGCGCTGGTAGTGACCACCCAAATCATGACATCAAGTCGCCTAACTTCAACCATGAAGAGGAAACACCGACCACCTATTGTAAAGATGCGAACACGAAGATGAGGGCTACGAGAACTGGCGTTGTCAGATCAAAATGGAGGTACACCTACGAGCCATGAGGATCAGGCACTTCCAACTTTGCTGCTGGTCACAAATGCCAACGAAAGCAAGCCAACGGTCACGAAGCACTTTCGACAGTTCGCCGCAATGGCCGGCCGCAATAGAAGAAGAAAGCAAGAGAAGGAGAGAAGAAGAAGGTACCTCTTTCACCCTACTACCTCGGGCCACTGCAAGTGCCACAGCTAATGAGGAAGACAACAGCCCAACAACACCGACGACAATGAAGAAGATGAACACCAAAAATGCCTACGAAGACGGGAAGGGCAACCTATAGCTCGCGACACAGCCGATCTATAGCGACTTCGCAATTTGGGTGTCATGAAGAAAGCCAGAAACAGAGAAGATGGCAATGGAGGCAGGGTGCCCTGAGTGGACCCTCGATGACGGCAACTCCGGTGATCGCTGAAGAGGAAGGAAGAGTGGCCATAAACAATGAACCACGATAAAGACCCTAAAGGTGGGACAAATTGCAAATAGCCCCCTACAAGCTTCGAAAATTACAAATCCGCACTAGATTTATAAAAAACACAAAACAGTCCAGCGAGTTAACAAAATTTTCAAAACAGCCCTCGCAAGATTATTTTACAAGAAGGTCAGCACAAGATCAGATTTACCGAAAGGATGTTTCAAGTTTGTAGAAATTGCAAGATGACCCAAAAACTTTTAGGTCTAAGCCAAAAGGGTGTCTTAAACTTTGTCATTCACTGTCAAGATGCCTCTGGCAAAGGAGACAGCTGTCAACACTCTTCCCTTAAGCCCAAATAAATACACATAAAATAAAGGAAACATATGTATGGATCAAGATCCAAGCCCAACCACTACAAAGAAAATCGACCTAAAAATTTCCCAATGGACTCTACAACAACAGCCCACCAGATTACAACAAGCAGGCCTATCCACACAAAGCTCCAGGAACCTACAGAAACTAGGCTCCACAACAGTAGCCCACTAGATTCTAGTAACTCACCAGCAAAATGGGCTCAACCAAGCTTCAAGCCGCAACAACTGGGCTCTACAACAACAGCCCACCAGATCCATCTTCATCCCACAGCAACTGGACTCTACAGCAGCAACCTACTAAACACCAAGCTTCAGCCCACTTGGAGCAAATGCTCAAACAAGATAGCAACCCAACAAGAGACAGGCTCCATAGTTGCAGCCCAAAGCTAGCGCACCCAACTCCCCTCTATTTTCAAGCTCAAGATACCAAGAGAGGCATCCCAAATGGCGAGGATGGGAGTCTACAGCACCCCCTTTGCATGCCTTGACTCTTCCTCTTTTCCACCTTCTTTCTTTTTGATCCCCCCTCTCTTCAGCCCTCTCTCTCTTTATTTTTCCCCCTTACTTTAGATTTTTATTTTTTATTTTATTTCCCCCTTTCATGCCCATGTAAACGGTTTCGGGTTAATAGATTTATGTTATATCTATTTTAATTCGAAAACCGAGATCCAAGCTTTATATGACCGGTGCTCTTATTCAATGAAATGGGGACTGATCTCCCCTTTAAGATCACTGGCGACTTCATCTAGCGGTGTAAATCTCTTAGCTATTAAGGTTATTCTCACATATTTTATTTGTTCTAAATACTAACGCTTTTCATCGAGTTGAAACCTCAACAAGGTAGACACATGTGGTCTAGCAGCTCCCGGCGACGCACGCTGCCTCATCACGCTGTTGAATACTCAAGAATCCTACGCGTATACTGCTGCTCCGGAAGCTTAAAGATCAAGCCCGGGACCAAAGCCTATTTGATGCAAATATTCATTTTCTGAAACATACTAATAGCCCCTCTATTCAATGAGAAACGCAAGTTCTGGCGCTTTTGATTCGGCCCAGATTTCACGAGGCAAGAGGCATCCGAGCCCATCATAGCATCCGTGACGGGTGCTACACTTGGTGAAAAACATATTTTTCTTTAGTTCAAGGAAATAAGAAAAGCCATGAAACTAGTAAAAGAACAAAAGATGACCCTTACTATCGCTATTGTACAATAGTAACAATGAATAGATAAACAAAATTTGACGATGATTATTTTCTACAATTTCCTTGTTTGATATATAGTTCCTCTATCTTAATTCTACACAGTCACCAGCATTTGAATAAATGCACGGTAGACTTGTGTGGCCCACATGAATCAAAGAGTTATAACGAAGAAAATTAAACAAGTAAATTCTTGAAGAAATTTTTAAACAAGTAGACTATGCAAATCCTTCCTATTTCCAACATATAAATTATCATGTGCTGAAGCCTAGCCCATGTAAACGTAACTTGCAAGGTCGAAAAATGTTGATGAAAATCCTAATATAATTTGGCTAAGTTCAGAGTTGCAAAAATGGCAGAGAAATGACCAGAAGAAATTTAACACATCAGATGTCAAATGTCAAAACGTCCTATCAAACCATTGTAGTTTATGTAATAGCCCAGAATTGAATCTCACATCAAAAAAGGAGAGAAAGTTCCTGGTAGTTTATGAGTGAGTCTCAAGTCAAATATGGTATGACGCGTTTTAAAGCTGTGTAGCTAAGCCACCAAGCTAGAGCGGATAACATCACACTATGAGACCCATAGCTCACAGGCCCAATGGACATTTTCTGGGTCTGTGTGATCTATGCGTTAGGCCCAATGGTCGCTTTTTGACTTTGTGCGTGACAAGTGGTATCAAAGCGGCTCTCCCTCTAGTAGATGTGGTTCAAAGAGTTGAATCAATAAAAGTCAGAGCTGCAGACAAAAGCCCAGATTTGGATTGTGGTTTGGGGACGAACCAGGTGGAAGCTAGTAGGCTTGTAATAGCCTAGAACCAAATCTCACATCAAAAAAGGAGAGAAAGTTCTTGGTAGTTTATAAGTGGGTCTCAAGTTTAATATGGTGTGATGCGTTTTAAAGTCATGCGGCTAGGCTGCCAGGCCAGAGTAGACAATATCACACTGTGAGGCCTATAGCCTACAGGCCAAATGGACATTTTCTGAGCCTGTGTGCTCTGTGCGTCAGGCCCAATGGTTGCTTTTCTGGATCTATGCATGACAGTTTACAAGCATAATGAATTGTTCCATGCTTATTGCTATAAACCTCCACTATGCCATTCAAGATGCAAGTTAACCCATGTCACCAAGAAAAGATCAAATATTAGAGATGCTCGTTGGTATCATTGATCTGGAATTCTTTTTTTTGTTATTAACCTGAACTGAATGGAGAAGAAATCTAAATTATTTAAGAACAACAAAATTTTTAAACTCTGAATTAACCTATGTAATCAATTGATATGAGCTAAAGATAGATTAAAACCAAATGCATGACACATACTAAAAGCGAACAGAAAAGCAACAACAAACATGTTTGTTAACTTGCACCAAAAGATAGTGCCTAACTTGCATTATCACATCTAATTTAAATACTATTATATGGACCATATTTGCTCAAACTTGTTAAATTGAATTGTAATACCATCCCTATAAATAGAATTTTGTGAAACCCCCTAAACTGAATTGAAATGATGAATGACATTACACAACACATTGCTGAAACCTATTGAAATTAACTAAAATATCCTTATTACAGATCATAATTGCTCAAACTAATTGAATCAACATGATTAAAATATCCTTATTAGGTAGTTTGCATTGCTTTGGGCTGGTTACAAAATAATCCCCAGCAAATCAAAAGCAATGCAAACTACCTAATGAGTGAGACCCTATTAATGAGGTTACCTGGGCAAGGGATTGGAAATGTTATCGCTTATGTTATTTGAGTCTATCATGATACTTTTGAAAGGAATCCAGCTTATTCGATGCATTAGTTGGTTTGATCACAGCACAAAAGACAACACGAAGGACTCTAGGTTGCCTACAAGATAATCTCTAGTAGGTCAAGAGTAAAACAAACAACTACCTAATAAGTGAGACCCTATTAATGGGGCTAATCTAGGTAAGAGATTGGAAATGTAACCATTTCTTTTATTCAAGTCTATCATGATACATTTAAAAGGGATCAATTCATTTGCTGCATTAGTTAGTCGGACCACAACACAAAAGGTAACATGAAGGACACAAATTTCAACTATATATATGTGGGTTAACCTAAGAGATTTTATTGTTGGTTATGGTCATACAAGTTTATGCAAGTACAACTATGTGGATGACATAATTTAGGGTATCATAAACTTTGCCACTCCAACATAAAAACAACTAAAATAGGGAATAAAAAATCCCTTTTGAAAGAAAAAACCGCAGAATTCTATGAAGATTAAAGCAACCTAACTCATTCATAGAGTCTGCAAAGAAGAACAATCCACCTTCAAAAAGACAACAAACAAACAACAAAAAAAGAAGCGGTGGAAAAAGCACAATTCAGTAGAAAAAAACAAAGAACAAAAGTACCTCAAGGACAAGTTTGTCAAAGAGGTCATAAGGAGATTCAACATCCATTTAAAGAAAAAAGGAAATTCGGTACATCCATTTCTATGAACAATTCTTACAAAGAAACAAAATACAAAATATAAGATCTTTACATGATTCTAGAAAATATGAGGCCCAACTCAAAAAAGCTTCAAACCAAGCTCCAAATCTAACAAAACTAGAAAAGAATCAAATCATTAAAAGGAAGAAACCTCAAAAGAAGAAAATAAAGGAGCTAAGGAGAAAGAGACACCCAAAACCAAATAAAAAATGCAAAAGCAAAATCAAACTAGCTTAAGTTGCAGCTCCTAAAGTCAAATGCAAGCAACATGCATGTGTGTGTGTGTGAGAGAGAGAGAGAGAGGACACATTGATTGATAACAATCAATGAAAAAGACATTCAATTTATAGCATTTTAATTAAATTTTTCCATAAAATCTAATTTTCATATTAAAAATTTAACAAGAATAGATCATTAAAAATGGAATGAAGAATAAAGATACAAATCACAAGTTGTCTATTCAACTGAATGGACAATGTAAAGTGATGACAAATATGTGCGCCAAAACCTTTCTCTCCTTGGCCTCTCTCTGGGATTTCTATTACGAACTCACTACTTGTGGCGCCCCGACCCAGGGTGCCTATAAACCTTACACCAGGATCTTTATCGATTGGTAAACGTGACTCAGGATTGTTGCCCTGATCACACGGCGGGATTTTTATCCGTATCTCGTC
>JAXCLR010000105.1:44944748-44958552 GCA_035584095.1 Annona squamosa
CTATTCACATTTACTATTCATTTAAAATTATATTTCATAATTAATTATTTGATCCTTCAATTCCATATATTACAAAATTATATATTTAAAAAAATCAATAACCCAGGGTTCATGACCTTAGGGTTTCTTAAATGATCATAAAATTTGGGATTCCACACTACTTCTACACATAATATAATATTCTCATAATCCATACATGAATGTTGAAAATTACTCCAAGTTTAGCTACAAGGCAGCCAAAAATAGTTTGGTTAATTTTAGAACTACTCAGTATGGGTGCATTGGAATCACTCAAACTTGAAAAACAATGTCTTTCACCTTCCAAAAATTGGAATGAAATACCAATTGCTTTAAACTTAGAATACAATGCATTGGCAACAACTACCTTCTCAAGCTCTCAAAGTCATAACCATACAAAGAATTTTTTAACACTAGTTGAAACAATCATTTTTTTTCGAATTTTCATTCCATATCTCTTTGAACAAATTAGTTTTGCAAGCTAATGTCATCAACTATTAGATTGTTGTTGTGTCATGGTGCGATTCTAAAACCCAGTAATCTAAGATTAGAAGTTTTATATGATTCTATAGGAAAGATGTTGAAATACGAAAAATCAGTTGGGGCTAGTTGAGTTGCCTACAATTTTTTTGGGAGGTCATGGAATGAATAATTGACCAAGTTACTTATTTTTGTATTATTTCAAATATAGCTTGAATTGAGTTAAATGAAGATTTCAAGGAAATTCACTAAATGAACAACTTCAATCAAGATATAGATTATGAATCATTAAACAAAACCAACCTAAAGAAATAGAAAATCAAAACCTTAGGTGAACTGCTCAAACACTTTTTCTTTTCCTTAATCCCTAAGTTAAGCGAAGTCCAATCACAATAAGTAAACCTCAACTTGATGGCATTTGAGCACTTTTGGGTGATAAGGAATTTAGTGTAGTTCAATCACAATAAGAAAACATTATCTTGATGTCATTCAAGTGCTTTCAGTCGAGCACTTTCAACCGATCACAACTCTCCATCTCATCGTAATCCAAATCCTAACAAGATCATCCACTATTAGAATCTTTCGTATTTCCTAGGACATTTACATATTCACTTCAAATTGACATTAAAATAATATGCATACATGGATTCATTCTTAGTAGAAGAAAATCGATAAGGGAAACAGTGAAAAATGAGTTTTTTACCTAGAGGAGATGAGAATCGACTACCATTGGCAGTAATTTACCCCTTTGTTCAAGCAATCCCTTCCCACTAGTCAATCTTCTCCCTTGCCCCCCATCCCACCCACCTCTCATAGTGTCATGGGTATGAACTATCTATAGACTCAAACCACGTAACTGACTTAAGCTCTACAACCTTAGCAGCCCTTTCCAAACCAAATAGAGGTTACACGAGGCAACAAGCAAAAAGTAATAGAGAAAAGGGATAAAGTAGCTTATAGGAAATAATATTCCTAACTTTTTATTAAAGGAAACAATGTCTGACTTTACAACTGTATCAACCCTTGCTCCATAACACTTTCTAATATCCAATTAGGTGCCTTACAATTGAAATGAATGGGTATTTATAATAGTGCAAGTCATATCACATGGTGACATATGTCCGCCACGTGTCACTCGCAGAAGCCACACACGTGTCCTACTTTCTCTAGTCATGGGACATGTGGCACTATGACTTAGTCTACTCATGCTATGCGTCCTTCCACTTCCCCATTAAGTGGTAATGGGACACCTCAGCAAGACTTAATCCACCATAGCCACTTGTGTACCATTATACACCACGCAAACAATGCACACCATGCGTACTGCACGTATGTAATTGTTTCGGTACTCTGTGCCTATTTTATGTTGCCACGATCCATTACCATCATTAGGGATCCCCAATGCGTAGCGCCATCACGATGCTAAGCATCCATGACCTCCCCTGGAATCGTCACTCATTCCATGCTTGGAACGACTCGCATAAGCTATGAGCTACACAAATGTCAGCCCATGCCATGTGATGACAACAATGTCAACCGCAGGATGATCCATCATGTAGGGATGTTACAGGCCTCCCCAACCCAAACTCGTTGATCCCTCATTGACTACTCGTATTGCTAAATGAGATTGTTGAATTGCCATAGTCTTTTGCGCGTTCCCAGGTTATTTTCTTTATGCCCTTCCACTTGACCTTGTAGGATTTCCTCCTATTCATCCTTCTTTGGCCTCGAACTATCTTTTTAAGGATGACCTTAGCCTCCTTATCAAACTAAGCTCAAATCCTTGGTAGAGCTCTTTTGTACATGGCTCGCTCGCTGTCCTCCTTATCTTTACGAAAAGGCTTGATAAAAGAAACATGAAAATTGGATGGATTTGATATCTTTCAAGTAACTCCAGCTTATAATCTAAATTGCCAATCTGTTTAGTAACTTCAAAGGGGCCTTGGTACCTTTAAACTAGACCATGATGTATTGCCTTCTTGCTAATCTTCTTCCATATCGAGGGAGTAAGCTTCAGCATTACTTTATCTACCACTTGAAATTTTCAAAATCATTTGCCTCGATCAACATACTTCTTCATTCACTCGATTGTTCTTGTCAAGCAGTCCTTAGCTTTCTCAAACTGGTCAGTCCCTGCTCGAGCTTCCCGATACTGTGGTGGACACGGCCCTTAAGAACACCTCTTCACGACTTCATTAGGTGTGATTGGGTTTTATCCGATGGCTAACTCGAATGTATCCATTCCTATGGATGAAGAGGGATGCAGATTATAACAAAATTGCACCATGTCCAAAAAGTCCACCCAATTTCGCTAGTTTACAATGATATAGTGCCGTAGATATTCTTCTAGCATTGCATTTATCTGCTCAGTTTGCCTATCTATTTGTGGATGATGACTAGCAAAAAAGTTAAGCTGAGTGCCTAGCAATTCAAATAAAGTAGTCCAGAATTGCCTCATGAAATGTGAGTCTCGATCACTCATAATGTCCACTAGGAATCCTCATAACTTCACAATATTCTTATAGAAAAATTGTACAGCCGTCTCAGTCGTGCGGGCATGAGGAGTAGGAATGAACATACCATACTTTGAAAATCTGTCAACAACTACCAATATCACTATAGACTTCTTTACTTTAGGTAGTTCTCTAATGAAGTCCATCGACAGACTCATCCAAGGTCTGTCCAAAATAGGCAACGGCTGAAGTAATCTTGCTATCCTTAATTCTGTCTTGATATTTATCTTTGGCCAAAAGAAGTTCCTCATAAGAAGAGCCAAAGTCTGCTCTTGTCCTGGATGACCCGCCCACTATGCATCATGAACTTCCTTAATGTGGTGCCCCAAACTGAGGCATCTACATAGTCCTTACTCCAAGATCTTGTCGATTGGTAAATGTGACTCAGGATTATTGCCCTGATCACATGAAAGGTTCTTAATTGGATCTCGTCTAATTTTTTTTCTTTTCTTTCATCACATAAACATGCACTCATCATCATTCATAATGGACTTATCCATATCATCATAAATCATCAACTTCTCATATTATTCATCACTTCATAATTTCATACAACCTATGTCTTTTTCATTATATCCCATTAGGGCATTTATTTATATAAAAATCTACTAAATTTTGTAGATTCTTCTTTTCCTTTAGCAACACATGTCCTTCATCTCTTGGCTTTCCCTACACTTGTCTGAGGTTAGGAAAACAAAACATGAGTCGAAACTCAGTAAGCAAGCATTTTTCATTTTAAATGCATTCATCTCCATTCGATAGAAGACACTTTCCAAGTGATCAACTGCCAATGGAATAGAAACCTTTTCATAAAACATATACTTGCAAACTTAACATATAAACCTCTTTTTCATGGATATAAAAATATTTTTCATAAAACTTTCTTTCTCCAAGGATATTCTCATGTCCTTAAAATATTTTTCATAAAATCTTTTCAAAACAAGCATATGCATCATGCATTACGTTTCTGTTCGTCTGGTAGGTGACACTTACCAAGTGATCACCCTTTCCTCCTTAGGAGAGTAATAAAACATTTTTCATTAAACTTTTTCAAAACAAACATATGCATCATGCATTACGTTTTTGTCCATCTGGTAAGTGACACTTACCAAGTGATCACCCTTTCCTCCTTAGAAGAGAAACAAAACATTTTCCATTAAACTTTTTCAAAACAAACATATGCATCATGCATTATGTTTTTGTCCATCTGGTAGGTGACACTTACCAAGTGATCACTCTTTTCTCCTTAGGAGAGAAACCCTTTCATTAGATAGTCCACAGCTGGGCGGCTAACTCTTCCTTCTCCTATTTTAGGGAAGGCGCCACCGGCATTTTGCCTTTTTAAGCAACTTGGCCTATATAGAGGGGGCCCATCTTGCAACCGCATCCGGTCTACATATCCTCTATAATAGACCTAGTATGTAACTCATGTGCACATTCCTTTCTCCACATTCTTATGCTATTATGTTTTTTATAAAACTCCATAGACCCTAGTCTGTGGCTTTTCCTTTTCAAAACTTGATGCTAGCATGTCATTTCAAAATAAGATAGACCTCGGCCTGTATTCACTTTTCTAACTTGAAAACTTGGCACAACCCAAGTTAACAAGTTAATAAAAACATTTTGGAAGGATGAACAACCTTAAATATTTTTACAAACATTTAAATAACACATTTCTAAATCATTTGAGATATTTGAAGGAAACGTTTGGGAAATAGTAAATTTGAAACATTACTAAAATGTTTATAAATAATTTTTGATCAGTAAAATAATTTTGAAAAATATTTTAATATTTGAAAATAAAAGACTTTGTAAACATTTTTCTTCCCATTTCTGGGTTTTCTATGAACAAAGGATATACAAACACATAATTCATTTTTCATACGATATCATTTTCTTTGTCCACATGCCACATGGGTAAGCTTGTATGATCCTTTGGTCATTAAAGTCATCATTCAAATCGATTATCGGTTGACCTTCCTTAAATTCCTTTCAAAACATTTTAATAAATCATTTCGAATTCGTTCGATAAAATCAAATATTATTTGAAAATCAAGATTTTTCTTTCTCCTTTATAATGCAACCATTTCCACATTTCCCTTCATTTTCATAAGGATTTGCTTATGATAAAGCAATTCCCACACATCTCAACATTTTTCCTTACTTTCATAAGGATTTGCTTATGATAAAGTAGTTCCGACATATTCCATGGTTACAATATAAAAACATATAAAATTATTTTCAAAAAGTTTGCTTGCTTACCTCCTCAGTCATTGTCCTCTACCTTTTCCTTTCCTTTTCTTATATAAGAAAATTGGATATTTTATCCATCTATTCCATGTCTTAGATTGCTTTCCATGCTTGCTTTATAACCATTCATTGCCTCATTCTTATAGAGGTTAATCTTATAAAGATACTTGGTCTTACTCATTTATATGGATTTTTATCCATAAATCCTTTAAAAATTTCATCCATATATCCTCATAAAATATAAAAATAAATCTCAATTTTTTCCAAAATCACGTTGTTCACTATTCATAGTACTGTTCATGATTATTGTTCATCTAGGATTACCGACTTACTGTTCATAGCGTGTTGGTTACTGTTCATGGGTTCCAAAAATTGACATTTCTCTAAAAATAAAAAATACCATGACATAACTCTTAGTCAGTATATCATGGAAAAATTCATGAATTTTGAATTCATCATCATTAACTTGGCTAAATAACTCATTTTCTCCATATACTAAAAATCAACATAATGTCACTTAAGCATAATCCTTAAATTCAAAAATCATGAGATTAATATGTCATCATTATAACATCATAACCATCATTATTATTCATCTCAAATGATAATGTAGCAATTTTGAAGCATTATTTACACATATCATATGTTATTTTCTCAAATGCTCTATATTCGGTCCAAATTTTTTATGTTTGGCATAATTCCAATCTAGCATAGTAACTATACTTATTTTCTCATTCTTAGACATTATCTAAGCATAGTTTTACCCTACTTAATATCTAAAAAAATTTTGGAAAGAATTCCCTTACCTCAAGTGGAGAACTCTCCTCCTACTCGGCTCTTTCTCTCTCTTTCCTTCTCTCCTTCTTTCTCCAAAGGCCAAAAACGAATTTTGGGGGATTGGAAATGCTCAATGAAGCTGGGATTTATGCCTTTGGATGTTCACCATGCTCCTCTATTTATAACATGGTATTTTTTATAAAATTATAATTTACCCCCTTGCTTTAGTTACTTAATTCAAAATATTTTTTCAATTTTTCATGATTTGTCTTGAGCAATGTGTAGCCACCCTAGCTACTGTTCAGTTCCCCTAGCTATAGCTATTTATTTATGATTTTTGATTTATTAAAATTAATTATTTTAAGCTAATTAAATCTCAACCGTCGATTCCTAATAAGATTGATTTTGGACCATTGGATTTTAGCCCAAAAGTCAAGCCTCCAACAGCCATTGTAGTTTTTCATTAATTATTTGATTTTTTAATTAATTAAAATTGACAAAGTCAAACTTGAAATTAATGAAAAAGCAAAATTGCTTTTTGATCTTCTAATGACGTTTCATCTTGACATCTGATTCATGATTTTTGTCAAATCCTAAATTATTCATCATGTTCATCATAAATATTTGGTCATCCATAAAAAATTTCACCTCAATCCAACATCTGGATTGCAAGAGATGAATTTTTTTAATTTTCTTCACAAAAATCCATACAAATCCAAAAATTATTATTTTAATCCAAAAAGAACTTTTGTCCTTTAGTGGGAAGCTTCTTTTTTTGTCTTTTATGATTAAGTTAATACAAAGAGATTAACTTAACATATTTCTTAATCTCATATTTACTATTCATGTGCACTATTTATCCGAATTTCATAATTAATTATTTTAACCTCTATTCTCACATATTTTCATACTCATGAATGTATATTTCTCTAATATATTACTTAGGATTTTATATACGTGTCTAAGATCGGGGTTTCACACTTAAATAACATTTTACGTAGTTCGTCACTGTTAGGAACATAGACTCGCCCACCTTTAGCATAGAGAATCCCCTCCTCTTGCCAAAATCGTTGAGTGGTGCCTTCTTTTACCTAAACCAAGAGCCTTTTTGTTGTTAGGTCATTTTGCAATTCTTCCTTGATTTGCTCCAGCAAATCACCTTCAACATTAACCACAACCACAATATGTGGTCCATCAATCCTGTGACTCAAAGCATCAAAAAGAATGTTAGTTTTGCTTGATATATATATCAGGCTTAAATCTAATTCTACCAAGAATTCCTGCCACCGAGACTATTTTAGGCATCACTTCTTCTAGATAGTGAAATACTTGTAGCTACATTATCGGTTTAGATCACAAATTTTACACCAAGGAGGTAATGCTGTCAAACTCAAAGACAATTTACAACTATTATGATCTCCTTCTCATGAACCAAGTATCTTTGTTCTGTTTCATTGAGCTTTTAGTTTTCATAAGCTACTAGATAGCCATACTACATTAAGATGCCTCCTATCGCCTTGTCTAACGCATCCAAATACACCTCAAAGGACTCATCAAACACGGGCAACTTTAAAACAAGTTCAATTGTTAAAACTGCTTTCACATTGTCAAATGTCTTTTGACAGTTTGGAGACTAGTACCATGGTTGGCCCTTCTTTAGTAAATTTGTTAGGATAGCAACTCTTTTCGAATATCTTTACATGAATTTCCAATAGTAGTTATGCAAACCAAGAAATGATCTAAGTTCACTGACCTTAGTTGGACATGTTATATATGAATATCATAATTTCATTTCAAAATATAAACCTTTAGCTCTACATTCATACAGTCACAAGCTTGTACTATAAAGGCATCCATTTAGAAGAAAAGTTATTATAACTCATCATTACACCACAAGTAACTCGAACGATTACATACATGTGTTCACATAGATTATAACTAGTTTAACATAACCACATATAATGTGTTTGTCACAGTTAGATCTAAATGTTTGCATATGTCAATTGCGGTGCCCCAACCCGAGATGTCACAACTTGAGCTTTACTCCAAGATCGTTATCACTTGGCAAATGTGAAACATGATTGTTGCCTTGTTCACGCGGTGGGATTTTTGAATTCATTTCATTTAGTGGAATTTTTTTCTTCTTTCCATTTCCTTCCTCATTTTTTTAAGCAACATATACTTGAAGTTAATTGTACATATCATTTTCACCATTCATTTCACAAGCAATTATATACTTATAACATATCAACCTGTTTACATGCATCATGAACATTTATAACATAATATCTTCATAATCAATACAAGCATTCAAATATTCTATAAACATATCAATTCTGACATGTTAGCTAACAATTTGTTAACACATTAAAGAATAATAGTCATTTTTCCCTTTAATTTATCAGGTCATTTCTCCTTTTGAGCTTCCTTGAACTTGTCTAGGATTGGGAAAACAAAATGTGAGTGATAAATTCAGTAAGCAAGCATTTTGCATTTTCATATAAATGCATTTCTCGCCGTTCGGTAGGAGACACTTATCAATCGATCAACTACCAATAGGAAGAAACCTTTCATGAAAACCTTTCATATAAACCTTTCATGAAAACTTTTCATATAAATCTTTTGTAAAAATCTTTCATATAAACCTTTCATAAAAACCATTCATAAAAATCTTTCTTAAAACCTTTTTTTTCATAAGGACAATTGTTTGTCCTAGAATGTTTTCATATGTACTCTTTCTCATGAGGATAATTTTATGTCCTAAAATATTTTCATATGGAACTTTAATCATGAGGACAAATGTATGTCCTAAAGCGTTGTCATATAAATATTTAATCATGAGGATAAATGTATGTCCTAAAATATTGTCGTATAAACATTTAATCATGAGGATAATTTTATGTCTAAAACATTGTCATATAAATATTTAATCATGAGGACAATTGTATATCCTAAAATATTATCATACAAATCTTCTTATATAAGGACAATTATATGTCCTAAAATATTTTCATATCAACCTTCTTATATAAGGCATTTTCATATAATCCCTTTTCATATCCCAAATTTTGGGCTTTTCAAAAGCAACACATATGCATATAAATCTTTTATCTGTGTGGACATTCTCTTGTCCTAAAATTATTGTAAACATATGGAAAATTAAGAACAACCATGTTTTGGTGATTAACAACTCAATTTGAGTAATATCAATGTACTAATGTGGTATGAAGTATTTTTAAAGATTACAATATTCAAAGATCAAAAGCTTGACAGGTTAAGTCACATGCCAAGTCGACTTAGGCATCGATTAGATGAACTCGATATTGCAGTCAACTTCAGTATCGACATTGGAGCCTCATTTTTCACAATGCTGAAATTTCGACATATGATCAGAAGAAGTCGCAACTAAAGTCGACTTCATTTATGACTTAGGTGAAGTCGCAACATAAAGTTGATTCCATCTACGACTTAGGAGATCTTCAGGGACTAGAGTTGAAGCTGACAATGTCAAGTTGCATTCTAAGTTGACCTCATCATGCGACTTGGATGAAGTCCCACCTAAAGTCGACTTAGACTCTCGACTTGAATGAAATAGTAAATCAAGATGATCCTAAACACTATACTTAGAAGGTTATATTAAGTTTTTATCGAATGCTCGAGAAAGATTGACTAAGCTCATGTATCAAGAAGATAAATAGATCTCAAATACAAATGCAGATTTATTAGCATGAATTACGAGGAAATAATGAAATACAAACAAGTAGATGAAGATCACATTACATCAAAGTTCTAAGAAATCAAATAGCTGGTGAAGTCGCAACCCAAGTCGACCTCACCTATGGCTTAGGTCAAGTCTGAGACCAAGTCGGCTCAAGATTGGAACTTGACTAAAGAACTGAAGACCGAAGTCGCAACCCAAGTTGACTCTAGTCTGCGATTTGAACGAAGTCGCAACCTAAGTCGACTCCAAGTGCGACTTGAATTGCAATGGTTGAAAAAATTCGAATGTTTGAGTATTAAATGTGCGCCACCTACCTCCAAACATTCGAATTCACTTTTCCCTATTTAAGACACTTCAAATGAATGGGAAAGGGAAAAGATATAGCATTAATTGAGTTCAACTTTTGTATTCTCAGGCATTTATGTGATCTAAAAGAAAGTTTTCAAGAAGAACTCATTGACAAATTGCAAGTGCTGAACTGCTCCGTCATCAACTCCTTCTACAAGTTCTTCTCTGCGTAGAAATTTAGTTTCTACAATCTGTAAAGTGTAGTATCATTTTCTCTTTATTAATCATTTATTTTTCACTTGGGTTAGTATTGGAGACTAAGACCAAGTGAAGCCAAAGTAGCATGTGATTAGAGTGTAACTCGTCACATACTTGTACTAAGTCTGTATAAGGCCCCTTAGAGCTGAAATTTAGAAGAGAGCAAGGGCTCTATTGTATTACTATCTTATTTAGTGGAACCAAAGAACTAAGGTGTGCTCTTGGAGGAGTGAAGTAGGGAGGGTTGTCCCGAACCACTATAATCTCTTGTGTTTACTTTAATCATTTTTATATTTCACATTTTTCATTCGAGGGGATTAAAACTCTCAGGGGGTTAAGTTTCTAATTACAAAAAAAATTTTAAGAACCTAATTCACCTCTCCTCTCTTGGATTTTGCCACAAACTCGAGACCAACAAGTGTTATCAGAGCAGGTCTTTGAATTTCTACAAAAGAGATCTTATTCAATGGCATCCCAATAAACTTCTACCCTTGCATTTGCTAAAGGTCAGTCATTTACTAGGCCACCACTATTTATGAAAGTAACTTCGGTTACTAGAAGTTGAAAATGAAATACCTTATTATAGCTACTAATATGGACTCTTGGATTGCAATCCAAAATGAAGTTACTCTACCAATTAGTGAAAAAGCCTCTGAATGGACTAAAGAGAAAGTTAGAACTATAAAAAACAATGTCAAAGCAATGAACTCCCTCTTCTATGCTTTAACAGTTGCAGAGTATAATAAGGTATCCTCTTGTCAAACAACTAAAGAAATATAGGGTATACTAACATCGATATACGAGAAAACTTCTCAAGTCTAAGGGACAAGAACAAACATTTTGATTGGAGAGCTAGAAAGTTTTAAAATGCTAGATACTGAAAATATATCTGAAATATTTGTAAGATTTTCCAGGATCACTAATGCATTAAAAGACCTTAGAAAAGTAATCTCTGAATCTGAACAAGTCATGAAGATCCTAAGAGTTCTACCTGAGTCACGGACCCTAAAGATTACAGTTATGGAAGAAGCAAAGTATCTAAACACGTTAAGGTTGGAAGATCTTATTAGCTCTCGTATGTCTCATGAATTGATAAAGGAACATCACAAAGGAAAAAGGGTTGTCGCTTTGAAAGTTACACAGAACTCAAATGAGTCCATCTCATCCTCTCAGAATGGTGACAGAGAGATTACTCTATTTACCCAAAAATTCAAAAAGTTTATAAAAAAAGGAAAGAACTTCAAGGGATTTAAAAAGAGAAATAGAAAGAAAAAGAAGAAAGAAATGACTAAATGCTACAGGTGTGGTAGAGTAGGATATATACAAGCCTAATGTCCTATACCAGAAGACAACAAATCAAAAGAAAGACAAGAGAAAAAGGATAAAAATGAAAATAGAAAATTTCAGAAGCCAAAGGGCAGAGGAATGTACGTAAAAGAGAAAACATCCACAACGAGCAACTCATCAAATGAAGATAATGAGGTAGCCAATTATGCTCGAATATATTGTATTGCAAGGATTCCGGAAGAAAATAATATGATCTGCCTCACTACAATTGAAGTAATAGATGGATAAACTGCATCAATAAATTACACCAGTAGAGAATAGGTAACCTTCAAACTCAATCACTCTAATACCAAGTCTATCTACTCCTCTGCATATGATTGTCTCAAATTTGTTGAGTTAGATGAATTGTAATAAGCATATGATTTATTAGATGAAGAAATAAAGAAGCTAAGTAGTAAATTCACATTGAAGAAAGGACAATGTGACTCAATTATCATTATGACTGAAAAACTAGCTGAAAGAGTCAACCGCTTAACAGATGAAAACAATACCTTAACAAACAAAGTGGAAAGACTAAAAAAAGAAAATGAATCACTAGCAAAATTTTCTAACCTAGGGAAAGTGTAAAAATATTTTTAAACAAGATCACCTAAAACAACAAAAGAGGACTTAGGTACTTCACATTTGAGCAAGGTGAAAGCAAAAAAATCAAATGCTTCAAAATTGGGTAAAAACTAAGCCAAGTCAACACCTTTTCATAAACCAAGAGTGAATTATGTTGCTTAGACTAAGAGCCCAAGTTGGGAACCACAAAATACATGGAGTCATGCAATGAACTCAAGACATATGATAGGAGAAAAATTACTATTTTATAATATAAAATCATGTAATAAAGGAACTATTGTATTTAAAAACAATAAAAAAGGTAAAATAAAAGATAAGGAAAATGTTTATGGTATTTCAAATGCATTTATTGAGGATTTGCTATTTGTTTAAGGGCTCAAACATAATCTAATGAGCATTAATTAATTATGTGACAAAGGCTACAAAGTTGTGTTTGAACCTTCTATATATAATGTCTTTGATGGAGTTCGCATAGTTTTTAGTGGAAAAAGACATAGAAATATATATTTGGTTTCCCTCGATAAACTGGATGGACAATGTCTTATGACCATTGATAATAATCCATGGGTTTTGGCATAAAAGACATGGACACATAAATATGTCAAATATTAAGACCAAAGCTTAAATATGACAAAGTTAAAATTTGTAAAGCATGATAACTATCCAAGAGCCTAAAACATCATTTTCCTCCAAAAATGAAATTTTAACAACAAGACCACTTGAACTATTACACATGAATCTATATGGGTCATCCGACATATTGACTCTTGGAGAGAAAAAGTATATCTTTGTTATTATTGATAATTTTTCAAGATTCACGTGGATAATACTTTTAACTACCAAAGATAAAGCATTCTCAATATTTGTCACTTTCTCAAATTTGGTGCGAAATAAAAAGAAAAATATAATCATATCCATTAGAAGTAATCATGGTGGCGAATTTGAAAATAAATGATTTATAAAATTTTGTAATGAAAAAGGGATTCATCATACATTTTCTATACCAATAACTCCTCAACAAAATGGGGTAGTTGAAAGGAAAATAAAACAAAAGAAGAGATGACTAGAACTATGCTAAATGAAAGTAAATTATCCAAGAAATTTTGGAAAGAAGCTGTAAGTACAACATGTTTTGTACTAAATAGAGTTACCATAAGATTAATCTTGGAAAAGACCCGTATGAGTTATGAAAAGGTAGAAAACTAAATTTTTATAATTTCATTCTTTATGTTGTATTTGCTATGTATTGAATAATGGAAAAACAAAAATAAGAAAATTAGATGTCAAAAGTAATGAAACAATATTTCTTAAATATTCATTAAAAGTAAAGCATATAAAGTTTTCAACAAAAGAAATCTAGTAGTAGAAGAATCCATTTGTGTTGTATTTGATGAATTTAATCTAAATTCCAAAAAGGAGGATGTGGTAAATGATGCAGATGACATATCAAAGAATCTAAAAAAGCTACATATGGAAAAGCAAGGGGGATTAGATTCAAAGCAAGAGCAATCCCTGGACAAGAAGGTAAGTAAAGGTAATGACTTTTACAAACCTCTGAAGCATTTGAAATTCAAAAATGACCATCCAA